>BQMF02000300.1:0-547660 GCA_027922465.2 Turritopsis dohrnii
ATTCCCCCGTGATCATAAAAAAACTGACGTCAAATGATGCTACGTGCTATTATACTAATCGTGAATGTGTCTTGCGTGGGCGAACTGCCGCTATATGACCACGATTAAGAAGATTTTGACCATTAAAAAACAAAAAAACAAACACTCTCTAAATTAAAAGTGGGATGCACACACGCGGATTAGTATAAGTAGACTAGTATCTCGCGTAAAAGTTTTTTACGACTTTAATTTGGAAAAGAATCTGCAGAAATACGACGCGTTCCCGTGTGTGTACCCCATGACGAAAATTTTAACTACGGAATTGGAAATGGAAAGTGTACCCATGCTGTAGAGCTTGAAAAACTGATCAAAAAAATGTATGGTATCGTTTCGCTACGATCAACTGTTGCAGAGATATCGTCGATCAAAGATTTTAATGACGTCATATCCGCAGTACCAAATAAAATTTGGACCCAAATGTTGCGTCACCCCGTCACCCGTATCGCTGACCCCAAAAAACGTCAGTTATCCCTATTGGTTCTCGAGATATTTCCCCAAAAACGTCGCGTTCGATTGGGGATGCAATGCAATGATTCCCCGTGATCATAAAAAAACTGACGTCAAATGATGCCACGTGCTATTATACTAATCGTGAATGTGTCTTGCGTGGTCGGACTGCCGCTATATGACCACGATTAAGAAGATTTTGACCATTAAAAAAACAAAAACAAAACACTCTCTAAGTTAAATGTGTTGCACACGCACGCGGATTAGTATAAGTAGACTAGTATCTCGCGTAAAAGTTTTTTACGGCTATAATTTCGAAAAGGATGTGTCGAAAATAGGCGACCAAAAATTAAATCACAAAATCGTGACTGGAAAGTGTACCCATGTTGTAGAGCTCGAAAAGCTGATCAAAAAAGTGTATGGGATCGTTTCGCTACGATCAACTGTTGCAGAGATATCGTCGATCAAAGATTTTAATGACGTCATATCCGCAGTACCAAATAAAATTTAGGTCCAAATGTTGCGTCACCCCGTCACCCGTGTTGCCGACCCCAAAAAACGTCAGTTATCGCTATTGGTTCTCGAGATATTTCCCCAAAAACGTCGCGTTCGATTGGGGATGCAATGCAATGGCTCCCCCGTGATACGACAAAAATAACTGACGTCACGCCGCGTGCTAATATACTAATCGTCAATTGTCAATGGTCTAACGAAAAAATGACCACGATTAAGAAGATTTTGACCATTAAAAAAACAAAAACAAAACACTCTCTAAGTTAAATGTGTTGCACACGCACGCGGATTAGTATAAGTAGACTAGTATCCCGTGTAAAAATTTTTTACAGATTCTACGGGTTGACGTCTCACAAATGACAAACAGAAAGTACATCAGTGTTATAGTCACCCCTGACTATAAGGGTAAGCAAAAAATGTCATAGAATGATCAGCATGAACATAAATTCACATGAAAAACTGTTGATTATACTACACCAAAAAAGTATCCTAAGATAGCATAAACAAACAAATAAATAAATAAATAAACCAAATAAAGGTTATCTTTAATCACTTTTGCAAAAGTGTATATCGACTTCGTTAACAGTCCTCGAATGCGTTTCGATGGTTTAATCCATTTCTTGGAAATAATAATTCTCGGTGAATAGCGAGTACATTGCATCTTTGAACGTAGTTGTGCAATGATAACAGTGATATGACTTCGTTAACAGTCCTCCAATGCGTTTTTATGGTTTAGTCCATTATTCTTGGAAATAATAATTCTCGGTAGCGAGTGCATTGCATCTACGTACGCATGGAGTTGGAATTATCAGATCATCCGAAAAGTGAATTTTTAAAAATTGATGACATATTATTCGTAAGAGAAACCAAAAAATCTAAAAAAATAAATAAATAAAGTTAAGGTTGACTTTAAAATCCGAAATGTGCAGCCGACAATATATCTTCGAACTAAACTTCCATTCACAATTACCTTGACAATGCTATCTAGACTGCGGTTATTCATAGGATACTGTCAAAAATGGTTTTTCCCATAAACACCAAGTTGACCTCAATACTATACTATAAGTCTAAAGAATCTGAATAAATATAAGGTAAAGATAATGAATAATCATCGATTGTTTGTGTCAGCAGTTAATCAATTTTGTTAGTTAAGAAAGAAGATGTGATTTTTTTTACAGTTTGCTTTGTCATTAATGAACAGCTGCTCGTTCCCAGCCAATTTCTCAACTGTTCTATTTCTGCTGACATCAGCATATTCCATATAACAGTTCATTATCTTTAACACACAGACAATAAGCTCATTATCCTCAATAAACTAAATGAACTAACTTTTAGGAATAGTAATCTCTCGAACTGACAAAAAAGTTTTCTCTTAAACCATAACCTGTAATGTCATTTCACAAAACAGGCTACAGGATAGCAAAATAAAGATCAAAGGAAGTACGTAACAACTTTTATTTCAACTAAAAACAACAAACATTAACATAAATAACGATGGTATGGAACTACCATACACTGACCGTGAATAACTGATTAATTACCCTATGCATTTCTTGTTAGAAAAAGGAATTTCTACACCTTGCGTAACAGAATCGATGTAAGTAAAAACAAAGTCTTAAAAATCCTTATTAATGGGCAATGGGCATTAATCAACCATTCACAGGAGCAACTGTTTAGATTTCTACCAGCCAAAGATGTTTTCCAAAACGCAGAAAATTGAATTTAATGAAAAAGCTTGAGCTCTATGTACGGTAGTTCCATACCATATAAAAACTCAACTATCTAAAATAAACGTTTTCAACAAAAAAATTAGTATGTAAACCGGAATATTTCGGAACAAATATTTTTTTTTTTATATTTTTGTTTTTTTGAATTTTTTTTTGAGGGGGGACGAACCCATCGTGGTCTCGCCCCCCATTTTTTTTCCACACCCAGAACGCGCGGTTAGACCGCGGTCCTGGGTGGGTTTTTCTGTATATGTTGAAATCCTGTCGTGTCACTATAATGTAAGAACAAAAAATGATTAGTAATGAATTAAGATAATTAACTAAGATAATTAATAGGTAACAAATAAAGGAATTAGCACATAGATAGATTATCATATTGAGACTGAGAATTAATATCTCCAAGAATAACATATATGAGAAATATTTGTGTTACTTACGGCTGGTAGCTTCTTTAGCCTCCTTTAGTTCTAAAATAGACGGTGAAGCATTAAGGGAATTACCACATAAATGTGCTATTGAGGCAGAGAATTATTATTTCAAGAATAAATTCAATTGAGTTTTATCTCAGAAACTATTGTGTTACTTACGACTGGCCCCTTCTTTAGTCATCTTTCGTTCTAAAAAAGACAGTGAAGCATTAAAGGAATTACCACATACACAGATTAAAAATGTGGTACTGCGGCTGAGAATTATGATTTCCAAGAATAATTTCAATTGAGTTTTATCAGAACTTTTTGTATTAGGGAAAAAATCCTTACTCTCCAAATTTTGGGTAGATGTTGTTGCTATAATATAAAAGAGAAACAGTATAAACACTCTACACAGATTCAACACAGATCTACAGACTAAAACTGATGTTTTATGTAAAACAATTCATAACTCACAAATGCTGGGATCTTTAGCATCTAAACAGAAAGAATATTAGTAAGAAGATTTCAATAGTGAACATGATAAGAGGCAACATGTATTAGAGAAAGAATCCTTACTCTTCAAATTTTGGACTGAAGTTGTTACTATAATGATAATAAGAGAAACAGTATAAATAACTTCATCTGTCAAAGTTAAATACATGTATTTAAGTAAAATGTTAAAAAGGAAAATATCAAACCATTTTCTGCAGCATTCCCTATGAACAAAATATAATGAAATTACAATAACATGACTGATAAGCAAAACTTGGCTAAATGAAAATTAAGAAGTTACCTTCTCCCAGTAGACCCTTCTCTTCTGAAATGAAAGGAGTAATTTAATATTCACCAATAGTAATTCTAAATAACACTAATGGTATTCTATTGAAGCATTAATTCCTTTTACCTTCCGGTGTTATTTCATCATTCCCTAAAATATAGAAGGTATAAATAGACCGTCTTTTCTTTTTCTTTGATATATTCACAGTTTTATTTTGAAAACTTACCAGTCTCTTGCACCCCATCATGAAGCACTAAAATATAATACATACTCAAATGGATTTAAACTGCATTTAATAATTCCAATATATTGGAAAGTTCTATGTACTTACTGGCTTCATCAGTTACATTAAGACCTGGACCAAAACAGTGAAAAATTAATTTTGTATTCAAAAACAACAGTATAAAAAGCATAGAAATATTTACCTTCACGTGCCACTGCCATTTTTTATTTTAATTTTTAGTTCACTAAAAAAAGAAACAACTTAGAATTAATTTTCACAAAGGTAAAAGGATGAATGCCCTGACTTTTGGTTCATGGATGGTGCATGCAAGAACTTTTCATAATAAACAA
This sequence comes from Turritopsis dohrnii, assembly GCA_027922465.2. Taxonomy (NCBI): domain Eukaryota; kingdom Metazoa; phylum Cnidaria; class Hydrozoa; order Anthoathecata; family Oceaniidae; genus Turritopsis; species Turritopsis dohrnii. The sequence goes on from BQMF02000300.1 coordinate 4,488, forward strand.
AATTAAGATGCAAGAGACGAATGCATGCACAACCCATGGTAACAGAGTACACGACGTGAACGTAAGTCAATGGGACTTGTACTCCGCCTAAAAAACAAACATACAGAAATAAACTGTTTTTTAGGCAAAATAATTAAGTAACTATAAAAGCATATCTTTACATCCATATTTAGCATTGCAACAAAGAAAATGTCATTGAATTAACAAATTAACACTATAATATCAATCATTACAGTTGAGCAACAGACACTATAGGAAAACTCATGACAGTATATACTACGATATAAAAGTCATGACGCTATAGAGGAAAAGCTGCTTTTAAACAACTGCAATGCAAATCACTCCCAAATGAGTGACGATACGATCAATGTACAACCGGAAACTGATATTTTTACTTTTCCGGTATCTTTGAAACTCATAATCCAAATCCTTTGCACATACCAAGTATATAGATGAAAACAAAAGATATGCAGAATTAAGTTACTGTAATACTTGTGGAAAGACAACATTTTGAGTATACATCTTTCCATTGATATAACCTTGTTTCCCAGTAGCAGCAACTTTGATTTTCACATTATCAAATGCCTTTGCTCTGGAACATGCTACATATAGCTGACCATGAGAAAAGCACGGTCTCTGCAAAAACAAACCAATTTTATCAAATGTTTGACCTTGACTCTTGTTAATAGTGAAAGAGTAGGCCAAACGGATAGGCAATTGTCTGCGTTTCAATATAAAAGGCATACCTGTATCTGAAGGTGACAGTTCAACCCTAGGTATGAAAATGATTTCTCCAACTGCTGACCCTGTCAAAACTTCAGCTTTAATAAAATTATGAGATAATTCACGAACAATCAAGCGGGTGCCATTACAGAGACCTTTTTTGATGTTCAGGTTCCTCAAAAGCATAATAATAGCCCCAACTTTCAGTTTCAAACAATGTGGAGGCATACCTGACGGTGTTATGCTGTTCAGAAAATCAAGCGGGTAATTTTGCCGCTCGTCTTCATTGTCACATACCACTTCATCAGCACTGTAATAACAAATTGCATCTCCTTGCAATCTGTCCAACACCTCATTGTTAATGATCAATGATTGCTCGTTTGTTGGTGTCAGAATGGCTGTTGAGGCGTATTCGTGAGGTTCCAATCCGTCATACATCACCGAAATAATAGACGTGTTTTGGGGAACAACGCAACAATCAGGGATTTCGACTGAGCCTTTAGCAGGTTCATTTTGTTTTGTTGGCAGTTCACCATTACCAAGTTGTAATAACCAAGCACAGAATTCTTGTTCTTCTGGCCTGGCTCTCATGTTCTCGGTAAGTGAGTACTTTACCACTGATGCCCACAAAGCAGAACTTGTCAAGCAAACTTCAATAACATCAGTTGGTTTTGCTTTCTTCACAACTGGCAAACACTGACGAAAATCTCCGCCCCACAAAAGTACCTTTCCACCGAAAAAAGCGTCACTGCCGCATATGTCACGAAGCAGTCTGTCGATAGCATGGAAAATGTGCGTAGAAACCATTGTGGCTTCATCGATCAGAAACAGGTCAATACTTCGAAGGTATTCTGCATGTTTAGATGTTGGTGTTATGTTACAACACTATTTTCTAAAACAGGAACAGGCAAACGAAATAAGGAATGCAATGTACAACCACCAGATAATAAAGTGGCTGCAATACCTGTGAATGCAGCAGTAGCAACTTTCCAACCTCTGGCTCTACATGCTGTAATAACATAGTTATATGTAAATGTTTTACCTGTGCCAGCTGGTCCATCCAGATAAAACAATGTTTCAAGTTGTGCTAATCCATTGCGCACATTTGAAACAGCAGACAAAATCGCATCTGCAACAACTAACTGCTGTTCGTTAAGCTGAGGCCTTACCTGCTGGGCCCTGTCAATGTAAACATTCACATCGACTTCTTCCTCAGGGATCTGCTGAACCAACTCTGGAAGGTTAAATTGTGTTAAGGACATACCAAATTGTTTTAGGACATTATCAATGTAACCCAAAACCCTTTGCTCTGCTTGAGGAGCCGCCAATGTTCGAGCGTAGTCCTCGCACAAATGCCCCTTGAATGTATTCCACAACTCGAGAGGATTGGAGGGTTCGCAATGTGTCAAAATCGTGACAAACAGTTGTCTAAGCTGTTGAGGCATCTGGAAGGTTGATGCTTCTTCCAATGTATTATGCCACTCTTCGTCATCTTGAAGAAGACGTCTGGCAGTACACGCCTCTCGGAATGTGTCGTAAACCACTCCATCAAAGGTACGTAGATATTCGAATGAAGTAGCGCCTGGAACATGCAGCAACAAAACTCGAAGGAAAAATCGTTCTCCTTCTGATGGTCGTGCATTATATAACCGAGCGACTATAGGCTTAAATGTTTTTTTTCGCTTTTGCCATTTTTTCTCTTTGCCATGAAAGACATAATGATACGGAATATCTGAGTAAAGATACTGTCGAGCATCAGGATCTTCTACATTCAGATTAAACCATGCTGTAAGGTGACTATCATTCAATGCTCCTTCAGCAGCTTCCGCTTCTTCGCCAGCTCTAAAATAAACTTGATGACGATCAGGTAAATGAACAGCTAATCGCTTAATAGTATGCGATTTTTCATGCATAGAGAACTCAAATATTCTCCATAATGCTTCGGGCGCACTGACATATCGAGCATCAAGAAACGTTTTAATTTCGTCATGTTCCAAACGTTCATTAATCTCAATATTAGCACGATCATGTCCTTTGTAAATGTATTTAAAGAGATACTTTACACTTTTGATTGTGGTACATGCTTCCAAATTGATGTGAGCATTATACTTCTTGGACAACCACGGACAGTACGGAACTACCCATTGATTATCTAAGTCCACATTTCTTACTCTCACTGTACGGCCATTGTTACGTCTGCGATACAGTGGATACCCATTTGCATTCATTTGGGTTGCTTCACAAAATCGCTTTGGAAAATCCTTGGTGCAGTTGCCATCATCTCCCATACAAACTGCATTAGGGTTAGCATTCCCACAGGGACCATGAATCATGCATGACTTGATGATATTATGAAGTTCAGGTTCCTGTTCAGGATCTGGTATTTCAGCAGAAATTAAGCTGTCGATGTCATCAGCATTACGCAGTTTGTCCTCTTGTGCTAAATGGATAAGAATATGAGCATGAGGTAAAGAACGTTTCTGAAATTCAATAACATACAAATGGGAAATGGCTTTCCCCAAAACACCATTCTTATTAATGTCCTCCAAAAGTGCTTTTAATTTCAAATTGAAAACACGTGTGATCAAATCAGGACGATAATGTGCAGGCTCATTATCTAAGTTTTCCGTGATTTCCTTCCATTTTGGATTGCAGGTAAATGTGCAAAACAAATCCGGTTTGCCCATTTTAGTTACCATGGCCATAGCATCTTGATAATTTTGCTGCATGGCCCTTGGACCACCCTGAAAAGAAGAAGGAAGAATCACCGGTCTGCCTGCTTGAAGGCCACGGTTTTCTGCAACATTTTCAAGATAATCAATGAGCCCTTGATATTGCTCAACCCGGAAATTACCCTGATTTCGACGAATGTAATTAAGACGGTCGGATTCAACTTTGCAATAACAATCTACAGCAAATTGTTGAAGTAATCTTTTACCTTTTAAGATGGGGCTAAAAGCATCTCTAAATGCAAACCTATAAGTATAATATTGCAACATGGTAGTACGACAATGCTGGCCTGTTGCATATTCTGCTACATGAGGAATGTCAGAACTCCAACCCAACTCTCCTCTTGGAAAAAATACAGGATACACCATTGGATCAAGATTAGGTGAATGAACAGGCAAATCCTGCAATGGTCTATCTCGAGGGTAAACAACAATGTCTCGAGCCAATGGTGGTGCACCATCTTCACCAACAAAAACAGCAGCTACTTCATCATGATGAGGTAGATTGTATCGACGCCTGTCACCACCACTTCTCAAGTGCATTCTAACCTGAAAATCAAAAGCAAATTATCAAAAGCAGTTTAAAGATCAGTATTTAGTAAATATCTATTTCCACTTACCTCAGATGGGTGGCGATTCTGTTCATTTGCGCGATGCAGTTCCTCTGCTTCTACCTCACTCATGTGTTTATAAGCAGCTGCATAAGGACTCTCCCGTAAAATGATATCTTGCAAAGTTTGCATGACTTCGGGGGAACAACCTTGATTTTCTGGTCTTGCCATTCGCTCGTTGAATGCATCCATACCATCATAAATATATAGTTGACCATATGATGGAGGAACACCCGGCGGTGGGTGTAAATTACCTGTTCGGTGACATACCTGGCCATTTATACGAAAAACTGGTGGACCACGACCTGGCGGTACAGCCAATTTCGCACCCATAGAAGCAAAAGCAACCGAACTGTTGAACTTTCGAATATTTTCTTGAAAGTTCTTTGCTTGATTGTTATCACCTACTAAAAGATCTTTAAGGTCATTAGGATAATAAATGTTATCTAAATGAACTTTACCATTGTGACAACACTTAAAATTAGTTTCATCAGCAAACATCCTGGCACCACAAAACTGACAGACCTTGTCCATAGCACCAAGATAATGTATCTCAGGCATTTGGTCTTGCCGAGCAGCACGATACAATGTATTCCGTTGTACAGCACGCCTAGCCCTCATGCGCTGTGCATTTTCATTCTGCCTGGCTAATCTTTCACCTGGCTGTTCAGCTTGACGATGTTCAACACTCCTTTGAGTATTATTAATTCTAAGTCTATCATTTTCTGATGATGGTGGTTGGATGTTATTCGCCTGAAGCTGTTGGCGCCTTGCTTCAGCTACATCCTCATTTGCATGTCTACGCTGAATAACAGAGCGAATTCGCTGCTGATCAGGTGGTTGCAAAACGAACTGACCATTCCTAAAAACTGCTTGGAAGCCAGGAATAATATTAGTGCCTCTTATATTAAACATCACGCCAGAGAAACACTAACAAAAATAGATAGAAGAAAGAAAAAATACCCCCAGTGAATAATGCACAGAACAAAAACTGGTGGAAGAAAAAATAAACCTTTCTTTCTACAAAATAACAGACACTGAAGGGGCGATAGCACCAAACAGATAGCTAAACAGCCTAGTAGAAAGCGAAAAAACACGTAAAAGAGAATTACAGATATATATACATTTTATGTATATTTATAAGTTTTAAGTGACAAACCTTTCTACTTTCTCCTCGCTCTCTCTACTACACCGCACACAGCACACAGCACAGGGGCAAATGGACCTGAATAAAATGCAGATATAAAAGTTCTTAGGTAGTAGGTTCTCTTTTTGGTTTGGTTGGAGAAAAACCTCGGTGGAGTTTGCCATCTTTAAAATAATAAACACAATGTTACCTCGTTACGTAATTCTTTCGCTTTCGATAGACTTGACTTGATTAATATTGATTTATAGACAATTATATAACAAATATAGACAATTCCAATTGTTTATACGTATTGTCTATTATTTCTGAAGCGTAACCGCACCGAATAATAAAAAACTTAATTTGTTTACTTTTCCAACGAACGTCGTCGCCATAGTTTGTTCCATTTTGGCAACCAATAAAATCGGCGAAAAGGCGATCACGTGTCAAAACAAATGATGAAAAATAGGCATTTTGAGGGTTTCTTCAATGGTCGAACTGCCGCTATATGACCACGATTAAGAAGATTTTGACCATTAAAAAACAGAAAAACAAACACTCTCTAAGTTAAATGTGTTGCACACAACGCGAATTAGTATATATAGATATCCTACTATTATACTGCCGTTCAAGAAAATTATTCACAGGAAGTTGATTTTTATGACTATGGTCAAACGTTTAAACTTATCCGTTTTCCGATACATCATTTTTAGTAAAACCAACCAAGGTCGATTTGAATAGTTCTCAAATAAAACTTCGATTGCAAGTTTAGATAGAGCCTTAACAATTTTAACATTAAGTGAAACGAGTCTCCAGAGAATAAAAAATTTTTTGAAGTTTTTCTGTAAATCACGTTTAGTAACTGTAAACACAAATGTGTAAAAAAGACGTGAATTTTGAAAACGTTTGGAGAATAATCGAAGAAAATGGAAAAAGTGAAAAAACAACCTTTATACAGGTATCAACAATTTCTGATATATGTTTTTTTTAAAAAAATTGTCGATTATCATAATTATGGATTTTTATCGATTATTGATTATTACGAGAAGGCCTTATTGATTATTACGAGAAAGCCTTGTTGGAATTGAAAAGTTTCGTTTGTTGTTCTAATATTATTTGTTTTTGAAAAGTGATACACGTCATGGTTCTGACGATATATGCATGATCAAGTTTGGTATGATCTCCTTATCCCCTGATAACTTCAATGAATTAATGATGCACTCCTGTAAACTTGCCCTTTCGCCAACGCCACCACCCTGCGACGCCACCCCAATGATGGAAATTTACTTTAAACAATAGTATTTATAACTATGGTAATTATTGATATGTATCACAAATAACCTTAACGGGGTGTTTATATGAGACAAATCCCGTATAATTGCACTTAACTTCTACGGACGTAACACTGGAATTGCACACTTATTGTAAGACGCACCGTGCAATTGCACGCTTAATTTTCCGCCCTGTCTGGAGAAGCTAAGATGAAATAGGTGGGTTCAGTTTTTCTTTTAACAGGCAAAGTCGTGGTCAAACGGGGGAAAAACTGATTTTTAAATCTTGTTCTACGATAAATTTTACGTAAGACAGTCCTAGCATTTCGGATTCGTTTCCGGGAATATCGGGTAGAAAATGCCAAGAAAGAGAAAAAAGCCAAATGAAGATAAACAAAATAACAAAAAGCTAAAAAATGTAATATCCACGAGGATGTTTCCTTTCAGGAAACTTTGATATAAAATTTATACTTTAACGTCGAGACCCAGAAAGGTTTCAGTTTAAAAGCACTGAACTTAATTGATAAAGGAAATGTCACGAAGAAAGCTTTTTTTGTTTGCAGCTTTTGTTTGCACCATGCCAAACAATTAATCAATAACCACTTGTTTTGGTTGCATTCGCTTTGCCTCCACTACATTTCAAAGACTTTTTAACTCCACCTCTGGTTTTGGCACCTTTTTGTTTCCGAGGATTCTTAGTTGATTTGGGTGGTGCGACATTTTCCTTTATACTTTATTATTATTATTATCAATTTATTTATAGTTGGTCACAATAAAATACAATAGTTTGGAAAAACTAATAAAAACCAACGTAAAAGTTACAATTTTGAAGTAATAAAGTAAATAAAACACGTATAAATTTAGAATTGGCAACAGACTTTGCAGGTGCAAGTATCTCCATTCCAGTGTTTGATTTTTCTACGAAATTCGACGAGAGAGCTTGAAGATTTGATGTCACTAGGGAGAGTGTTCCAGAGCAAACTACCTCTGAAACATAATGAATTGATACCATATCGAATGGAGTTCACTGGGCATAGTTTGAGGCTTTTACCTGATCTTAAATTATCTATATATTAATAGCCGATTCTCTGTCTGTCTGTTTGTTTGTTTGTAAGTCACGCAAAATGGCAGATTGAGTTGTGAGCGAAGTTATTTTTTTTTTTTGTGCGACGTGAGTTCGAAGCAAATAATTGCAACCCCAATCGAACGTGACTTTTTTTGGTTGATGAACAAATAGGAATAACGTTTTGTTTTTATCATTATTGTTAGTTTTATATTCCACGTTGACTTGGCTTTGAAAACAGTACATCAACTAAATACAAAGAAACTAACTGTTTAAACATTTTGGACAAAAAGCAGCAGTGGCAGCATATGTGGTTAGCAAGTGTATCCTAACGCTTTCGTGACTGTCTGAGACGGGTGAACCTTTTTTTTGAGCAATCAAAATGTTTAAAAACCGATAGGTAAAAAAAAAGAGAATCATAAAAAAAAAATTATTCTTTTTGGCTTTTGTCTAAATGGTTTCTTTTAATCTATTTTAATCTGATCGAACGTTTTTTATTCAATTCATTCATTTAGCACGTGCATCTTTTCAAGAGGAAAAACCATTTTTTCACCTACTTCTGACAGCACCCATGTTAGAGCGCGTAAAACAAAAGCTAATGATAAGTTGAAAAGTTTTTTCTCTCTGCGTTTTGAGTGTATTGTTAAACTGATATTTGATTGGTTTAAAATCGTAAATAAAAACCACGTGAAGTTCACGTTCGGAATGCATTGTGTAAAGCAAGAAAGTCTACTAACATTTTAAATGCGACCGCGACAATGAACGGCTTAGTTAAGAACATGCAAGATTTGAAACACCAGGAACGTATTTCTCTTCACGTGCAAACGAGCTTTATTAAGCGATAAAGCCAGCAGCAAAGGAAGTCTTATCGCTGGATTTAAGTGCAATAATTTGGAGCAGGTGGTGATACAACGCAGGCTGAACATGGGCGGCGAGCGACGCCGCCTTGGCGACTAGTACTTAGTAATTTCATGTGAAAAAATTTCCAACATGAACTCAGGATTTAGATTATTCAAAGATTTAGGCTATGAATCCATTAGACGATTTAGCGGAGCGTTGCGTTTTGAAAATTAAAACGGCATATTACGTATAATGGGAACAGCTTTTCTATATATTAATAGCCGATTCTCCGTCTGTTTGTTTGCTCGTTTGTTTGTCTGTCACGCAAAATGGTAGATTAAGTTTTGAGCGAATTTTTTTTCTTTTTTTGTGTGCGACGTGAGTTCGAGGCAAATACATTGCAACCCCAATCGAACGTGACTTTTTTGGCTGATGAACTAATAGGAATAACGTTTTGTTTTTATCATTATTGTTAGTTTTATATTCCACGTTGACTTGGGTTTGAAAACAGTACATCAACTAAATACAAAGAAACTAACTGTTTAAACATTTTGGACAAAAAGCAGCAGTGGCAGCATATGTGGTTAGCCAGTGTATCCTAACGCTTTCGTGACTGTCTGAGACGGGTGAACTTTTTTTTGAGCAATCAAAATGTTTAAAAACCGATAGGTAAACAAAGAGTACCATATCAAAACAAAATGTTTTTTTTTTGCTTTTCTTTTAATAAATTAATTTCTTCTTTTAATTGTTAAGCGTTCTGATCGAACGTTTTTTTATTCTATTTATTCATTTAGCAGGTGCCTTTTTTCTCTCCTCCGTGTGAACTTTTTAAGAAGAGAAACCATTTCCCCCCTGTTTGATAGCACCCATGTTAGAGCGCGTAACTTTTTTAAAACAAAAGCTAATAAAAAGTTGAAGTTTTCTCTCTCTACGTTTTGAGTGTATTGTTACACTGATAAAAGATTGGTTTTACCAGAGGTTGTGACTTCGAATCTGCTTCTGGTTGAGCACAAGTTGTACGAGCCGTTTATAAGGAAATTTGACGTTCATTGATAGAGTGATACAGAGCCGGTGGATATGGGCGGCGAACGACGCCGCCTTGGCGTCTAGTTTTAGTAATTTCGTAATTCGTTTTACAACGAAATATGCTGTTTCCATTAGGCACTGTCAATTAAAGTATGCGTATTATGATGATCTTTTCAACACCCTCACCCGGCAATACTTTTGTTAAAAAAGTTAGTCTCTGAGTATTAGAAGAACACTAATTGAGTAGGAGAGTCCGATAAGCAAAGCCAAACAAAAAATTGATGAGTTTTTTTCAGTTTCGAAATGTGTAAAGCATAAAGATGGCGTGTCAAGAAAGCAAAAAGAAAACTGGAAAAGCATCTGATTTTAATTGGACTGATGATGAAGTTCTACGATTTTAAAGCAGAGTGTGATTATGAAGGAGTAAGTTGGGAATCGAAAAGGACAAAGTATGAACAGATAAAAGAAAAGTTCTGCGAGCAATATCCTAACGTTGAGGATGACAGTTACCCTCGTGGAAAAAATGTAGATGTAATCACAAAAGAAGGTTGCAGCCAAATTAAAAACAATTAGGGCAAATTTCAAGAAATCAGTCGATACAGGGAAGAGAAGTGGAGGAGGAAGAATTATCTTCACGTTTTATGATCATTGTGAAAAGATTTGGGGTGGTTGTCCGGCTGTTAGAAGTATCGCAAAAGGTATTGATACATCAACTCGCAAAGGAAAAACACACGAGAATGAGGACGATGAGTCAGTAGGGTCAGTACATACTGAATTAAATGGTGTGGAGGTTGAAGTCAATGATGAAACCCACAGTCCTCAATCAAGCTCCTTGGTTTCGAGTTCTGTGTCCTGTGAAAATGAAGCTGGTTTAGGCCGAGAAAGCGAAGATGAAGAAGAAGATGCCCAAAACATAAGAGAGAAAACAACGCAAAGACGTAAAAAGGTTGAAGAAGGACTCAAAAACAGAAGAGATAAGAAATTATCGAGTAAGCTTAGCACAGATACGCAACTATTGAATATATCCAAAGAAGAGCTATCCTTGAAAAGAAAACTCGTGGAACAGCTGCAAACATCCGAAGAAGAGTTTAATTCGGGCATGAACAAAGTGTTCAAGTCTATGGAAACTATCAGTTCTTGTATTCAACAAACTGTTGGTATACTGGGTCAGCTTGTCAACCAACAACAACCGTCCTATCCACAATATGCCCACCCTTTCAATCAACCAAGCTTTAATAACCTACCTTCCCCTCAGTTTGGACATCCCTTCCAAAGAAGTGAAAATCACACAAGCAATGAAAACGATAGTGTTCAGCGATACGATGATCGTACTTATTATAACCTACAGTGACACTAAATCACTATGATACTTTTATTATATTTCAACTATACAATATTTATCTTTCGTTAGTTACTGTCTGTTTAATCAAAATATTTAACAAAGATGTTTCTGATCTTTTTCCCACCAGCTTCGTTGTTGTTGATTGTGTCTGTTTTAGGCTGGAATTCAGCATCGTATTTTTGAGCGATTTTTACGTCGCTCTGACTTACTGGTTCTTGTCTCATTTCACAAAAGTTATGTAGAATAAAACATGAATGGATTACAGCAGGCAGTTCTTTCAAATTTATGTCCATTTCTCTCCTTAATCATACGAACCGTGCCTTTAACCGTCCAAATGCGCATTCGATAACCATTCTTGCTGAGGATAATCGCAGATCAAAAAAACGCTCGCAGAAATTTTTACCATCTTTTGAAAATTCTTTCATCAAAAAAGGCAACAAAGGATAGGCTGGGTCCCCTAGAATGCATACAGGTACGGCATGTTCTCCTTCAACAATAATTCTTTCACATTTTGGAATAGTTCCATCTCTGAGCATTTCATTCAATGCAGAATTCCCAAACATTCGGGCATCGTGGACGCTACCGGGCCATTTTATCACAACGTCAATAAAGCAGTAGTCATATCTTATAGTCCCTTGACAGTTTAAGGAAAAATAGCCTTTTCTATTGACATAATCAGGGGATTATCAGCGGGCTTTTTTATCTTGATGTGTGTACCATCAACAGCTCCGATACATTGCGGAAAACCATATCTATCATAAAAGTTCTGGGACAATTGTTCTACTTTTGCTTCGGTGTTTGGGAGTTCTATGTATTTTGGCCAAGTATTTGTGATATTACGGAAGTAACACGGCGAGCGATCTTTGAAACAGTTGTTTTTCCTAAACCAAACGAGTTCGCTACTTTTCGCATTCTACCTTCATCAGCTAAGTAATATAGTGTTGCAGCAACTTGAGTTTCAACAGACACAGGTTTCCGAAATCTGGTAGTTTGCTTCGTCAAGTATGGCCTCAACTCTTCACATAGCATGTAAAACGATGCTTCACTCATTCGAATGTTTTCTCTCCATTCTTCCGAAGTAGTCTTGTTGTTTATGATATTGGTCCACCAGATGTTAGTTCTACCAGGTCTAACCCAGTATTTTGGAAGATTTCGCTTTTTTCTCTTTTTATTTCTTTTTTTCTTTGAGTCGGCAATCAGGATCTTTAAAATAATTTCTCTTTGATGTTGGTGCTTTTGATAAAAGAATGAAATCACAGCATTCAAAACATTACAAGTTGAAATCCAAACATTTTGAAGTATCACAATCTGTTTGCTCAAATCAACTTTACTCAGCGCCATATTTCATACACACATACAACACAACACAACAAAAAATAAGATTTCGTTTTGAAAATTATGCCGAAACGCCTTTATTACCTGTTCCCATTACAAAAACATCGTTTTAAAAAGCTATCCGATAGATGATGTATCACTTTCAGAAGCGGAGCGTTGTGATAGCTATCCGATACGTTTTTCATGCCGAAGTGACTCGTTTTTAATGGGAACAGACCCCCCTATCCGATATGGTTTTTAAAACGCAACGCAACGCTCTCAAATCGTCTAATGGATACATAACCTTAAAAACCTCAATCATTAAGGCCTTTAGGTTTCTTTTGTGATTGTATCACTACCATCTAAGGCTAATAGTTCATGAAACGAAGATTGAAAATCTCTATAGACGGCACTAAGAGCTCTCTTATGGACCTTGTTTATTATTACATCATTGGATTTCATACCAAACATCCATATTAATGGGCAGTAGTTAAAAATTGATAAAATATATACATTACATAGACGTCTGGCAGAAGCAAGGTCCAAGTACGGTCTTAAGCGGAGGAGAGCTTTTGTTTTTTGTGAAGAGGTCTTACAGAGATTTTCAACATGGGTTTTAAATGATAATTTGTTGTCAATAGTAACACCTTGAAGTTTGACACTGGAAACTGGTTTTAAACATATCTCATTAACACAAAAATCAACTATTTCGTCACTTTTAGCCCCGAGAAACATAATTTGAAACTTTGCTGGATTCGCAGCCATGGAATTTAATTTAAACCAATCGAGAATGTTTTCAGTCTCTTTTTGCAGGACAGAGACTACTTCTTCGAGAGTTTTTCCACTCTTATACAGAATATTATCATCAGCAAAGTTGCAAATGTTTGCCTCTTGGATACATAAAAAAATGTCATTCAAAAAATTATTAAAAAGTAAAGGTCCCAATATAGAACCTTGAGGGACTCCGATCAATAGTTCCAACCAACTACTAACATAATTTTCGATTTTTACTCGGTGCTTACGATTAGATAGATAGTCATATATTAAATTAAGAGTTATGGAATCAACACCGTATGCTGCTAATTTAGCAATCAGAAGGTCGTGTGGCAAACAGTCATAGGCTTTAGACAGATCCATTAATATTGTTCCCACTGTTTCCCTGTTATCCAAGCTTTTTTGCCACGAGTTTATAAGTTTGAACAGCGCGTGCTGGGTGCTATGGTTTTTCCGGAAACCACAAAGTAGTTTAGAAAAGATTTGCTGGAAATATGAGCTAAGTTGGTCTGCCATAGCTTTTTCAAATATTTTTGAAACAGTAGGAAGTATGCTAGTAGGTCTGTAATTTCCAACATTAAAGCTCTCCCCGTTTTTAGGAATCGTAATGATTTCAGTTAGTTTAAGCTGATTTGGGAATCTGCCGTTCTTAATAGCAGAATTTATGAGGTTTTTGATGTGGGGGCTTACAACGTTTGTTGCTAATTTAAGAGCTTTAGTTGGAATTGGACCACCGGTTTTCTTATTGCTGTTCAATGAAGCTATTAATTTTTGAACTGTCTCGTTGCTAACATCCTTTAGATGAAACTCACCCAAGGGATGAAGTGCTGATGATTTGATCCTGATAATACTTGGATGATTTTTGTATTTATCAATAGCTCTTTCGGTCTTATCAATTAAATTGGAGCAGTAATCAGGATTCCAATCTGACAAGTTCAAAGAACTAGTAATACCATTATAATGTGTATTAAACATCTCAGCCACTTCTTTTTCATCATGAATTATATCGTTCTCTTTAGCTAAGAGAATCTTATTTCTAACAGAACATTTTTTTGAGAAAAATGGATTGCATATTTTCCAAAAAAACTGTAGGATTATATTTAGAGGAATTTATTGCTCTGTCAAAATAAACTCTCTTAGCTTTTTTGTTTAGTTTAGTGACGAGTTTCTTTGTTCTTTATAAGCATTCCAATCAGTTGTACTTTTTGTTTGCAGATAAATATTCCGAAGACGAGATCGTTTCAATATAGCGGTTTTAATTTCATTGTTCATATGAGGTTTTTCATTACCTCTTATAAGTTTTACCTTCCGAGGGGCATGCTTATCTAGAACTTTTTTGAAAATGCTTTCAAAATTTTCGTAGTCTTCCAGCTTCATTTCCGAAAATGATAAAGAGAGATCGTAAAGAAAATTTTCTTCCACAAGTTTCTTAAAATCTCTATATAAAACTGTTTTTGGTGGTAGTCTTACATATGTTGACTTTAACATTGTATAAATCAAATAGTGATAATCACTAATGCCAGTGTCAATGTAGCCAGTATGCTGTATAGAATGTTTTTGGTTGGATAGAATTAGATGGATACAACTCCTATGTTGCGATTTCCAACATGTTTTAAAATTTATGTGATTATATAAAATATGTTGTTCAACAAAAGATTCCAACATTGTGTTGTCTGGCTTAGAATTAAAATCACCAATGATCATACACTTATTGTAAATATAAAAATCTAATAATTTTGACAAATTAAATAAAAAAAATCAAGATTTTGGTTTGGTGGCCTGTATATTGAAACTATCAACCATTTCGAATTTTGTAGCCTAATTTCCATAGGAATAACTTGGATATGTTTAGGCAAGCTGAAATTCTGAAGATATATCGATGGTAACCCTGCCTTAACGTACATAAGCAATCCACCGCAATTATGAGAGAGGTCAAGCCTGTATGGTGATCTATAACCATGTATTTCAAATTGGGCATTAGGAAAAGACTCATCTAACTTTGTTTCAGCTATTGTAAAGATATCAAAGTTTTTATCTACAAGTGAAAATAAACTAGATAATTTGTTACAGAATTGATATTCAAATATCCAACCAGCACATTTTTATCGAATTTTTCTCGGACTGCCTATAACGTTGTTAGATCATTTGTCTTCTCTGGTTCGTATACTTTCTCGATGGAACATACATTTGGACTTTTCTTTCGTCAATGATTTTTAATTTGTTTCAGTTTTTTATCAGATTTAATGCGAATCTTGACTTACCTTTCTTTGATAGGTGTAGTCCTTTTCTCCCCAGATCATCAGCCTGTATGTTACCATTGTCCATAATATCAAGTTTTAACTGCTTTAGGTGATCGTTGAAATTTTTAACAGTTAGTGCCGCTTTACCATCGTCTATACGGCCAATAATAGTCGAGGTTATGACATTACATTTCGGATTTTTCTTCTCAATGTACTTTTTTAATTTTAATATTTCGTCGAGAATTTCGCTTGATGTGTTATCTTTAGTGTTATTTGTACCTACGTGTATGATAACGTTTGAAGGTTTTTGTTTTAATATTGTATCAATTCTCTCGTAAAGATCTTCTACTCTCGCACCAGAAAAATACCTTATTTTTACGTTACCATATTTCGTCAACCTTTTTTCTTCTATACCATTTAACATAGAGTCACCGATTACTACAGTTGTATTATTCTCATATAAGCTTTCATTGTTTTGGTAAGTGTTTATAACTGAATTATTTTTTGAGTTGAGATAATTGCTGTGCTCTGACTTTCGCACCTCAAGTAATTGGTTCTCTAATGTTGGTTTACACTCATCCGTATTATATAACATACTGACGTTTGGTGTGTCTAAATCAACCGGATTTACAACCACATAGAGATCTTTGTTTATTTCTGCATTAATATTCATTTCTAATGTGTTTTCGTCATGAGAAAAATTTCGCCCGTCACGGACTAGTGGGTTCACCGTTAGAAAATCTATGATTTTGTTTTTTTCCTTTATCTCATTCTTTAAAAACAAATTTTCGGTTTTCAGCATTTCAACTTCTTCCTTTTCGTCCATTCGATCTCCTGTTCTTTGATGTAATTCACTGCGAATAAAGTCAGTCAGTGAATCTTTAAGGTCTTGAAACAGCATAGTTCGTAGGTTTTTCAAACAAATATCATCACAAATCTTGTCCAAATCACAAATGATATTTTTCATATCCAAATGAATATCACCTTGATGATCATTGTTTTGTATCTTTGATTCCACAAGAATTGGTAAAACTAAATCTTGGTTGTCTAACAATTTACTCAAAGTGTTATCGCGATCATTGTTGCCCACGTGTCCGTCCGCCATCTTTGCCGAATCCGATGTAGTAGTAGTAGTCTTTTCCTCATTTTCCTTCAAGGTGGATTCTGTGGTAGTTTTCCTTTTCTTCTTGGTACCAGCAGCCGGGCAATAAAAGTTTATACCAACAGCCTCATCCTGATCAGCATCTGCAAATCCTTTGCAAACTGAATGCATCCAATAGTCACACCCATCTGGTACACACCTGACTGTCTCTCTTAATGTCCGGATCAGACTTATATTTTATTTTGCATATGCTTTGACGGGCTTGCTTGGGCAAGTGCAGCAAAAGATGGAACTATCCGTGGGCTGAAAAGTGTGGAATTTGGGCTTTGAAGGGACATAGATGACGTGCGATGATTTAAGTCATACCATAAATTTTCTTTGTCTGTTGTGTAAAAATATCTTTCCTCTCTGTCTCTATCGAGTAGGACAATAAGACAATCGTCACTTGTTCGGTTTTTATTTTGTATAAGTTTGGTGATGAAAGTTTTAGTAAAGTTTCTAATAGCATCAGTCCTGTCCTTTAAACTTTCAGCAATGGTTTCACCACTATGTTTAGCACCCTCTTTTTTCCCATAACAATGGAGACTTGATCACCTTCTTTATTATAGACAACAACCGATTCAGGAGCTTTAACTTTGTCCTTTTGAACGGCAGGATTAAGTCTGGACCTTCTCGGTTTGATAGGTACGTCTCGTCGGTTTGAAATGCACAATGGAGTCACGTTAGCGAAAGTTTGGTTTGACGAAATTAACAGTTGATCTTGGTTTGACGGAGTTGATGGTGGTTCTGGTTTTGACAAAGTTGCTGAAGGCGGTGTATTAAGATTAAGGTCGATTTGAGGTGTCGGTAGTAGTTGCACAGAGAATGGTTCATTTGAACGAAATATTAATGATCAGAAGTGGGATTACGTACTTCATACTTCATCTTCAATTGTTAAAGTAACGATTTCAATAAAGTTTTGTTGGCTCATCTTAAGGATAGTCCATACCCTCCGAGGTGAATTTTTTTGAAAAAAATTTTTTTTCAACATTTCCTTTCAATTTTTTATTTAAAAACAGATTCTGCAATCAGAATTTTAAAA
Organism: Turritopsis dohrnii; assembly: GCA_027922465.2. Classification (NCBI taxonomy): domain Eukaryota; kingdom Metazoa; phylum Cnidaria; class Hydrozoa; order Anthoathecata; family Oceaniidae; genus Turritopsis; species Turritopsis dohrnii. The sequence goes on from BQMF02000300.1 coordinate 21,730, forward strand.
TTCCAAATAATTATAGAGTTATTAGCAAAAACCAAAAGGCAAAAAAATCTTTGTTTACACAAGTAATTAACTTTGATTTTTCCATCAAAGAGAATATACGCACATGCATGACGCCATACATACTTTTTCGACTTTGTTTACTTTTCGTATTCAATATTTTGCTTTATTATCATTAAAAGTAAAACCAGGTGGTTTTCTTTATAATTATACACACTATCATTATTCAATGAGATAGTTTTCTACCTTTTTATTTTTTCATACATCCCAATATCTCACATTCACAATAGAATTTGATCGCTATTCAATTTTGTTTACACAAGCGATGGAAGAAGAAAAAATCTTTAAATGCGATTTTCTCTGAAAGTAATTTTAGCTTGATGACCAACATTTAAAGAGTTCCAACTCCCCTTGTAAACGAGATGTAAACCATGCAGTTTTTTTCATTTTGTTCAGTTGGCCTTTGCGCAAAAAAGTTTGCCACATATTTTGAAAAGAATCAAAATTCGCCCCGTGAGGGAGAGTTGAAGTTAAAGAATCAACGTTTTTATAAGGTCATGAACAAAAAGCTTTATATTTTTGGAAGTAATGAGTTTTAAAAAAAACTGTGGCAAACTTTTTTCGACAAATGATCATGGATTTCAAAGGTGCAATTTGTTTGAAAAAAAAGTGTAATGGAGGGGAGTTGGAACTTTTTATTTCAATGCGTTCTAAATTTTACTTTTTTTCTTCTAATTCCTGTCCTTTTCATTTTTAATAAACAAAATATGGCTCATTAGACAGATAATTAAAAAAGGATTCAGAAAATATATACTTTTGATAAGAAAAAATCAACACATTTCAAAATATCAGGGAAAAACTGAAATCATGCTTAGGAGGGTATGGACTATCCTTAACTAGAACAGAAAAAAAATATTTTCAGACCTTTTAATCTTGGCTGTATGTGTTGTATATATCTTATTTTATAATTTCTAAAATATATAAATATGCTAGGGAACGCCTTATTAGGGGTTGTTTAGGGTATCTAAACAATTTTTCATGGCCAATGCCAGTATTGAGAACTAAGTAAATGTCTGTTTACCTAGGATTATTACTTCATATTATTATTATTATTAAAATTATTATTAAAATAATGTTTATACAGGATATAATACATATATACAAAAATATACGTATAAACACATCAGTATCTTACATATATAATGTAAAAACTGCTATCAATGTGGTCCTGTTTGACACATTAGTAAAAATAAAGATAAAGAAAGCTAAAATCTTAAAGTAGTAAAAGATAGAAACTATTGGATCGAAAGTAATAACAATAAAATTTGAAATAGCAATTAAAATCTGTTAATTAAAAATCACGCCTAATTTCCGAGTAAAATTTCCATAATCTTCCTCTTTGCGTATTTCTAACGGAAGTTCATTATAAAGTCGACAACCTTGATAGTAAAACGATTGACGACCTATTTCAAGTTTTATCTTGGGAAGTTTTATTGAAAATTTGTTATTTCTTGTAAAACGTACGTGCGTGTTAACTTGAAAGTAATTTCTGAACGGGCTACACACGTTCCCAGTGATGCATTTACGGACAGAGCTGCAGGCTTGTTTCTTCATTCTTCCATACGTTGACGTTACTCGTTTTGATGAACTTTTTCCATATATCAGTTTGGATGCACGATAGTCGATTAAAGCTAGGTTTGCCTGTTGTGCATCGGAGAGTCGTATTTTCACGATGCAGCAGTATGTTATGATTGGGACGATCATAGAGGTAAATATCTTCTCGGCTGCATGAGATGTCAAGAGCGGACGGATTTTTGCAAGAAGTCGTAATCGCCCAGTAGCTTTTCGTAGTCTCTTTTCGAAATCTCCCTGAAGATTCATTGTAGCATCAAGGGTGTTTCCAAGGTATTCGTACGTTGTTGTTCGGTTGATGGGAACTTTTTTAAATACGACCTCTAGTGATTTTTCAGTTTTGGCAATTCCTTTAGCTGTCCCAAATAACATTACTTCTGTTTTTCCCTTCTTGAGGTTTATAATTAATTCTGACTCATCAAGGTAGGTCGAGATCTTTTCCAGTTCTTCATTTAGTGTATCTTCTATTTTATTGATGTTGCGGTTTGCAAAATATACGACAGTATCGTCTGCATACATCAGGATTCTCGATGATTTAAGGACATCAACCAAGTCATTAAAGTATATTATAAACAACAAAGGACCGAGGATGGATCCCTGGGGTACTCCAGAAAACACAGGTTGACAAGCTGATTTTGAGTTTTCGATATGGACTACTTGCGTGCGGTTAAATAGGTAGCTATTGAACCATGCAATTTCCTGACCAAAGATGCCGTACATCTTTAGTTTACTCATTAATGTGGCATGACCAAGTGTGTCAAATGCCCGACTAAGGTCTATGAATACTGCTCCAACCATTAACCCATTATCCATATCTCTCCTTACATCGTCGACGAATTTCGTTGCTGCGTGATTAGTGGAGCGTTTGCTTCGATATCCATATTGGTGCGTAGTAAGTAGGTTATTGTCTTCCAAGTAAGACAAAAGCTGACTGTACACTGCCCTTTCTATGATCTTTGAAAGAATAGGGAGGATTGAAATAGGCCTGTAGTTTGCTTCGAAATCTTTGTTTCCATTTTTGTGGACTGGAACCACTCTTGGTGACTTCCAGATTGTAGGAAAAGTAGCTGTACTTAAACTCAAATTGATGATGTGTGTGAGTGGTTTTACAATATATTCGGTGGAATCCTTCAACAGTCCTGCTGGAAGATTGTCCAGACCAGTAGCTTTTTTCCGACTCAGCTTTTTCAGTTGATTACGTACAAAGATAGCAGAGACGTATTTAAATCTGAAAACACTGTTTGTTCGCAATGGATAATATTTCGGTGAGCTCCATACAAAATTTTTAAGCAAGTTGCTAGCAGTTTTAATTGCTCGCACAGCACCAGCAAAATAATTGCTAAAACGTTCGGCTATCTCTTTTTGATTGGATGGGGTAGTTGACATTTTATTTTTCGATTTAACCGGGAAAATATCCTTTATGCATTTCCAGAATGTTTTAGGATTATCTTTGTTTTCGTTGAGTAACTCTCGCTGGTAATTTTTCCGAGCTTTTCTTAGACGATTTGTACATAGATTACGGTGACGTTTGTAAAGTAACCAATCGTTCGGAGAGTTGTGTTTTCTGGCCTTTCTTAAAAGTTTGTCTCGCTGATCCATGCAATCTCGAATTTCTTTATTAATCCACGGTGTTGGTTTATTTTTAACTCGTTTAGTTGTCATGGGGGCATGGCGATCAAAAATTTCAGACAGCAAATTACTGAATATCGTTACTGCCTGTTCAGTATCTGTAGATTGCATTACTGGATCCCAGTTAATATTTCTCAAATCGTTTGCCATTTCATTATGGTCATAGCGCCCGTAATTTCTGGTGGTAGTGGTTTTCGGCGTAAATTTGATGTGATTTATTTTGCGACAACAACCAACCATGTCGTGGTCACTGTAGGCTGCTGGGACAACAATGGATTCTCGAATATTATTAGGTTTATTGGACATAATTACGTCGATTAATGTCTTTGAGTGTTCTGTGATGCGAGTTGCCTCATTAATAAGCTGTTTGAATCCGTTTACTTGAAATAAGTTTTTGATGTCTTCATGACAGCTCTTTTTCATAAAATTAACATTGATGTCTCCCATGATAATCATTTCATCATCAGAGTTATTCACTCCTTTCGATAATTGCTCGTTCAAGATCTCAGAAAAATTGACATTCAAATAGAGCGATCCATCCGGGGGTCTGTATACAATACATATGAAAAACGATTTTGATTTTGGTGGCATAAACTCGAGCCACATTGCTTCGATATCTTCATTTTCAATGTCCTCTCTTCGTTTCCAATGCTTTCCTTCAATAAATCTGTCCGAAACGTAAGCAGCTACACCTCCACCTTTGCCAATCGCCCGGTTTCTTTTTACAAAATTGTATCCATTGATTTTGAACATTTCCCCTGGTTCATCGTGATTAATATGTGTCTCGCTTAATGTTAGAATATCAATATGTTTGTGTCGTAAAAAAAGTTCTGTAATATTGTCAATATTATTATATAAACCTCTGATGTTATGGTGGAAAATTTTCAGTCCCTTCAGTGAGAGAAATCGCGAGAACTTATTTGTATCTTCAGGTCCAGGGCACAATTCAATATCACCACAGAGCAGTAGAATCAAATAAGAATACATATATTCTGGTCGAGGTCTTACACGAATATTTTTTCTGTGAATCCATAAACTGGATGTATGATAGCTTTCCTGATTTTCCACAATTTCAGCGATATCATAATTAATACCAATAATATCTGACGAGATATAACATTTGTTCCTGATACAAAACGTTGATGTAATCACCAAAACAGCATAAATAAATTTTATCGCAAGCGATAGCATGACCGTTATCTTCGCCATCTTGAATCCTGAAAAGTCATCAACAAAGTGCGAGTCTATTCCTCAGCAAACCCCAAAAGATTTTGATTTCGATGGTAAAATGTAGTTAAGGTTGTGTGCCCTGCTCAATGAAAGGAAAAGATGAAAGGAAAGATTGAGTCAAAACGAATCTTTTAAAGTTAAAACGCGGGATAACCGCGTAATATCGCGTTTTCAAAATGGTAGCTTTTTAAGGCTGTAATTACACGTTTACCGCCCGCATCTTGACGATTTCATAGCCGTGTAATAGCACTCTTAAAAAGTTGGCGTTTTAGCGTAGGAGTGTAATTTCACTGCTAATTCGCGGAGGTTAAGCGTGCAATTATACGGATTTCTCAGACTGTTAAACGGGGCCTTCAGTTTGTCGAGATGGCTTTTCTTTTCAGGCCAGATGTGATCACGTGGTTTCGTTTTGATAGGGTAGAAATTTAAAATAGTACACATAGGAACATATATTATGTTATTGCCATTTCTTATTCCGTTTCTTCCATCCGCCAAAAATCATCCTATCAAGATGAATAGGTGGATTCTTGGGATTCTTTGTTTGTTTAAAAATATTGATGAACTCTTCTTTCGGTTTTAGCAATAGCTGGAAAAACATAGAGCATTGAAGTGAACAAATCTTACAGTATATGTTGCTTTTCGGCTTTATTGGTATGTATTTTTCTTCGATATTTGACAGTTCCGATCGTGTTTGTATCATAGTTTCAAAAAGTCTATTACTACCTTGCAACGCGTCATTGCTACCTTGCAACAGTTTTCACAATTTCCCTATGGAACCTTCTCAAGCAGTAGTGGCTTAGTGGTTGAAGCATTGAGCTTAGGAACTCAATATTGAGGGTTCAAACTCCGCTGAGGTCGGGTGTTGAAAAAGTCACGACTCCTGGATGTACTGTAACTGGCTCCATTCCCTGATGTATTTCGGGGAAAATAAAGGATAGTCGGGGAGATTAACCCTATGATGAACATCCGAAATATGTAGGCTTACTCCTTGTAGTGGCTTCGGCATTGAGTGGGGCGAGTGATTTAAAAAAACAAAAAAAAAACCTTGGTGCCTTGGTGCAGTGTAGAATATTATATGTAAATTATATGTAAATTAGTGTAGATATATATATTAATGAAAAATAATGACCTGTTACAGTTAACACTTGGGAGTAGCCCAGGTGTTGGTGACGTGTCGTTTTAAATACTTTGATACTTTCATGTACCTATCATGAGCAAAACATTTCTTTCTTTAGCATGGTCAGAACACGATTGAAGCTTCTTTCTCCGTGTCCAACATAACTAAGCTGCAAAGTCAGGACAAACGTATGTCGATGTTCCTAATAATAATTCTCTTCGTTTGGTAGAAGAAGTCGACTTTGTTGGGCCATACAGCCCGTTCTCCGGTCATGATATCTGCTTTTGTTACCTAAGTATTCTATTGCCGAATTGCTCGCTGCAGGGAGTGGTATGCCTTTCCGCTGTTATCCAGCAATTTCATGGCAAAGTGGTTCTAATTACAAAGATGGTATCAACCAACAAGTACGTGACATCTTTACAATTGTATTCAACAGTGTTTTCAGCAGAGATGTAAGTTCAATATTTGAAGTGCAGTGTTATGTGTGACATGGTTCTGCTGAGTAGATTAAGTTTTTTGAAATTGTTTTCATTAAAGTTTATAAACGTTTTTTTGCGTTTTCAGATTGTTCTGTTAAGTAAATTCTGCCAGTGGAATGTCTACCATCACGTTATAGGTCGTTCTATTGAATGACTTCTGTCAGGGGAATCGTAAAAGGAAAAAGTTGTCGCTCATATAATCGTCAATAAAGAGTGATGACGTCAATTGATGGAAATTCAACATGCTTGGAATATCCCTTGTTGTTCTTATTCTGTCTACTAAGCTTGCAACCAGCGCTCAAGTATCAACGCCATCAGCGCCATCAAGAGGCGTACTTTAACACCGTACAAACGTTACAAAGCCACGTGATTAGCTCATTTAAGATTGGAATTTTAGTTTGCTGCGAAACTCTCTTTCCTAAGTTTATACTAAGTTGTACGTTTACATTTTCAAGTTAGTTGAATGAAAATACGGCAGCTATTTCAACATCTTGGTAATAACAATCAAAAACACAAAACAAAGTTGTGAGTTTTCTTGGAAGAAAAGGACGCCAAACGAACATTCGTCTGAGAGGTCGATGAATCATCGACGGCAATCAAAGCTCTCCCATGTTCTGGTTAAAAACTTGCATGGGTGCGCACTTCCCCGTAGTGATGTAGGTTGGCGCGGCTTGTTTTGGCAACTCTTCGGAGTTGTCAGATGGCACTAAAGTCTGTTCAAAAAATATGTGGACTAATTTCAGTTACCATGTGGAAACCAGATTTAGCAAATTACATCAATTCCCTTGAGCCTGGTTTTTATATTAAAGCTGAAATCAGTCCACATATTTTTTGAACAGACTTTAGTTCACAGAAACATTTAGGTCATCGCAACTCGATCGAAATCCTATGACACGCCAGGGCTTGAAGTGTAAGCATGTAGCTGAGATGCCGACTTTAATGTTCAAATCGTTCTAACGTTTCTTCCTACTTTGCAACACACTTTGTGACTACTTACCACAACAAAATCTTTTGATGAGTCTTTATTTTTAAATTCTGCCACTACGTTGAAATAGCTTCGCCACTACACTCCACTAGAACTATGTTTGCCACTACACTCCACTAAACGGGATTACAGGCACCAACAAACTAATTTAAAAGGCTTCATCGGCTACGTTGCTGTTCCGATATAATGTAACAACATCAATCGCATGTGAGATCACAACATCACAAAGGCGTTTAGGTAGCCTCTACTGTTAATTCACTTCCTGAAATTCATTATGGAACCATGTTCAGTAATGTTTAAAAGAATATTTCCTAAAGACAACGAAGAGAGGACTGGCAGGTTGGATTGAGCGTGATAAAGCATGATGATAATGCATTGTGAGGCAAGGTTAAGCTAGTAACAATAAAACCAAATCAAATCAATTTCAAGCTCCAACAAATTATCCGTAGCAGGTGGAGGGTGAATGAATAATAAGTACACAATCGAAAGCAAAAACACTTCTCATGTCATCTCATGTCATCACAGAAACATAATAAGTTTGTTACAAGGCAACAATAAGGCGAAAACAAATAACAAATAACGATTTTTTAGTGAGGGGTTGGGGCAATAAAGGCGTTTAATAAATGTTATTAAACTGGCTGCTGAGAAACTCTGCTTTTCTATGTTTAATACATTTACTTCATTTACTTCAATTTAGCTAAATGAAAACACAACGATAGATCAGCCGACGAGCACGCGACAAATATATATTGTCAGGCTGCTGGTAATCGAATATTTGAACTCGGTTTCGTGAAAAAAACTGCCATGACCGAAATAAAAAAGAAAATTAATGATGACAACCGAAGATGTGAAAGTGAGTCTGTTTATGGTTAGATAATAGTAAATGGCAAAGAAATGTAAAATTAGGTCTGTTATATCAAAAAGTTTGATCGCTGAAAACAGTTAATAAGGTTAAGTTAAGTTTGTTTTCAATATGATTTCAAACCATAACTTCACATTTTCTGCTATAACAGTGCAAGTATCTAAATGATATGATTCTATTTTTCTTGTGAACAAATTAAAAACCTGAAAATCCATTGTTTTTTTTTTCGCCCTGTTAGCTTAACTACTCGTTTAAAAACGCGTCCGTGGTGTGTATATCTTCTTGGAGTAGAATATCGGCTTCTTTAGTAAATAAAAGAAATTGTTGGCTAACTGGAATGATATGCGATACTAACTTCATCAAGCCTTATAAAATTGATTTTGTTTTTACAGAAATAATGAAGTCTACTGCGTCTAATGTTCCATAAGATGAACCTCCGCCGAACTAACAACGTTGCAACGATATGATGAATTGGGAATCAAATTGGTTATATCAAGAAGGATTTCTTCGCTCGTATATTCGTCAATCAAGAACATCGATCAATTGATGGAACTTTGATATACTTAGAATGTTCATTGTGAAAAAATGGTAATGTGATTCTAAGGCTTGCTGCTAAACTTGCGAACATACAGTATCTAACGTCGCAGTGATTAAGTAACGATTCTATCTAGAGGATAGGGAGATTTTAGGGAGGATTTGGGGCAACAAAAACGTTACAATCTGATGTTACTAGCTCCGATACGAAGGGATGTTAGAGTATTAGGTTGCTGACCCCCGGGTGTATGTGTTAGCATGCCACGGGGAGTAAATGGCATGCTAAAATGAGTCAGCCTTATGACATGAAGCTATGACGGCTTTGCGTTGACCAAACGCGTTTGTGTGAAGTTTGTGTGTGATATAATGGAGATGATACTTAGAAAGGAATTCTATATGTTTGTCAAAATCTTTGACAATTGTTTTTGATACATTTTAATGATTTAACATTACATATTTGGTAGTCCAACCTTCTTTCGTTTTCTAAAAGATTGTTGTGTGGGCGGATTTCAAGAAAGCAGGAACTAACATGAACTTGAGACTAATAAGTCCATTTTGCTTGAATAAATACTTTCTTTAAAATGACCATCTAGCTAATGATAATTTTTCCTTAAATGACCATCAAGCAAAAGACCTGTAAACTTTGTTGACCTTAAGAATGTTTGGAATTTTTTTGGATTCTATACAAATTAGTAGCGTTATAACTCTTGAAAATCTGATCTTAATAATATAAATAAAAATAAAAATGAAAAAACTTAAAAAAACGCGTTCTTTACGAAATTTCTTTAATATATTTCGGATTTCTAAAATTTTAGGTATCCTGGAGGAGTGGGGTAAATTTATCTGTTGATAACCGACTAAATGTAATGAGTGATCTTCATCAAAAAGTCCTATCAGAATAAAACAACTTTGATTTCATGGTTTTCAGATAGTTCTGAAAATCAAAAGAACAATAGTAATGTTTTACTACAGCATCTAAAACGAACCCTTAAATGCTTTTAATGAGATTTCCATCGGGGTTAAGAAGGGCCTAATTATCAGTTTAAAATTTTATGTTTAACATATGAATATGAACAATAACCTATGCAATTTTCCCAATTACAATTTACAATTAAAACTATGTTAATATTATATGAATCATTTTTTCAAAACGTTCTTCAATTTTCATTCAGCTGCCATCTAAATAATTAACCGTTCTTCGGAAAAACATCCCGCGTTAAGCCTTTGCTGTTTTTGGAGTGATCTTTCGATGATCAAAGTTATTTAACAATAGTGATAGATTTATAACAGAAGACATTTTGTTTGGAGATTCGCGGCTAAAAAAAATAAATGTAAAAGCGGGTAAAGCATAAGTATTCGTTAAACTCTACTTCCGCTGCCTTAATCTTAAAGAGAAACTTTTGTTCAGGTAAAAAATTAAATTAGCAAAATTGCTGTGACTTGCTTTGGATTACCTTTCGAGAAATTCTGAAATTCGTTTAAATCGTGATTTCTTTGCCCTGTTATAATGAAAAGCTGAATCTGAAAAAACTCGTAGTTATCAAAACAAAAAGAACGAGGGAGAATTCCTTTCTGAATGTTCCTTCATTATTCAGAGATTGTGTGGTGACTGTTTTTTTGTTTTTTTTGAATGTTGGTCAACGGGTTTTCTACAGTGGACTGTCGTCAAAGGAAACCCACATACACTTCAGCAACCTAATTTTCTTTCGTTTCTTCTACGTTGCAAAAACATGTTTGTAACGTTTCCTAAAACAAATACTGGGAAAAACTCTCGATATGATCTTACTGAAAATCTGTGGATGATACGGTGTTTGCTTGTAAGGCTTCAGGCATTAGCTATTGCATTATCATTTTTCAGCAAGCGAGCGAGCGCTTCTGCGAGTTCTTGCAGTCTCTAACAGATCGTGTCTACTCCATAACAAGCCGAACTTATTATAGCCAAGCTAAGATCGTTAGCTATGGATATATTTAGTTCGGCTTGTTCTGGAGTGGACATAGTCTGTTAGAGACTGCAAGAACTCGCAGAAGCGCTTGCTGGCTTGCTGTAAAAACATTGTAATTTTTTTTATTTTTTTGTTTCGAAAGACATTGAAAAATTTAGTAAGATCCCCTGTTTTCCTTTTCTCCTTTTGATGAGATACCTTTCCTATTTCGGTCATTTTGTCCCTACATTTCCACGTCTTACCTGATTTTTCGGAACCTCTGACCACTTCTACACTGATCTCACCTTCAGTATGCTTCACATTCGGGTCTTTTGAACGGCCTGTAGTGTTTTCGCACTATTGTTACTTACCTCCACTTACCTAGGTCAGCTATCTCCAGAATCACATTACAAGTATCCACCGTGGCACAGTGATAATGGTAGTTTTGTAGCTATTGATTAACCCTTTTATTATGTGTATCAGGTAATCGACTCTATATACCCCGCATGAGATTCGAACCACTATTAAGTCTAAACTGAGAATAACCCCTTATACCACTGTGCCACAGGCGGATGGTTGTACATGTATAAGTTATTGATATCACTGTAATGCTGCTACGAAGTGAAGAGAATATACGTATTGCACTGGTTTCGAACCATCGACTAATCTGCAATCAGAGCGACAGTTTATACCAGTGCGCCACTGAGACATGGTTTTCGCACTGATGGTTTTTGTTCTTACTTCGATATTTCAACTTAGAAACTAAAGGAAGTTCGAAAGTGAAGAGTAGAAACTTCTTGCATCGGTTTCGAACCATCGACTAATCTGCTATCAAAGCGACAGTTTACACCAGCGCGCCACTGAGACATGTCCATCACACTGATAGTTTTAGTTCTGTCTTCAACATTTCCAACTTAGAAACTAAATGAAGTTCCAAATTGAAGTGAAGAGTAGAAACGTCTTGCATCGGTTTCGAGCCATCGACTAATCTGCTATCAAAGCGACGGTTTATACCAGTGCGCCAACGAGACATGTCTATCGCATTGATAGTTTTTGTTCTTACTTCGACATTTCCAACTTAGAAACTAAATGAAGTTCCAAATTGAAGTGAAGAGTAGGAACGTCTTGCATCGGTTTCGAACCATCGACTAATCTGCTATCAAAGCGACAGTTTATACCAGTGCGCCAACGAGACATGTCTATAGCACTGATAGTTTTTGTTCTTACTTCGACATTTCCAACTTAGAAACTAAATGAAGTTCCAAATTGAAGTGAAGAGTAGGAACGTCTTGCATCGGTTTCGAACCATCGACTAATCTGCTATCAAAGCGACAGTTTATACCAGTGCGCCACTGAGACATGTCTATCGTACTGATGGTTTTTGTTCTTACTTCGACATCTCCAACTTAAAAACTAAATAAAGGTCCAAATTGAAGTGAAGAGTAGAAATTTCTTGCATCGGTTTCGAACCATCGACTAATCTACTATCAGAGCGACGGTTTATACCAGTGCGCCACTGAGACATGGCTATCGCACTGATGGTTTTTGTTCTTACTTCGACATTTCCAACTTAGAAACTAAATAAAGGTCCAAATTGAAGTGAAGAGTAGAAACGCCTTGCATAGGTTTCGAACCATCGACTATTCTACTATCAGAGCGACAGTTTATACCAGTGCGCCACTGAGGCATGTCTATAGCACTGGTAGTTTTTGTTCTTACTTCGACATTTCCAACTTAGAAACTAAATGAAGTTCCAAATTGAAGTGAAGAGTAGAAATTTCTTGCATCGGTTTCGAACCATCGACTAATCTACTATCAGAGCGACGGTTTATACCAGTGCGCCACTGAGACATGGCTATCGCACTGATGGTTTTTGTTCTTACTTCAACATTTCCAACTTAGAAACTAAATAAAGGTCCAAATTGAAGTGAAGAGTAGAAACGTCTTGCATAGGTTTCGAACCATCGACTATTCTACTATCAGAGCGACAGTTTATACCAGTGCGCCACTGAGGCATGTCTATTGCACTGATAGTTCTTGTTTCCATTTTAAGATTTCGGAGTTATTAACTTAATTGTGTTTCATCTACTAACTTCAACACAACAAGTTATTATTCAGGAAATACAGATTCGCAGGCCCATGAGTGCCTCTATGAATCACTCGTAATTATAAGTCCTGACTTAAGCTTCTAGAGCTCCATAGTGTCGGTTTTCTTTTGTTACTTCTTATTGTCGTTTTTATTTCATTACTTCTTAGTTTCGGTTATTTTCGTTACTACTTTGTGTCGGTTTTCTATCGTTAGTTCTCAGTGTCGGTTTTCTTTCGTTACTTCTTAGTGTCGTTTTTCTTTCGTTACTTCTTAGTGTCAGTTTTCTTTCGTACTTCTTAGTGTCGGTTTTCTTTCGTTTAACTTCGTTGTTGAATTTTCTTTCGTTATTGACTTGTTAGTGGTGGTTTTTGTTCGTTTTCATTTTTTAGCTTCATAGACTGTCTTTGGTATTCATAAGACTTCTTTGTGTATTTTCTCTTCTTAGTTATTTCCGTTGTGCAGATTTTTTTGGTATTTTTGTCTTTTTTTTGCTGGAGAAAGTCAAGAAGACTTTCTCCTGCTCCACAAACACGTCTTGTCATGATGAAATCTGACGTCAAAATGATAGTTATGATAGGACATCCATACTGACGTCTCACTGTCGGTAGAAGTCAAAATGAAAGTTTTGGATGGCAGTGAAAGATAGTAACTGAATGAATGCTTAACTGCTAAGTAGGAATTTCCAACATCTTTTTTCTGTTTCTATTTGTGAATGATTTAGACGATTCACAAACATTTTTAAATTTGTGTCAAAAAACACTGCGACGAAGAGCATTTTTATTGAAATATTGTGTATACTTCCATAGAAATGCACTCTGTCGTTGTCGTTTTTTAACGAATGTGCCGGCTGGGAACATGACAATATTTTTGTATGTCCAACATCTATATTGATTTAGAATTTTTGAAAAATGTAAGCCGTGAAATAATTTTTCCTATTCTCAAACTTAATCAGTGAAATGCTTTGTCATGGTTTTGAACCACTTTTTCTACCCTATTTGAAAGCGCACTTACCAGTGAACGAAATGCAATATTTTTATATTTTCTGATGAATAGACATTTCCCTTAGTTTCAGTTTATTTCGACAATATTGGATTTGGCCAAAATAGCTCCTTTACACTTCGCTCGTTGCGCAATGTAAATATATAGAAGTTTGTGGAGATAACTGAAATGTTAGAAATGTCCATTCTATTTAAAAAAGAAATTTAACTGAAGTTAAAACCAGGCCTTATGTCAGTTTTGAAGTAAATAAAAATGGCGCTTTTTCGAATTAGAAACATTTTAGTTACAGTGCTTAGTTTTCACTATATTATGAACAAGGGTAAGTAAGACGTATTTTCCTCGTTAAGTTAGATCTGATTAATATAATAACATACAAGATGTGTTATAGTTACCTGAAATTCTCGTCACATTTCCCCGACGAGGTTTTCTTGAATACAAGACATACATTATAAGTCGCTAGTAAATTACGTGTGTAGTCAATTAGTACAAGTACAAGTATCCGTTACGCAAAAAGCACAATCCCAGTCGGCAAAATCGTCAAAAAGTCACTGTGACGGAGAGAATTCTTATTGAAATTGTGTCCATATTTATATAGATATGCACTCCTTCGCAGAGATTTTTTAACAAATGTGCCGGCTGGGATGTCATCTGTTGAACATTTCTTCTTTTCATCTTTTCTATTCATCTGTCATGTAGACAGATCAATAAAATCTTTTATTTACTCGCGTTATTGTCCTTGTTCCTCTTCAGTTTCGTGACGTATTTACGTGGATGGTTAAAGATAACATATTCACGAATGATAAAGAACACGGATTATATACTCATCAATTACTTCACAGCTGCCTCGCTTTGAAGTTGAATAATTAATCATCTGTATGTACGCCATGGACACTAGAAACCGTAAACAAACGCCATTAACAACAAATGGCTATGAATATACCGGCAGGTTTAGAGAAAAAAAAATAGCCTTTTTGAATACCCCTTGTCACCTTTAAATTAATTCCAATACTAAATTTGTATTTGTGGGACTACAGACGTCACGAGACTGTTTCAACAAAACCTTAGGAGAATTTGGTTTTTATTGTTTAATAGTGACCTTAACGATATTGATGCGAGGAAGAATGCTCGCCTAAATTAAAGTCAAAATTTATAGACAGCAGCCCCAATTTCCTTAATATGTGTTCGCTTGGTGAAAAAATAAATTCAACAATTTCAGGCTTAGCCAATGTATTTTTGTGGACTCAAGGGGCACTGTGTCTCAACGAATTAGGGTAATATGGGGTAAGATGGGTCAGTAGGGTAAATCGGGTCATTAAGTCATGAAGTGTAGTTAGAGTGTAGATAGAGCCTTAGAAACAGATACTTTTAACATAACAACCGTCACTATTCGCCTATCATTTTTTTTCCGATAAAAATATCGGTTTCTAAGGCTCTATATGTACACTTCAAGTTATATTGACCCGACTTACCCCGCCGACCCATCTTGCCCCATATTACCCTACAACATTAAGTTTGAATGTGATGTATCCTATGTGTCGTTAAACTTCCTGAACAAATTCTGATTTTGTCTTTATTAAATAACACTGATGTGTTACCGATATTACTTCATGGAGCCATTCTTTGAATCAAATTCACCAAATTATCACAGGCCTCGGTTTCTGTCATCTGAGTGTATCTGAATCACCTATTACACATTGCAAAAATATCCAAACTGTTCCACACTTGTTGTTCCATACGTATGCTTAGCCAACTACACCTTATTTTTTATAAGCAACCAGGGTCAGACCTTAGTAGTAATGTTGCTTAAAAAAAGTCCATTTTTTAGTAGTAATGTTGCTTAATTTGTTGCTAAGAACTAATTGTAAAAATATGTATTTCCAGTCTTGGATACCTTTGTGTAAGCTTAAGTATTTAAGTACAAAATATACTGCAACCTAGTGTAACCACCTAGTGTGGCAATTTTTAGAAATGTGCTGTATTATTTCAAAACTTCATGTCGCTAATTTATGTAAGATCCTTGTAGTACTGTTGCTTAACTCTTTGAGAAAACTTACTAGTGTTGCTTATAAACGCGTTGCTTATAAAAAAAACGTGTAGCATAGGTAAACATATACCCCTTTATTAACAAATGGCTAAGAATACAAACAGTTTTAGGTATAGAAAATGTCTTTCGTGTACGGACGGGGTACACGTTTCCCTGCATCTAAAGTAAATTCAATATGAAATTTTTATGTGTTGTCAGTGTCACTAAGCTTTCTGAGTAAAAGTTTTTATAAATGGCGGGGCAGGGGTGGAGTTGGGGTGGGTAGTAAGGTAGTAGTAGAATGTTGGCCTGCATCAGAACTAATGCCAATGTTAAATATGTATATAGTTCGACACTTCATATGTCTTTAACATTTCTGAAAAAAGTTTAAATCTTTATATACTTACCAATATTGACGCCTTTCTTTGATGAATCGAATGACAATTTATTAAGTGCTTGTCAGCATCATTGCCGCCACGTAATACAGATGTTATACCTCGTTATATTGTATCTAAACAAAATTATGTATTTGTATGATCATAGATGTCATAAAGTGTCCTTAACAAACCTTACAAGAATTTGGTCCTTATTGGCTCATACTGACCTTTCGGATTTTGATTCAAGTTAGCTTTCTTTGGCAAATCTAAGGCGAAATTCGCACTAGAAGGGCTTGATATTTCTGCTCAAAACGTGTCTGGATTGTAAGCTTCATGTTTCACACATACCGGAAAAGTCCACGCTATTCCGCCATGCATTTGCAACTCTCTGCTAAGTAAAAAACAAAATCCATTATAAGCAAGTGGTTATGAATACAAGCCGTTTTAGGGAAAGTCAATGTCTTTTTTGATATAAGGTGGCCTTGCTTCGGAACAAAGGTTTACATGAATTAGGCCTTTATCAACTAAGAATGAATCTATCGATATTAATCATGGAGGTATAAAACAGAAGGAGAACGAACTCAAAATCTGCTATTGTACTATCCGTGATGCGCTGCATTGTTTAAGTCCTCAGTGTGTAATAACATATAATTGCTATCATCTTGCATAATTTTTATAATTTTGGCGTTCTTGCGTGAAAATTTCGTTCATATCAATTCTCCAATGTGATTAAAGATCGTTAGGGTAAAGTCCTTAGCATGCATAATCTGTAGGAGTTGGGAGAATTATGCAAAAACGTCACAAATATGCAACGAAAACATTGCAACTTTAGGTCTATATATCTCGTGATCCCCTCAAGCAGTTTCGCTGAGCTTCAGTTTTTGAAGAGAGAATAATCCTAAGTTTTTGCACGTACCGCGGCACTATCGAGGCGCATTTAAGTCAGAAGATATGTAGATTGGAACTTATACATGAATTACGCGATATCTTCAACTCTGTATACAAACATAGATTTTCATTTGTTTCTCAAGGAAGCTTTAGGTTTAATAATCTGCTTGTCACTATGCAGCAAGTTGATCCGTTGTTATAATGGATGATATTTGGTTTTTAAATTGTCGTTAATTTTTAAAAAAGTATTCGTTTCACCGACAACCAGCCGAAAGCGCATCACGGATGACATCAAAGTGATACCGCAATGAATAGAATAGTCATTATCTGAATAATAGAAAAATAAGAGTTCGTTCTCCTTCTGTTTTATACCTCCATGTATTAATGAAGCAGCCTTACCAAAATTCTTACCAGAATTTAAGGTCAATTTTGTACACAAGTTGGTTTGAGTGTGTTTGACTCGATGATCAATCAGTATCCAGCGGGTTAAATCGTCGAAAAGTCACTGCGATGAAGAGCAGAAACAGTGCGTATATTTCTATAGAAATGCACTCCTACGCATTGACTATTTCAAGATTTTTCCCACTAGGTAATTTTTGATATTTCATCGTTGTAATCTCCAGGAGTTTAAGACGATTATGACGATTACAGTGAATTATAATCGCCACAACAAGAGTTTGATTTCTTTGAAGAATTTCACTCTCAACAATCAGCAACAACTACAATGAAACATTAATATATACCATTAGTGAAATAACAGAAAACATAGAAACGAGGCTGCACTTGGTAACTCAGGATTATCATGGGATTCAGAAAGACAGTATGAGGCAGGAGCCAAGGTAATGCTAAACAAACAAACAAACAAAATTCATTGTAGCTTCCATATCTTTGGTCTAGTAAAGACAAGGTCATTTTTTTTTACTTAACTTTGTCCTTGAGGAAACATTTAAAACCTTCAAATTAGTTGGAATAATAGTTTTATATTAAACAAGAAAAGTTCCTATACTCCAACCATTCTTTCAGACTTTTATTGTAATAACAGAATATAAGACCACGAGCATGGCGAAAAAGTAAGACCAAAATAAGAATAACTTGAGGCCTCTATCCCTTCTTAAGGCGCATATCCACTTCAGATAATTGTCCGCAGAGCGGACCGCATCGGTTCGCTAAACAATAAACCACGTGAAAATAAGTACACCCCTGTGATAAGATATTTCATTTTTCTGAGACTGGGAGTATTTTTTTACTGGCAAAAAATACTCCCTTGAAAAAAGCTGGTAAAGATGGTAAAACACGTAAATTTCGTAGAAATTATGATCTACCTTAAAGACGGTACATATCATAAAGAATTCCAAAATGACAAAGGAAAAAAGCAAACTTTCGGAAAAGGGCAAAACAATTTACTTTGGTTGGTGGGCAAATGTTTTACAAGAGCAGATCAGTCACTATTTCAGCGGATGAGCAACTTAATATAATCAAAGATATTCATGAAGGACTTGGAACCGATCCCCACTCACATCGTGGGAGAGATGCCACATACTATGTTATCATATAAAATTATTATTGTTATATAAAATATTTTAACAGTATACAAAGCTTCAGCTTATTAAAATGTTGCAATTAATGCTAGTCCTGCTTTCTAATGTTTCGAACGCTGCTTTTTTTCTCAAATGTCAGAACTGACTAAATCGAAAAAACTTGACTTAAGGCGCACAGTGACCTTTTAACTTTCAGGATTTGGCGCGGTTGGCGTTTTGCGCTTTTTAGTTTTAAAATGGTGGCCATGTTTTTGAAGTGTATTTTTCTTGCTGTGAAGTGAGCTATCTTGGAGCTGGTTTTCTGTCGCTGGTGAGTATCAAGTGGCTTAGTGTTTTACTGTTTCATGATCACAAAAGGTTGTAGTTTTTCAAACAGTGTATTACATCAAACATACTTTTGTATAATAAACTTTCAATAAGTAGTAAAAGTTATGGTAACCATTTGGTTACTCCGACCAGAATGGGTAGGACTGAGCTGTATTATCTTTTTACCAAATGGTTACTCCAAACATTCAGAATAGTGAATGGAAACAAACTTAATAATGTATAAGTGCAAAATTGTTTCAAAATTAATTGAGAGCATGAGTATTAGAAATTATCCAGTCACCCAAAAAGTCATTCTCAACTGCTGTTTATGTCGTTTTAGGGTAAAAAATGAGCAAGAAACGATTCTATAGTGCAACTGAAGCATTGGAAATAATTCTGGAAGGGGGAAACGAATCTGATCTCTCAGATCTAGATGACAGTGATGATGATGATGATGGCAATGAAATGTCAGCAAATCTTCCACCTCGTATCGGTGGAGAAACAGACCCGGAGGACAGCAATGATGGAAAAGGAAATGTGTCAGCTGATGATGATCGGATCAACCTTGTGATTCTGGGACAGAAGATGACCAGAGAATTGAACAATCAGCTGTAAACAATAATCTTGTAAATGAGGAACGTATAGATGCTTCAAAATTTGAGAGGTATACACCACGATGGCGACATATTCAAACTCCAATGACAAATACAGACTTTCTTGGTAGTGGATTTAGTGCTCCCCCTGATGACGCAGATACATGGACACCGCTTATGTATTTCAAATTATTTTGGAAGAATGAGCTGAGTGAGTTACTTTCACAGCAAACAAATTTGTATAGCGTGCAAAAAACAGGAAAGTCCAGCAATACAACAAGAGGAGAAATTGAACAATTTCTTGGTATTCAGATGTACATGGCCATTGTCGATTTGCCTGCATATGCTATGTACTGGGCCAATGAGACACGGTATGCTCCCATAGCAAGCGTGATGTCTATTAATCGGTACAAATCACTGCGTGAGTATTTGCATGTCAGCGATAATTCAAAGCTTGATGAAGCTGAAAACAAAGGGAAAAAACTGTACAAGATCCAACCTGTTTTGGACCATGTTTCGAGAAACTGCAGAGACATTGAACCAGAGATTGAGCAATCAATCGATGAACAGATCATTCCAGCGAAAACGAAGCGAAGTGGTATCCGACAGTACAACCCACGAAAGCCTGTTAAATGGGGCTTTAAAAACTTCGTACGCTCTGGTGCATCGGGTATAATGTATGACTTCTTTTTATATTCTGGGTCCACAGGAAAAGAGAAATGCACAGGATCTAACGTTGTTCTGCGGTTGATTGAAGGCCTTCCAAAACACCAACACTTCAAAATATTCTACGATAATTGGTTTTCTTCTATCCCGCTGTGCTTGGCACTGAAAGAAAACGGTTTCCTCACTTGTGCAACTATCAGACAGGATAGAACTAAAGGATGTCCATTATCAGCGGAGAAAGATCTGGAGAAAGGAGGTAGAGGTTGCTCAGAGTACAGGGTTGATGCCAACTCTGGAATCTCAATTACAAAGTGGTACGACAACAAAAGTGTCCAAATGATTTCAAATTACTGTGATCCTACATCCACAACGACCGTAAAGAGATGGGATCGAAAGGAGAAGAAGTACATTCAGATTGACTGTCCAACGGTGATACAAGAATACAACAGCAGTATGGGTGGTGTGGACCTTTCTGACATGCTTATATCCTTGTACAGAACAACCATCAAGTGCAATAGGTGGTACTTGAAAGTGCTTTTCCATTGTGTTGACATTTCAAAAGTCAATGCGTGGTTACTCTACCGCCTGCACACAGCTGAATGTACCAAAAAGATCTCAACTTTCACTTCTGAAATTCACTACAGCTATTGCATCAGCACTTATCAACACAAACACTGTTACAAGATCGGTTGGTCGTCCATCCAAGAGAAAATCGGACACAAATTTACAACCAGAAAGACGTGTCACGCCAACTCCTCTTCCAGTTGCGGATGTTCGATTTGATAGTATAGCACATTGGCCAGAATATCGTGATAAAAAAAACAAGTGCCGTCTATGTAAAACAGGAACTGGTCGGGTATACTGCAAAAAATGTGGCTTGTGCTTGTGCTTGAATAACAGTAGAAATTGCTTTTATGACTATCACAACAAATAGTTGGTGCAAAACTGGATGTGCTCTATTTTGCCTTTAGAACATATAAGTTTTCATATAATGAATGTACTTTTTTAATTGCCCTGTTGTGTTCATTAGATGTCATGAATAAGCTGTAACTGTATTAAGCATTGTTTTCACATTATTATGCATAATATTTCATGACCAATATAAGTCAAATCTATACATTAATTGTCTCCTCAGTTTCCCTGACGGTTCAAAGTAACCATATGGTTACCATCCATTTCTCCAAAAATGCAGACGACATCAAAAATGCATACCACAATTTTGAAGAGTGGCCTAAGACTAGCCATTGAGCAAAAAAGAAATTTTTTTCCTTGGGTTTAAGAGGTAGTGAACAATAAAGAGAATCGGGGATAATTTCGCCGGCGAAAACTTCGTAATTTTGCAAAATTTTACTAATTTTTCTCATAAATTTCACTTTTCCAAAACAATTAAGCCCTTCTCTTTTATTAGCCGAGAGATTTTCGTGGCAGCATAGAATCCATATGGGTAAGAACAACTACAACAACTTGAGTATTTTAATCGGTTTTATTTCAACTTCAAGTTACTAGTTGGACTTTCAGCTTTACTTGATTTACAACCTTAAGTGCTTGGCTAATCACGCAGGTGAATTTCGTTTCTACCAATTCAATTACCAATTCAATTCAATTCAATTCAATTCTACCGTACATAAGACTTTGCAATGACTTCTTAACGAACTGACGTCTTTTTTTCAACTGACGTCCAAAACGTAAAATTTGAGAAGTTTTTAGTAAAATTCTTTATGAATTTGCAGTTTTAACGGCTCTAATATGATTCAAAAGAAGAAGATTATCACGCTGATTCTGCTGATATATTTTTTACCGTCCAGATCGGAGAATTCGACTCAAAGTTTGAGATTTTCAGCTTCGAAAAACAACAACAAACGAAGATTCTGCTCACCAATCCGTCTGTACGCTAACCACTGTGCTTCGTTCCAGCTTAACATCTCAGGTACCGATATCCTTTTATCCGGCGATGTCGGAACGAATCCTGGACCATCTCAATGCTCCCTTTGTTCTAAAACTGTTCGCAAAAACAGCAAAATCGTCAGCTGCTGTCGTTGTCAACAGAAATCTCACCTCCATTGTGTTGATCCGAAAAAGAAAGCTTCGATCACAGATTGGATGTGTTCGCAATGTTTACCCTCCATCCTACCGTTTTGCAACGCTCGAGATCTCTCCGAAATTGATCAAGAAATTGCTCAACAACACCATCAAGATCTTCAACTCGAGCGGCTCAATCAAAGCAGAAACTTGTTTAGTGTCGCCCATCTCAATACCCAGTCGATGGTCTCTACATTCGACGAATTTGTCCTCTTCGTCAACAGGTATGATTTTGATGTGCTAACTCTTACTGAAACCTGGTTAAATGACAACCCTTTCCTACTCGAGTATGTAAAGATCGAAGGCTACAAATCGTACTACCATAACCGAGACAACAAACGTGGTGGTGGTGGTGGTGTATATATCAAAGATAATATAAAGCACAAACTGCGAAAAGACATTGTTAAAATCAACCCAAATCTTGAACATTTATGGCTTGAAATCGAGGGGAAAAATAAGCATTCAAAATTACTTTTATGTGTTGCTTATCAGCCAAACTTCACGCATCATGAGAAATCAGAGAGGCTCGATAACTTTGACCGTGTCATTGGAAATGCCACTCTTGACTGGAGCGGAAATGTGGTGATTACAGGTGACTTCAATATTGATCTCTTGACGAACTCTCAGATTAAAGATTCCTAAATAGAAATCCTACGATCATTCGACCTCATCCAACACGTCAACTCTCCATCTCGTAAAGGAGTATCCCTTATCGATCACATTACGACTAACTCCTCCTGTAAAGTAAAATTCTGTGACATTCTCCCAACACCAGAAATCAGCGACCACGATGCTGTATTCGCTTGTATCAACACTCGTGTTGCCAGATTCGAACCTCGGTACAAGATCATCCGTGACATGAGGAATTTCGACTTACCTGCATTTGTTGCTGATACGGCAACCATTTCATTCAATCTTGTGTATGCAACCGATTGTACCAATGACAGTTTAAATACATTGAACTACTTACTACTTAACTGCATCGAACGTCACGCACCCTTGAAGAGAATAAAAGTCACTCGTCCACAAGCACCCTGGATGAAAGACTTAGTGATGAACAACTTGCAGCAATCATGTCACGAAAAGCGAACCTTAGCGCATCAAACGCAGTCCGACTCCGATTGGAAAGAATTCCGTGAAGCTCGAAATGCTCTAAAAAGACACATAAAACACATCAAGAAAACTTTCTACCGTAAACTTCTCTCATCGAAAAAACCAAAGGAAGTCTGGAAGCTGATCCATCGATTTCTTCATCCAAAGAAAAGTGTAATCAATATTCAACCGTCCGAACTAAACGCACACTACATATCCACAGCCCCTAGGATCCTCGGTTCGAAACCAACATCAATCGAAGAGATTCAGATCCTTCTTCAAGATTTCGTTACAGATGTTGAGCAAGAATTCGAATTTCAGCCCGTCACGTACGAACAAGTACTCAAAGAAATCAAGAATCTCCGAACCGATTGCTCTGCTGGTTACGACAACCTTCCAGTATCACTCATCAAACCCATCGCTGACCACCTCGCATCCTCACTAACACACATCATCAACACAGGAAACGCCGAGAATACCCTTCACCAAAAATGGAAAATCGGCAAAGTAACACCTATACCAAAAACAGAACAATCCGTCACTCCCGATCAATTCCGACCTGTGACTGTTCTACCTATCCTATCGAAAATCTTTGAACGTTTAATGGCAAGACAAATTGTAGATTTTGTCGAAAGAAATCAGATATATCAACAAACCATATCTGTTTTCCGCTAACGTCATTCGACCGAAACTTTGCTAATGAAGATTCGAGATGACATCGTTGGTGCTATGAACAAAGGCGAAATCACACTAGCAGCCTTCCTCGACTACTCTAAAGCCTTCGACACAGTTGATTACAAAACTCTGTTGGTAAAACTACGAAAGATAGGCTTTTCAAATAAATGTTGTCGTACCTCAGTGATCGTCGCCAATTCGTTCAGGTTGATGACAAAAAGTCTGAATATGGGACAGTGCTATTTGGCGTACCTCAAGGCTCGATTCTTGGACCGATATTGTTCAATCTGTACACTGTCGACCTGCAGGAAAACGAAAACGGTGGGATTACGAATCAATATGCAGATGACACTACCATGTATGAACACTGTAAGCCAAGAGATATCCCAACAATAATCATCAACTTTAACCAACGCTCAGATCAACTAAAACAATGGTCGATCGCAAATAATCTCGCATTTAACAACAAAAAAACCAAAATCATGCTCCTGTCAACTTCAAGAATGGCAAAGATTCATGACTTATTGAACCCTAACCATGCAACTTTCTATGTCTACCATACATATCAACTGATCGAACGTGTTCCAGTTTACAAACTTCTTGGTGTCCAATTTGATCAAAATCTAAACTGGGACACTCACATCGAAAAAATCTGCTCCTCAGTCTATGCAAAGCTTTACGTGCTACGTTATCTCCGTCGAACAGCCACATACCGCTTGAGGAAACAGCTAGCAGAAGCCCTTTTGTTATCAAAAATCCAATACTGCTGCTCGCTCTTCTGGAACCTTCCCCAATCGCAATTGAAAAAGCTTGACAAACTACTGTGTAGAATCGCTTCCTTTGTGACATTGAGATATTCTACGATTCAAGATGTAATCGAGCTTGGTTGGTTACCGATTCAACAACAAATTCGCTTTGATCTGATGAAACTAGCCCACAAATCGATCAACCAGGTTGAATTTCCAAGTTATTTGAAAGGTTTTAAATTGAGAATTGTTGGGCGTGGAATTCGAAATGTTGATGATATTACTTCAAAATATGATATTAACGTGTCAGAAAAATTGTTCATTGGCAAGGCAAGTCGCCTGTTAAATGACATTCCAAAAATTATCAGGGAAGAACCTGACCCTAAAAAATTTCGTAGCTCTTTAAAAAAATATTTATTGGATGTTAGCTTAGCAATATTTATTATGAATCACGCATAAGATTTTTAACAATCGACACCTTTCGGTTCAATATTTTAGTATCGCAACCAATCTCATAGCCGATATCATTATCGTAAGTCAAGTTTGTTTGTGTCCGATTCTTTTGTTAGTCTGCCAACCGATTTACCTGTTAGTTTCTTTTTTGTGTCCCTGTCTAAAGGTCTGTCGATTGATTAGTATATATATTTTACATTATGCCCAATAAATAACTTAATCTTATTTATTTTATTTCTAACTTTTCACATCCATATCAGCTACTCCAATATTTTTAGCGCTTTGTGCGGTTCGTTACTACATTCTAAAACCAGTGACATTCTAGTCATTTGAATTTTGAGATCACTCCAGATTACCACAGCCAATTCAATTTCTATATTGCAAGCATCCAAGCTTCTAGTACATTATCTTTTCAGGGTAGCCATCGTTAATTTATTTAGTATATTTATACTTAAAATATTTGAAAATTTTAAAGTCTTATCAATACCAATACTGCTACTTCCATGATCATTTAGTTCCAATCAACTTTTACTTTAGTCAGTTTCAAATTTTCAATTTCTCCAAGTTTCCAACTAAGTACAAGATTCCAATTCCGTTCGCAGTCTTTTGCCAGTATCTTTTGAAAATTATATTTTATACGGTATATTTTTTCATAATAAATTATTTCTTTATTTAAATATGCTTATTTTAATAGGACGAACAGCGGCGGATCTAGAGGTATGTTGAAATTTGTGTAGGAGAGTGTTAGCAATCTAACCATAAAAGAAAAGCGTTCAAGTAATCCCATTGGTAATATAAATTGAATTCACAAATTATGTTAATGCTCTCCTACACAAATTTCGACATACCTCTAGATCCGCCACTGACGAATAGCCATTGTGAAATATGGAAGTGCCTGAAAGACAATTAATAAAAAAATAAAATAAATAAAATAAAAAGAGATCTAATGCCAAGCAGTTGCTGATTACTAAAAAGGAAAGTGTAAACAGTTATATAACTGCATAATACACCAATAAATTCTAGACCCATTTAAAAAAAATGCTGACCTTGCATTACAGAGACATGCATCATAAGTTTAACTCGAAATATTCAAAATAACATTATAATTGAAGGGAAAATAATTGCTGAATTTCTCTATTTAGGGTGGGAGGGGTGAATCAATAATCAGAAGCGTATTCAAGATCAGTCAAAAAAAGTGTAGGAGTCCAACAATACAGCTTTTTTTCAGTCTTAAGTGGCGATTAGGTTACTTGCACGCTTTCCTTTTTTACTTTAATGACTAAAATCTCCTCGACAAATTTTGAGTGACCTCTAGCTACACCTCTGATAATGGTTAATAAAACCCTAAATTTCATTTTAACACTCTTAATAAGGTAAAATTCAGTTCATGGAAATTCATTGGAAAATGTTTCTTCTTCTCTGGTTAAAAAAATATGAAATAATTCTAATATTTTGTTTTTTCACAATGTCTTTTTGGCACAAAAGTTGAGGAAACGACAACAACAAAATATGTGCTTTTGACATTTGACATGACCTGGTCTACCTATGGCATATTGATAGCATTTTGTCTGACAGACAGACAAAATCTGCTATAAAAAGATACGCAAAAAGAAAGTGTTGTTGGCCTCCTATTCATGCTTGCCCTATCAACAAACAAATTGACTTGGATTGAATAGAATTTTATGTTAAAAATAGGTTCACAAAAATAGCCCATGCAAGGCTAGATTTTGCTGTTTCTTAAAAAGAAAAATGTGTATATAATAAAAGGAAGTAAATTGTATGATGGCTGTTCTTATTTTTTGAGCCTTTTTCTTATTTTGGTCTTTGCTTTAAGAACAGTTTCAGATTTCCCCTCCTTTTGTTCTTATTTATAGAACTTCCAGTTAAACAAGAAAATAACGTTTTTTCGAAACACCTTTACTTGTTTCTTTTTTCAATCTTGACAATTTGAATTAATTTGTAATGGAACATGGTTGTGAAACAAATACATATCAAAAATGGTAGCCATTCGGTACTAATATAGCGATATGAGCATGCAAGTTATTAAGCAGGCGAACAATTATATTGTAGGTGAGAAAAGAAACAATCAAAAGTGAAAACAATTATACATATATATACTTCTTTGTTTACAAGACATTTCAGGCTTGATTGCTTAATTTTTGAAACAATGATCTGATCCTCAGGTTGTTCAGATTCTTTGGCTATCTGACACTTGTGTTTTTATGAAAATGTTCTTATAAAATAAAGCATGTATGTAGTAAGACCAACAGTTAATGTAAATTCACTACACAGTTGAAAACGTTTGGGCACAGACATCCTACAAACAGTCTATGACACAAAGTTTTTCAAATGTCTTTTCTGGTGGGATGAAGACATGTTTTCTGGATTGATAGGAAATCTGTCCCCATAGAAGTGTATATTTTATTGGCAAACACTCCCTCGATAAGGTTTGTTTCCATACTTATAAATGCAAAACATAAATTTTTAAGGACTGGTGGTACTTCTTAAATCCTCCTGCAGGAACTTTTTGGTCTTTAAAATTTCAGTTTACAGTGAAGTGCACTTCATAAACATGTTTATGCAGGACAAGAATGTAATAGAATAGAAAAATTCAGCAAGAAGTTTTCCACTAAGATATGTCTTCCATTAAGACATGGAAGCTAATACCTTATCATTGAATAAACATTATTTGTTGGGGGAAAAAGAAAACATAGTTTGGACAACATGGAGAAGAATATATGTATAACACATATACATAAATAATTTATGCAACTTGCCTGACGTTTTCTTTCTTCTTGATAAATTTGTCTCCTATCAAATACGTGGAATACGTGGATGTAAACGTCTCGATTCAATATGCTTCAATATAAGTAATGTTGCTCTGATTCTTGCTTCTTGTAGACATAAAAGTTTCACCAGCGTTTCACTCCCAGGATGCACTACGTCAAAATTTAGGGTGGGAGAGGGCGCCCTTAAACGAATGTTTGATTTTCTTATTGGAGTGAAGGGAACACTTTTTGTATTGTAGTATACTTAGATTGTTACAAACTGGCTATTCTTTTTCCAAGAATAAATTTCGTACTTTAAGATTTCCGAGTTTGAACTGCAAAATTGAAAGTTCCCAATGACGGGCGTTTGAGCGGGCGTAAAGAACTGTAGCATTACACATTGACTGACAGTCACGGGTAAATAAAAGATCAGCTACCTCACGGCGCTGACCAATGAGGCTGAAATCTAAAAGTGCGTTTTTAAAGAACAAAACAAGGACAGCTCGAAAAAAGGCTCAGAAAATAAGAGCCGGAAGCCCTTATAGGTCTGATTTTACTGGTTCTTGTAAACAAAGCATGTATTTGGCATAGGAACATTAAATGCGAAATTAAACTTTGTGGTCTTAAAAACCATTCTTAAACGAGCCATTTCACCGTTTATCATTTTTTATCGTTTATCAAAATTCTCTTCGCAGGTAATTTTCAAGGAAAATAAATCAGTATTTCATTCACGTTATATCCAAAAATGCTTAAGACATTATTGTAAGAAAAAAACATGCTCGGCCATTCAAATGTTACACCGAATGTCAAACAGAATATTAAAAAAAAGCTCTCAGTTGTATGGAACAATCTCTAGGAATAAGCTTCTCGCCTTTAACTCAGATTTGTCCATATTTTTATGCAGTGAGTGTTTGTGTTCCAGCTCGGCTGACCAATCTATTATCGCAAGTGAAACAGAATCTATGTCTACAAATACTTAGACGTGAGATCAAAAATGTCGCATTTGTTATTTCAACCTATGCAATTCATCCATCTTATTTTTTTGCTTATATGCGAGATTTTCTTTAAAAATTTGGTTTCGCTCATTTTAGCACTCATTTTTATAATTTTTATAGTTTTTGAGGCTTCTGTGGACAAAAACCGGTTCTCCTACATAGAGGCTGTGCTTTCTGTGAACAACACTAGGAAAAGAAGATGTTGTTGGAATCATCTTTGTGAGAGTTGAACATGTTCTGCAAAGTTTTCTCTTATCTCATTTTGCGCATGAAAAAAACATGAAATGAAAATGTTTAGTAAAATACATACCGTCAATTGTCCTCACTTCGGGCAACTTGTATTATAAATTCTTATTAACATCATATGCATCCGTACTCAACCAAGTCACAACAAATACTAAGAATATTAGATGAAGGAAATAAAAAATGTTGAAAAGCAATAAGCGTGAAGAATCAAAATAATCATAGAAGTCGTGTTAATGGTATAAACGACATTTTTTTGATTGTTTTTCTTTAAAAAAAGATTTAACATCCTCTAGAGTATTATCAGAACAAGAAACTTTGCAAGCGTTGAATAATCATGACGCCAAAAGCACAGGAAAGTTTCGTTTTTCTGTTGTTTTCACAAAATATCTCCTAATTCCCAGGAAGTTTCTGAAACTGTACAATCTGTCATTGTTTCCAACATTGGTTTTTTTTCTGATGATGTTTCCACTGCACTGAAGAATGTGTTCTCACCAATATCATTCATAAACTGATAGGTTTTTACCTTTTTCACTTCCCTTGCCAAAAATCCTTTTGTTCATTTGTCCTAAGCTCTTTGAAGTGTTGAATTATTTTTCACTCAAGATAGAATAGCCTTCTTTCGTAGCCTCGCTTAGCTTTTTTTGGTATTCCGTTCGCTATATGAAAGTTCAAATGTATGAATATGATGATTTCGTTTTATTTCATCTACACGAACAATTCCTTTTAATTCGTTACCTAAAAACAATTTCATTTGATTTTGATAAAAGAATGAGACAATCTCGGGAAAAATACAATTCAGAGACGTAGTAAGAGAGTTTTTTTATTTAAAGTAAAAATGAAAAACGTGCAGGTAATCTAATCGCCACTTAAGACTGAAAAGAAATATGATAATGTTTTACTCCTCCACTTTTTTGACTGAACCCAATACACCTTTGTAAATTCCTAAAATTATGATTCCATCTATTACAAACTATATGATTACAAAACAGTTGCAATTCCTACTGTTTCATACTTACCATCTAACTAAAAGCATGCCCTCTTTTCAATAAAGCTTGGTTTCTATTAAAGGGATTATTTTAAACCTGAAGAATAGTTTTTCCTTATCCCAAGGATTTTGTTTTGGAAATATAAGCAACTTTCGAGAAAGCGAAATAATGTACTGTAATTATCGGAAAGAGCGCTCATTCGAAGTGGGTGCCTCTCTGGACAAAGTTTAATGAGCGCCCCTTCAAATCTGAAAAAGGAGCGCTCATTCCGATTGTTTTTCTAATACAGGCGTTTGTTAGAGCGAGGCGTTTAAAAAAAGGGGACAATAATTAGAGGATTTACGGTAGTTTATGAAATGACAAAACAAGAGCAGAATTCTCTTTAATCAGATATTCTTTGTTTGTTTTCAGATGAAGACGAGGTTCTTTTATTTATGGTAGTGGACGAGGATAAAAACATAGAACTTTAGCTTTAATAGGAAAATATTAAATGGTGCCTACTTTTCATTCTGTAAAGAGCGCCCAGTTTGAATGAGCTCCCCGTCAATTGAGCGCCCCTTCTGAAAGGTAATTATGGTATTTAGATAATTATGGTGTCCCTATTGAGTAACAACTTATATACGCAGTTTCCATGATCAAATTGCTTTTAACATCCCTGTGTTCGACACTACAAAATGGCCCGTCGATATAGCTATTGTGATGGTGGCATTTATAGTTAGGTAGTTACATTCAGTTTCCCAGATGAAGTTATCTTTTTGAATAATATATGTACTTATTCATTGGCTTGCATATATAAATAAATCCTTCATTCTCTTTGGAAGAAAAAAGTTTCAAATATGATGGAGTGTACACAACACCAACAATAAAGCCAGATTTCCACTTACATGTTTTGTACGGTGGCTGTGAGGGGTCATAAGAACGATCATTTAAATATTAAGCCGGTTTTCCACTAGGCGGATTTATTCCGCGCGGAGCGGAGCGGACATTGTTTATATAACAATGGACGCCTGTCAGGTCGCTTCGAAAGTCGATTTTCAATTTCCATTAATAAAAAGGCGCGCAAGTGTAAAATCAAAAAAGGTTTTTTCGTTGAGAGAAGATGAGATCTCGTCGTAAGCTATTATTGTTAAAAAAGATTTCTCTTTTGAAATTACTGCTCCTTGAAAACAACAATAAACGAAAGAAAAAAAATATGAAAAAAGATTTTGGATTAGAGAAGTATATAAAGGGCGTAAATCGAAAGGCGAGTTTAGTCTTCTTGTGCAAGATATGAAGTTATATGATAACCAATTGTTTTTTCAATATTTTCGGATGTCACCAACAAACTTGGAATCACTTCTTTCTTGGGTTGGTCCACTAATTGCGAAGAAGGAAAACAAGATAAGAGAGCCAATAGGTGCCAGTGAAAGACTGTGTGTCACAATTAGGTACCTTGTCACAGGTGACGCCCAAGTGACAATTGCATCATGCTATCGTATGAGCCCATCTGTTGTAGGCAGGATAATCTTTGAAACTTGTCTTGCAATTTGGGATGCTTTGTATAATCAGGGTTATCTCAAAGCACCTGACACTGAAGAGGATTGGAAAGTTATAGCCAGAGATTTTCACACTAAATGGAACTTCCCAAACGCTCTCGGGGCAATAGATGGAAAGCATGTTGTGATACAAGCACCTGCCAGATCTGGTTTAGCATTCTTCAATTATAAACAAGATGCCCTAACAGGCAAACGGATTTCTGCAAAATCTGCTGAAAAATGAAAAATAAAAGACTATGTGACTAAAAATGTGAAAGAGGTTATGTATATATGATTTCCAAAATAAAACATCACATTTCTAATCATGTACTCCCCAAAGACATTGTCAAACGATAACTGACACTATCTGAGATTTGTAATGTATATACTGCCAATAAACTGGATTACTTATTTTTTTGGAACGAAACAATATGAAGGATATATTGATCCTTGCAGATATCATAATGAATGAGCACATAACTCATAAACTCTAAAAGATATGAATTTCTGAATTTGATAATTTTGTGTCAATCTTCCTAAATCACAAGCACGAAAAGGCACACAGATTTTGGTCATGCAAAATACATCTACATAGACCAAAATCAACATATAACTGAAATCAGACATTTTTGTTTTAGTTTGATTGATATGGCATACACTCACAAACATTCTTAATCTAAGTTGACATTTGTTTCTTTAAGAAATTTGAAAATAAGGTTGAATGATTTTTACAACACAGCATTGCATTTCTGATTTCATAGGCACTCCAGGGCATTGGGAAAGTGCAATCAACACTGTGTGATGACATAAACATCCTATATTTTTGGGGAGCAAAATATTAACCTATTGATCTTTTCAGATATCAGTGATTTCGTATGTTAATCGTACTCTTTAAACATGTGATATGTACCGTCAATCTTCTTAATTATGAATGGATTTCTCAATATTGAAAACACAAAAAGTAAATAAAGATTTTGAAAGTATACTTATACGTACGTATACTTATGGTATGCTCAAGCACACACATAAATTATATAACTGAAATGAAAGTTTTGTATCGTGTTTCATGTGCACTGAATTTACAGAGAGTTGGAAGATGGTTTAATTCGCTGATTAGGAAAGCCATTCATAATAAGGGACATTATCGACAGGGTATAACTTAAAAACTGATATAAAATATTAAAAACATTAGAACATCAAACATTAAAAGTAAGTGGTGCAGAAAGTAGACAATCGTTTTCGATGTTGGAACTTAACAGGAAACTGAGCTGAGCTTAAGTATCCAGAGCTTAAAAAGCATAACAGCCTATATACGAAACAAACAAAGATGTTTTCATTCAGGCTTTTCAAGACATCTCAAGACATGTTTCCACTAAAAACTAACAAATATATACCTTTCTGACTCTTCTGTTTACAAAACGTTGAGAATTTTGTTTTAGTTAGAACAGAACGATCTGATAAAAACAGACACACAGAGTTCAACGAGTACGTTTTTCTCTCTTATAAAAACTACAACGAACGAAAAAACTAAAAAGAATAACATGCCTAATAAAAAACCACGTGCGTGAACACAATACATTAATAAGAACATCGAAAATAATAAAGCCATTGTGCTGAAAATGAGCGTCACATATTTCAACACGATCACATATTTTCGTTTTTCATCTTAAAAATCCACTTGTGTAAATCCTTGGTAAATCTAAAAGGGTTTCTTCCCGCTGACATGCATGGCACGGTGCTTTGGTTTCATGTAACCGCACGCATGAATTTTCAAAAAACCGCTAGGTTTGGACAGTAAGAAAAAGAAGAAAAAGAAAAACAGAGCCGGTTTTAATGTATTTCTTGCTTTCGCAGAAATCCAAAAACAGTTCAGAATAGTGCTGTTAGCAGTATGCAGTGCACAGTTCAAGTTTCTGCTGGCTGATATTGGAGATAATGGGCGGCAAAGTGATGGAAGCGTTTATTTTAATAGCAACCTGGGCTTTGCTATTGAAGAAAATCATCTAGGAATCCTGAAAAAATCAAAGCTACCCAACAGTGAACGCGTTTTACCATACGTATTTGTTGGAGACGATGCTTTTGCCTTGAAACCCAACATGATGAAGCCTTATCCATTTCAAAACTTGTCAACTGACAAAAGAGTTTTCAATTATAGATTGTCAAGGGCAAGAAGGGTAGTGGAAAATGCTTTTGGAATAGTCGCAAGTCGCTTTAGAGTTTTCCGCAGGCCAATCATTGCCAAAGTGGAGAAAGTGGTTGCCATAACGAAAGCTGTAGTTTGTTTGCACAATTTTTTAATGTCTTTTTCATCTAGCGACAACTACAATTATTGCCCGACAAAATTTGTAGATTCAGAAACCGAATCTGCTGTTATTCCAGGCGAATGAAGAAGAGACGCTGCAAATATTACAGGATTGCAAAATCTACCGAACAGTTCCTCTAATAATTATTAAAAAAATGCAGCTTTAATTCGTGACCAGTTCAAGGAACATTTCATGCTAGAAGGTGCTGTTGAGTGACAATGGGACATGGTAAATAAAATTCACTAGAACCCAATGTTGCAAAAATATTTCATTAGACAACTGTTATATAAAGATAAAACTAGTTACAATATATGAAAGGAATATAACATCAAAATGATTAATAAAGTATAACCATAAACACCAGCTTGACTACCATAAAATCAATTACTTTTTTTTCCTTTCACAGATTCAACAAAGTTTTAATTAAAACTTGTTTTAAGTCTGTATTTCTAAAGCCTTTTTGATCACTAAAAATTAACTAGTGCAATTGTTTAACTAAATGAAGAAAAGTCTATGTCTTAAAAAGAAAAAGGATTGCTTGTACTATAGTCAGGAAACCCATCTCTACTCTTTGTTTCTCGCCCCATGAGCTGATAAGAGTAGGTGGGCTTCCTGGCTGCTCATACAAATTTTGATTAACATTTACTGCCTTTGTAACAAACGTATGTTAAACAAAACAAAGAGAAACAAACAAACAAACAAAAATAACTTTTACAAACGTAAACACTTGCAAAAAACAAAAGAAAATCTATATACAAACAATCCTGTACATAGCAAACATGTTGCTGTAGCAGACTCTTGTTTATGAACCATAAAGTCAAACTTTTAGTAAAAAACTGTATGAGTGGACACACACTTTCAGAGAAACCATAATTGTTTATTATGTGCAGGATTGACAACAAAAACATCTATTCACAAGTTTCGTCAAATTCTAACTCAAATAATAACTGGCTAATTTTAATTTTAGCCATCTTGTTCTTTTTTGGCTCCAGTTTCTTTAATGTAGGTATTAGGGACCTACAGAAAAGGGTGTCCTCGCATTCTACTGGCTCTGGTGTTTTTAACTCAGTCTCAAGTCTGCACAGTTCTTTGATAATTCTCTCTGAATTACCCTCTCCTTCATCTGCTGACTGTTTTCTTTTCCTTGGTATGCTTTTCTTACTTGAGTGTGATACGGACGACAAGGCTGGCGAAGGTGGAATTGACATTGCTTCACTGGATGTTAGCTCTTTCTGAAAGGAAAAAGAGGAACTTAACTCTTGTTCCTGTATTTCAGCAAGGCTTTGTGTTAAAAGTGACAAAACACTTTGATTTGTAAGTTGTCCAGGTTGTATTTGAACTGGTATATTCGATAATTTGGTGTAATAGTAGTTTTTTCGTGTAAAAATGCCATTTGTTCAAAATACTGGCATTTCAGCAAGGAAGTGGTAGCGGCACCAGACTTTGTAAGAGGAGATCTTTTGTCTAAGCATCTTTTAAGGTTATCTTTCAGATACTTTAGTTGCTTCTGAAGAAAATCAACTGAAATGAAAAGTGGAAGATTACAAACATGAATTTTACTTTTAGGAATAAAAATTACGATTAAATTTACTTACCATCTTTCCCAAACACAGCAAAAATTTTCA
Source organism: Turritopsis dohrnii (assembly GCA_027922465.2). NCBI lineage: Eukaryota > Metazoa > Cnidaria > Hydrozoa > Anthoathecata > Oceaniidae > Turritopsis > Turritopsis dohrnii. The sequence goes on from BQMF02000300.1 coordinate 57,078, forward strand.
TCCAAGCATTACTCTTCATGTTTCTGTCTTCAAATTCAGGGCAGTGGATGTTCCACAGGCATTGATATTTGCGTACCTAAAAAGAAAATAAACTAAATGTATGAATATATATATTTTTTCTCTTATGCCAGTTCTCTTCCTTCTTCAATCTCTGAAGACACTGTAATGATTTAAAGAAAGTAAGTAAGAGCACAAAAACTTTTTTGTATTTACGTATGTGATTTTCAAACCTCTAACTGCTCTGACTCAGTTTCCTACCTCTTCAAGAAATATTTCCTTATCAAACTCTTGCTTTACTTGCTTGTAGTGTGATATGTTGGTTTACACGTTTCGCGGTCGTCGTCGTCGTCGTCATCAGGAAACTTTTGCACACTTAGCCTCGATTTTGTACCATCTGTTCTGGAGGCTAGTTGAGTCAGGAGGTACATATTTTGTTTCTGATGAACTGTGTTTAAAATTTGCAAATAAGATTTGCTTTGCGGCTTTCCTTTTTCACTATGACGTTTTATGTGCTGATAGTGTTTCATTTTATGAATATAAACTACTTTTTAAAAATAAACTGTTTATAATTAGTTTGTTTTTGTACCCACGGATTTAATGCACGAGTGAAGAAGGCAAAAGGAGCCGCAATAGGTGACTTTTAAATTTGTGCCAGGATTACTCACTGCTGTTTATATTCAGTGCTTATTCTACCCTGGTATGAATCAAATGGTATGCTGTTTACGTTGGTTTTATAAAGTTACTGGTTACTTAGTCAATTTAGGTTAAGTTTACTGTTAAACTGTTCAGTTAATTTTGGTTTAAAAGGTTGTGCTCTGTTGTGAAATGATAGGTTTAGAAGAAGAGGACTATAGGGTGAGGGTAGGTTGTTTCTCTTCCAGTAGAATAAGGGAAAGTGGTACCTCCGCTTATCTTTAGGATTGGGATGACTCTAATTTAAATAATTTTCTGATATTCATCCAATTGTGTATGATATTTTTTTATATTCTGACACTGAAGTTTAATGTAAATGTGGCATTTTTGAAGTTGTCGCTTTTATTATTAGCTGGCGATGTTGAATGTAACCCAGGTCCCCCTGCATCACAATTTCTTCACAAATCCATCAAGGAGACTTCAAATTTGGTAGTACTGCTGGTATTCAATGTATGTGTATGGCACTGTACGCTATTTGCTTTTCAACAATTAAAAAGGTTTCAGTATGGAAATCCTTTGACTTAGATTACGTGTTAGAGAAAGGTGATGAGATGTTTAAACAATTAGGAAATGATCAGCCACTGACAAAGGAAGAATTGCCATGCAACATACAGATGGAAAACAGCTCTGTTGAGATAAAAAAAAACTTATATATTATTTTGGACTGCTAGGACAAAGACATATCTTTGAAAATCCCAATTTAGGTGGTGATATTGGTAAGGGCCTTATTTTTATGACAGGAGGATTTAGCTTTGCTCTAATATGGACCAAGAAATCATTTTTTTATTTGATTCACATAGCCGTAATGAAAGTGGAGGCTTTGTTAATGATGGCAAATCAGTTCTTTTGTCTTTTAAGTCTCTAAATGATATTCAAACCTACATTAGGACTGAATATGCAAAACATTTTTCAGGTTTTGAAGATATGCAATTTGAAATGCAGTATATAAAAGTTAAGGGTAATATTGATTCCTCAAAGATTTTAGATTCTATGAATAAAAACCGGAAAAAAAAAATTAAACAAAGTGCATTTTGCTCAAATTATTGGAACTCAAAAACATGATGAAATTAAACTGGCTAATCGTGGTAAGTATGCACAAATGATTGGTACTCCTAAACATGATGCAATTAAAAAGGGAAAGTGTGATAAGTATACAGAAATAATTGGTTCTCCGAAACATGATCAGATCAAAAAGAGAAAATATGAAAGACGTAAGGAAATCTTTAGAACTCCTGAAGATAATGCCATTAAATTAAAAAGGCGACTTGATTACTCAAATACAGTAATTGCTAGAAGCAGTAAGAAAGCTCAAGGCTTGTGTGGTAAGCCTGACCAAAGCTCCATTGAAAGGATAGCCAAATTTACTGCAATGATACCTGAAGGCTCATTCTTCATATGCGTAGTTTGTAATCGCTGCCTTTATCGCAGATCTGTTGTAGTTTTCAGCAGGGAGAAGTATGACAATAAGATGTTTAATTTTTATCATGAGGTAATAAGTTATGATGGAAAGCTTTACATATGTCTTACATGTCACAAAAAACTATTAAAATCTGAAATTCCTGCCCAAGCTGTTTGGAATAAACTTCAGATATATGACTTTCCAAATGATTTAGTCAACTTAAACCGTCTTGAGAAGGTTATCATATCCAGAAGAATTTTATTTAAAAAAGTAGCAATTATGCCAAAAGGGCAAATGCCAAAAATAAAAGGCAGTATTTGTAATGTTCCAATAGATACTGCCAATCTAGCAAATACATTGCCACAAGGAGCTGATAGTAATGGCATTGTTATGTTAAAACTTAAACGTAAGTTAGCTTACAGAGGACATGTTTTCTTTGAAGCTGTATCGCCTGAAAAGGTTAGAGCTGCCCTACAATACCTCAAAGAAAATAATCGACTATATCATGATATTGCAATTGTCATCGGTCAAATACCAGCTAATCTTCTGTCTCTGACTGAACCTATTGATATACCCATTGAAATTGAGACAGTTAGTGAATCTTCAAACAGTCCTGCTGATATTGAGAAATCGGATAACCCTTTACATAAGTATAGAGTAGGTGCTACAGAAACCGTCCTTCTTTCTAACATACCCCAACCTGAAAATGTTATTCCTGCACCAGGGGAGGCTGTTAAACCAATTTCAATTTTATTGGATGAAAAATGTGAAGAGTTGGCTCATCCGTTTTTATTTCCTACCGGGAAGTATGGTTACAGAGTTGAGCGAGATGTCAAACTCAGCCCCACCAAATATTTTAATCAACGTTTATTGAATTACAAACAGAAGTTTGCTTCTGGTTCTGATTATATTTTTTATGCTTTCTGTTGTTTTACAACTGAATTTGAATAGCCAAATTAATGTTGCTATGAAAAAAGTCAGTTCAAGCCATTTGACGGCTGGTATGTTGTCTAGTAGTTTTTCTGATACTGTTAAATCTTTTATTGCTAAAGATGAAGGATTTCATTTTATGAACACGGTCAAAGGAACACCTGCATACTGGAAAAAGTTTCTGTCTGAAGTTTTGGCTATGGTTAAACAATTAGGCTTGCCAACTTTTTTTATGACTTTGAGTTGTGCAGATTTAAGATGGAATGAACTTATTTCTATAATAGCTAAACTAAAAGGATTAGATCTTGATGAGAGTGATATTGATCACATGGGTTATTATGATAGATTTAACTATTTAAATTTTAACCCAGTTTTGTTGGCTAGACACTTTCAGTTCAGAGTTGAAGCATTCTTTAAAGAAATAATTTTTAATGGTCCTCTTGGCAAAGTCAGCTATTATGCCATACGTGTTGAATTTCAAGTACGTGGTAGTCTTCATATCCATTCATTTCTATGGGTTCTAAATGCTCCCATACTGAGTATTGAAAATATTGATAATTATGTCAGATTCGTTCATTCAATAATAACAGCCCATGTACCTGGAATCGATGAAAATCCTAAGCTTCATGAGTTTGTGACCACTTACCAGATTCATTCACATTCTAAATCATGTAGAAAATACAAAAATCAAAGCTGTCGATACAATTATGGTCATTTCTTCACTGATCATACTATCATTGCTGTACCACTGTCCAAAGATATACCATTAGAAAATCAGACAAAAATGTTTGAGCAACGTAAACTGCTACTTGACAAAGTAAAAGATTATATTGACAAGAATTTAGATCCTAAGAGGCGCAACATTCTTAATCAGCAAAGGGATGACTTTGAGCAGGTACCATCAATTAAAGAGATTCTTCAAGAACTGAACATTTCAGAAGATGATTATTACAAGGCACTTTCCTTATCAAATGATGATGACTTTCAAATTCATTTGAAGCGCAATCCAGATTCTTGTTTTGTCAATAATTATTTTATTGAAGGTTTGTTAGCATGACAGGCAAATTTAGATATACAACCTGTTTTTAATCATTACAAGGCTGTGGCATACATGTGTGCATATTTCTCAAAATCAGAAGATGAAACATCTGAAGCAATAAAACAAGCAGCTAAAGAAGCCTTTAGTACAAATAAATCTGATGTGGAGAAAATGAGAGCCATTGCTTGAGCTTATGCCAATAAAAGAGAATGCTCAGTACAGGAAGCTGTGTATATCTTGATGCCTGAATTATGGCTTAGAAAAACATTCCCTGGTGTAATTTTTGCTAATAGTAATTTACCTGAGAATCGCTTCAGAGTTTGTCGGAATAAAGAAGAAATTGATGAGTTACCGGAAGATAGTGTAGATATTTTTAAACGAAATGCCATAGATCGCTATTTGGTAAGGCCTGATCGCTCATTTATGAATGGAAAATACAGCGTTCTAGATAGTTTCTGTTTTGCACAATTTATTGCACATTATTATTTGCTACCTAAAACAGAAGCTGAATGTGTTAATGACAGTTAACCAACTGAGAGAGCAGGATTTTGAAATTAACAACAATGCAAATAATTATCCAAGCAGCATACCCTTGATGAATTCTAAGGAAAAACTGAAATGTCGCCAAGTAAAAGCTGTTTTACGATATTATAGCCCAAATCGTCACAAGTACCCTGAAAAGTATGCAAACCATTTACTTTTTATGTTTTACCCTTTCCGTAATGAACAAGATTTGAAGGGCACTAATTCTGGCAAATACATGGAAAAGCTTCAAGAAAATGGTATTATCCATATTGTTAATGCAAACAAACAAATCTTTGAACCATATGGAGACTTGGTAAATATGAGAATTAATGCATCAAATTTAGATAGTTCTGCAGATCAAGAAAATGATGAGGTTGAAGAAATGCTGCCTGCTGATGTTTTTGAATCAGAACATCCAGTTGAAGATGCAATGATGACTCCAGTCTAGCCATGAACAATGCACCTGCTGTCATGTGTGATGATGAACTGAATGTAAAAATTAGATCACTGAACAAAAAGCAAAGGCAATGTTTTGAAGTAGTCATTAATTGGGCAAAAAGAACAGTTAAAAATATGTCAGGAATCAATAAGGCAACGATATCGCCATTGTATGTTTTTTTGACTGGTGGTGCTGGAACTGGCAAATCTCACTTGATTAAAACTATTTATCATGCTTTAACAAAAGTGTTTTCATTTCGAACAAAAACATTGGATGAATTAAAGGTTTTATTGGTTGCACCTACTGGTGTAGCTGCTATCAACATTGATGGAACAACTATTCGTACTGCATTGGGCATTCCTGTTGGGAAATTTAAAAACAGTTTACCAAGACTGAATGATAAAAAAAGATCTTCCTTGCGAAACAGCCTGTCTGAATTACGTGTTATTATCATTGATGAAATATCAATGGTGTCAAACTTACAACTTTGGTACATTCATCTCAGGCTCATTGAAATATTTGGAACTTCTGATGATATTCCTTTTGCAGGTATTACCATAGTTACAGTTGGTGACTTTTATCAGCTTCCTCCAGTACAATCAAGGCCAGTTTATGCTGAGTTTAGGGATGCATGGCAAAATTTATCACATTTATGGAATCATTTTAAGATAGTTGAGTTGGATGAAGTGATGCGGCAGAAAGGTGAGAGTGATCTAATTCATCTGTTAAACAAAATACGGATTGCTTCACTTGGAGAACAAGAAGAACAACTGTTGAAATCACGACTTGTGAAACTAGATGCTATTAATTATCCAAGAGATGCACTTCATATATTTGCTGAAAATAAACCATGTCAAGAACACAATCATAAGATGTTGTCTTTAATTGAAAACAGTATGTACTCAATAACAGCCATTGATGAATTACCAAAAAATGTTGCAGCATCACTTATTGAAAAGCCCTTAGTAAAAACCAAAGTGAAACAGGTGGGTTAGCAAAATTACTTGAATTAAAGGTAAATGCAAGAGTTATGCTAACAGTGAAAATTGATATTGCAGATCGCTTAATTAATGGGCAAATTGGCACTGTTAAACGTATTTGTTGTGATATCAATAATTATGTCTCTAAAGTGTTGAATTCGATCATGTTAAAGCTGGTAATAAAAGATCTAAACCAAGCCTTTATAGAAGGTTGCACAAATGGGTACCTATTGAAAAAGCTGAAGCAAATATTGTTATAAGAGTCAATAAAGATAGTTCTCAAAAGGACACAATTTCCCTTAACACTGGCTTGGGCATGTACTATTCACAAAGTCCAAGGATTAAGTTTAACAGAAGCTGTAGTTAGTTTTTCTTTACTCAAACAGAAAAGCTTCAATTATGGCCAATTGTATGTGGCTTTAAGTAGGGTTACCACGTCAAATGGTCTTTATCTTCTAGGAGAATATAAGTTCTCTGCAATTAAGGCTGACCCTAGAGCCGCTTGTGAATACCAACGTATGAAAAGAGAAGCCTTTTTTGAACCATTGCATGTCTTAAATTCAGTTGATACTGCTGTGATAATAACTTTGCTGAATACAAGATCACTAAGTAGACATGCTATAGACATATGTCATGATGAAGTGTTGCTAACTTCTGATGTTATCTGTCTTACTGAAACTCAAATTTTATCTGAACAAAATACCGATAATATTTTTGTGACTTGTTTTAACTGTTTATATAATAACGCTATTGAAAAGTTTCAAAGCATTGCATGTTGTTTTAAACCGACTATCGAGTTGCTACGTGACTATCACCGTGTGGGTTTATCTTTCATTGAATTTAAGAAGCATTTGTTTTCAGTTGACACAATCAAGTTAGTTCTGCTGTACCGTAAGAACATAGTGTGCTTGACAACTTTTCGCACAGTGCTCTTTGATATTTTAACATTTGAACCGCATATTATTTTGGGAGATTTCAACATAAATGCAGAAGACAAACATCAGTCTAATCACTTGACACCAATACTTCATGATTATCAACAAATTGTAAAAGAACCAACGCATATGGCAAGAGCAATCTTGGATCATGTGTACATTAAGAAAAGCTTGATGAATGCCTTCAACCTTGAATGCTTTGTGAAATGTGTTACATTTTCTGATCATGATGCAGTACAATTCAAGCTGAGTGTAAGTACATAGCTGGTGATAATGGCAGAACTTTAGATTGCACATGTTTATTCATGTAATGCACTAAAGTAATAGGTTGCTGAGATGGGGTATGGGTGGGTGGAGGTTGGGCGGGGGTGGGGTGGCAGTTGCGGGATTTTGAAAAACGTTGATATGCCCTTACAGATAACTCTGAATGCCACTGAATAAAAAAGAATTACTGTAACTATGCAGTCATTGTAAATATTACATATTAGAAATACCGTATTTCCTCTTTTTAGCACTCTTTTAAGTCCGTTCTCATTCTTATGCTTTGCTCTTATATTTTGAATTACATTGAAACCTCTTCGCTTAAGTATGATTCAGAATTGAATATGATGGATGTTACGAATAATCCATTGTTTCAGCCAACGAATGAAACGATCGTCAGCGATGGTTATACTACTTCAACTGATACCATTAATTGTCAACAATATACACAAAAATGAAACTTGATGTAAGTTAAAATGTATAACATTCTGGATGTTCTAAGGATTTGATTTTAGTAGGATTTTTCATATACCGAATTCAACTCATTTTTGCGCAAAGTTGTTTTGCTTCCTAGGACGATATACCAATATTAATTTTTGCGCTTTTGCCATGATGCTTATTTAGTCCTTATTGTTGTTCTCTTTATCCAGGTAAACGAATTGCGGCAAAATCAAACTGATACAACATCATGTGAAACGCTCAATGGACTTGGACCACCACAATATCTATTGGCTCCACTTGAATAATACGAATTGTTCAGTGAGTGGAAAAAAGCAAGGCAAGCCTGAATGAGTGTTGTTGATTGGCTATAATGCGCGTCTTCTATCTATTGCCTGTTGGTTTCAAATGGTTTCACTAACAATAAGACATCATGAACTTTGAGTGTAGACTTACTTGAAGACTAGAAATACAGATGATTAATTTTCTTTTCGATCCTGTGGAATTGTGTTTGCCTTTCCTTAGCGTTTGTTTCAACATAATGGTAGTTGTTCAAGAACAGAACAGAACAGAACAGAACATCCACATTTATTTGCCAGGAAAATAAGTTAATGAAAATGGGATTACAATAAAGTCATGGCAGGAGACCACCCCAATAGTGAATACTAAACAAAGGGGGTGGCCACCAAATAAATAAAGAAATAAACTAAGTTAAGAAATTGAGGTATAGGACAAAAAACGAAACAACGAAAAAAAAAAAAAAAAAAAAAAAAAAAAAAAAAAAAAAAAAAACCAACAAAAAAAACAAAAAAAACCAACATAAAAAACAATAAATTGATGTAAGTATGAGAAACAAAACTACTGGAGAGAGAGACTAGATGGTATATTTTTCAAGGAAGAATTTTGTGGTTAAGGTTTTTAGTTGAGAATAGTTTAGCAAAGCTAGATCAAGATTTGGATATTGACTTTGCAAATGATTCCAGCAAATAATTGATTGGAATTTCATTGAAGAAATTCCAAATGCTTGAGTTTTAACTGAAGGTTGATGTAGGTGCCCATGAGACTTACCTCTGGTGTTGAAAGTATGGCAGAAGATTCAAGATTTCAAGCATACTCTGTATTAACCAAGTACATTAAGAATACAAACGGCAGATTTTTATTCTTTTTCTACTGAAAAATAAAAAAGGGAAAAATCTTCTGAAAGGTGTCAGATAAAAATCCCCTCCTGCAAAAAAAGCCCTTGCGTTAAGGGTTACGTTTAGGGTCCAGTGAGATTACTTCCGGGGGGACGATCTTTCATAGAACCTTCCGAAATTCCTCCGCAATGGTATTGATGACGCCATATCTAACAAATCGAATGCAATCCTCGTTTCGGGATATTTATCTCGCAAGTCTCTCACACTTCGTACCTAGGATTTTAGTTATCTGCCCAAGTAAGCTTATGAGAAAAGCTTAAGTTGAAGTTGGTAATCTCTTGGGTGACAAATCGCGTGAATAAATCGGAACTCGTATGTGAGAGTCTTCCTTTTCCAAAATTTCCTTTTCCCTGCCTGTCGGTTGCTTGTGAAAATGAGTGAAGGTTCGAGCAGTAGAAAAAGAGGTAAGAGAATATTACTTTTTTGTTTAAAAAACAAACATTGGAGATTGTGTGTTGCTTCATCATGATGTAAATATAAACCAAACCGCTCATGCCTCATGAAAAAACTGCACTCAAGTATATATTTTTATTCCGAGATTCTCGTTGAAGGATAAGTGAATGTATTTTAACTTAAGAAAATCAAATTTGTGTAGCTAGATCTGATGTTTTTACCCCCAGGTGTAAATTTAAGGAAGAGCTTTTATATTGAATTTCCTTGAATTATCATATGGATTAACTTTAAGTTAGTTTTCTAGAAAAAGTTGTTTTTTACTTCAATGCTTAAAAGTTATAGAGTTTCATTGTACCTGAGGGTATTTATCATTATAGCCAATTTCAGGATTTCCCTGGCCATTATGAAATCTATTGTTCGATAACAGTATCAGAAACCCTGAAATTGTGTATTGGGTGGTACTTTATAATCAACATGTAAATCTGTAAGACACACAGAATTTGTAAAATTTTAGGACCGAGAACTTTTTTTTAGCTCTTGAATTGGAGAAAAAATCACTAAGTGGCTATGTTCTTGCAGTTTCACCAATGAAATGTTCTAAAAAGTCCAAGAAACAATACTTCAATGTTGACATGGAGATGCAAAGTGATGTAAAAAGTGTTGTATGCTTCTCACCCTCAAAGCGAAGACTCTTTGTGACGGTAGCGAATGAAAGAAAAGGTTGTGAAATCAGGAACGTATCCATAAAAAATGACAATACAGTCTTTGTATCAGATTATTCATCCTTAGCCGCAAAAGAACTAGGCTTTCATAGGCAAGAACCAATGCCTATGAATTTAAAACAGTCAGTGATGTGATCAACCAGGTTCCACTGGATTCTCATGTGAATGTCACAGGTGTGTTAGATCTACAGGATGCCAGGTATGTTACTGTTGGAAATGAACAAGTTAGCATTCGAGAGGGATACTTGATAGATGAAACTGGACATGTTAAAATAACCTTGTGGCGGGAATACGTTAACCTTGAAAGTGGAAGTACCTATGATTTTCTTCACTTGGTTAAACTCAAGTATGCGAATGATGTTGTATTGCAATCTATAAACAGCACATCATACACATTAAGTACAGCACAAATAGAAGAGTATGAGACACCGGAACGAAACCCTCTATCCCATTTTGAAAATGTGGCAATTCTTGCCATAGCTGATGAAGAAAGTCATTTGTGTGCAATATGTCGTGCTCCTGCTGAGCAAACCCATACAAATGTAAGCAGTGTTCCAATGTGATGTTGAGATCAAGTCTACGTAAAAAATCACTGAAAAACTTTACCATATTTTCAAATGGAAGTCAGCAGCTACGATGTAATGATTCCGTCATTTCATCTGCATTTCCGGCCCAGAATACAGAAACTATGGACTTTGAGCAACTCCAATTGTTGTTATTGAATGCAAGATACAATATTGAATATGACTCCAATACCGGTAACATTGTCATGTTAATGCCTCTGCTGGACTAAATGATCCACTGCAAATATTGGTAGTTTTGTTTTTGTTTATTGATCTTTTTGTTTACAGTCATTTGTTGTATATTATTTCTTTTGAAAAGTTATATATTTCTCTCAAAATATTAAAAGCATCATGCAACAGGAGAATGACTTTTACCTATACTTATTTCGTTTATCTCTTCCATTTTGTTAAGCAATGTACAACAGCAATTTTTTCAGTACTTATAGTTCATCATACAAATATTTTGTTTGCTGTAATGTGGTAAGCATGTTAAGCAATTTGATTTTTCTTCTGTTATATCTTTGTTGTGTTAAGTATATATTTTTTAAAAACACTTTTGTAGTATTTTATGACAGTTTTGACATTTGTAATTTTATTCTGAGTATACTACCATTTCGAGGTCAGTTTCTTCTAATCTCAGTCCCAGGGCCATCTGTTCACGATATTTTTTGAGACTTAAAGGACTGGTGTTGAGGTTTCTCTTTTATGCTCCAATGAGGGCGCTAATATTTATAACATTACGATTTATGGTGTTGTAGCACCGGCGGGGCGTGTGGCAGGAATTAAGGATGCGAAAGAGTTAACCAAGTTATAAAAGCAACAGCAACTTCATTATTCATGCAAAAATTGCATGCGTGCAATTGAAATATTACAAAATATTACAAAATCAGATTTAAGCGAGATTTCCACAAGCAAAATATGGGCGAATGGAGCTACGTCATCTATATATTAATAGCCGATTCTCCGTCTGTTTGTTTGTTTGTTTGTGCGTTTGTTTGTTTGTAAGTCACGCAAAATGGTAGATTGAGTTGCGAGCGAAATTATTTCTTTTTTTGTGTGCGACGTGAGTTCGAAGCAAATACATTGCAACCCCAATCGAACGTGACTTTTTTTGGCTGATGAACTAATAGGAATAACGTTTTGTTTTTATCGTTATTGTTAGTTTTATATTCCACGTTGACTTGGCTTTGAAAACAGTACATCAACTAGATACAAAGAAACTAACTGATTAACCATTTTGGACAAAAAGCAGCAGTGGCAGAACGTGGCAGCATGTTCGGTTTGCCACTAACTCTTGCCTGACTGTCTGAGACGGGTGAACTTTTTTTTTGATCAATCAAAATGTTTAAAAACCGATAGGTAAAAAAAAATAAAACATCATAAAACAAAATGTTTTCTTTTTTTTGCTTTTCTTTTAATAAATTAATTTCTTCTTTTAATTGTTAAGCGTTCTGATCGAACGTTTTTTTATTCTATTTATTCATTTAGCACGTGCCTTTTTTCTCTCCTCCGTGTGAACTTTTTAAGAAGAGAAACCATTCCCCCCCTGTTTGATAGCACCCATGTTAGAGCGCGTAACTTTTTTAAAACAAAAGCTAATAAAAAGTTGAAGTTTTCTCTCTCTACGTTTTGAGTGTATTGTTGTACTGATCAACGATTGTTTTAAAAAATAAATAACACATGAAATTTGGGTTTTTTTGGAACCATTGTTCAAACTGATATTTGATATTTGATTTCGAATCTGCCTCTAGGATAACTGACGTTTTTTCGAGTCCGCGATACAGGCGATGGGGTGACAAAAAATTTGGGTCTAATTTTTTTGGGAGGAGTCTGTGACGTCATCAAAATCTTTGAAGAATGATATCTCTGTAACGGTTGATCGTAGCGGAACGATCCCATACATTTTTTTAATCAGTTTTTCGAGCTCTACAACATGGTAACACTTTCGGTTGCCAATTCTTTAATTTTATTTTTCGTGAAGTCAACGCATGCTGAACATGGGCGGCGAGCGACGCCGCCTTGGCGGCTAGTCTATATATTAATAGCCGATTCTCTGTCTGTTTGTTTGTTTGTTTGTAAGTCACGCAAAATGGTAGATTGAGTTGTGAGCGAAATTATTTCTTTTTTTGTGTGCGACGTGAGTTCGAAACAAATACATTGCAACCCCAATCGAACGTGACTTTTTTTGGCTGGTGAAACAATAGAGATAACGTTTTGTTTTTATTATTATTGTTAGTTTTATATTCCAAGGACCACCGTTGACTTGGCTTTGAAAACAATGCGTCAACTAAATACAAAGAAACTAACTGATAAAACATTTTGGACAAGAAGCAGCAGTGGCAGAACGTGGCAGCATGTTTTCCAGTGTATCCTAACGCTTCCCTGACTGTCTGAGACAGGTGAACTTTTTTTCGAGCAATCAAAATGTTTAAAAACCGATAGGTAAAAAAAAAGAGAATCATGAAACAAAATATATAATTTTTTTTTTTTTTTTGCTTTTGTCTTAATTTCTTTTAATCGATTTCTTTTAATCTATTTTAATCTGATCGAACGTTTTTTATTCAATTCATTCATTTAGCACGTGCATTTTTTTTCTCCTCCCGTGTGATCTTTTTAAGAAGAAAAACCATTTTTTCACCTACTTCTGATAGCACCCATGTTGGAGCGCGTAAAACAAAAGCTAATAATAAGTTGAAAAGTTTTTTCTCTCTGCGTTTTGAATGTATTGTTAAACTGATATTTGATTGGTTCAAAATTGTAAATAAAAACCATGTGAAGTTCACGTTCGGAATGCATTGTGTAAAGCAAGAAAGTCTGCTGACATTTTAAATGTGACCGTGACAATGAACGGATGAGTGAAGAACATGCAAGATTTGAAACACCAGGAATGTATTTCTCTTCACGTGCAAACGAGCTTTATTAAGCGATAAAGCCAGCAGCAAAGGAAGTCTTTTCGCTGGTTTTAAGTGCAATAATTTGTAGCAAGTGGTGATACAACGCAGGCTGAACATGGGCGGCGAGCGACGCCGCCTTGGCGGCTAGTCTATATATTAATAGCCGATTCTCTGTCTGTTTGTCTGTCACGCAAAATGGCAGATTTAGTTGTGAGCGAAACTATTTCTTTTTTATGTGCAACGTCAGTGCAAAACAAATTGCAACCCCAATCGAACGTGACTTTTTTTGACTGGTGAACCAATAGGAATAATGTTTTTTTTTATTAAAATTATTATTAATTTTATATTCCAAGGACTACTGTTGACTTGGTTTTGAAAACAGTACATCAACTAGATACAAAGAAACCTACTGATTAAACATTCTGGACAACAAACAGTGGTGGCATAAGCGTGTTCGGTTTGCCGGTGTTGTATCCTAACGCTTGGCTGATTGCCTGAGATCGGTGAACCTTTTTTTCGAGCAATCAAAATGTTTAAAAACCGAAGCTTTCCTTGCACGAAAAAAGAGTATCATGAAACAAAATATTTTTTTGCTTTTGTTTTATTAATTTAATTTCTTTGTTATGCGCTTCTGATCGAACATATTTTTATTCATTTAGCACGTGCCTTTTTTCTCTCCTCCCGTGGGATCTTTTTAAGAAGAGAAACCATTTTCCCCCTACGTTTAATAGCACCCATGTTAGAGCGCGTAAATTTTTTAAAACGAAAGCTGATAATAAGTCGAAGTTTTTTCTCAATACGTTTTGAGTGTATTGTTATACTGATAGACGATTGGTTTTAAAAAATAAATAAGTAACACATCATGAAAAACCTGAAAAATTGATGCAAAACTGATATAACACTGCATACCAGAGGTTGTGATTTTGAATCTGCTTTGGCTGAACACAAGTTGTACGAGCCGTTTATAAGGAAATTTGACATTTATTGATACAGTGATACAGAGCAGGTGGACATGGGCGGCGAGCGACGCCGCCTTGGCGGCTAGTTTTTTATTAATACGCGCGTACAAATACTTTCCTCGAGAAATATATTTCTTTCGCGTGGGAAAAAATGTAGTTTAACTTTGATGATGTGCTTCGCGTGAAATGTCATTATCAATCAATCAATAGGCATTTTCAAATCCCCAATCAAAATCTGTCTTCGACTCGATGCCATATTGTGTTCTGAACAAATTTCTTTGAGAAATACTTTTAAGTTTTGGAAATTAACTTATCGAGATTGGTCTCGAGAAGTTTTGCAAGTGAAAATCGGCCTAGACATGTAGCAGTCGCGCGAGACTCTTTCATAACAGTGACCAACCTCGTATCCAGGGGCCTTTTCTAATCCGTTCATCAAAAAGGAAGAGGAGAGGTCCTGGGTACGTGGTTGAAGCAGTGAGGTACTCTGGAGAAAGTTGAGGCAGAATTAATTATCTTTTTTACATGTTGAACTGGCGTCAGCGTGTTCGGATGGTCTCAAGTTATTTCGGACATAACTTCATTCGAAAAACGAAAATATGAATCGAGGCAAGGTAATCCACCAGGTAAACGCTACCTGTTAGTGTGATTTTCAAACCGATTGCGGTTTCTAGTTTGTTATTAGACAGGTACCACACTACACACAGTTGTATTAACTAGTTTTCTTTATCTGGTTATACTTGTTTTGAACTAAGTAGATTCAATTGATCGTGACAAACTTAATTATAATGTAACAGCTAAAGTAGAGTATCTTTACTTCAAGTAGAGTGCTCAACACAAGTCTAGAGTGGATTGAAAGTCTATTGACACATTGCAACTTGACGTCAAAGATACCATCACATTGTAAATGTTTATTCTCAACTGACGATTGCGAGAGCATGAAACTCTGAGTATTGAGAAAAACTGTGTTTTAATTATTTCTTCCGCTGATATATATATATATATATATATATAAATATATATATATATATATTTATAATTGATGACTAAGGCGACTTTTGATTTACAATTTTGTACCATTACGGGGACAAAAACTTAAAGGGGACCATTTTGTGTCCCCTTTAAGTTTGGATTCTTATTTAACCTTAAGGAGACACATAGTAGCCTCGGTTCTGTGTTCATATAGTGGCTTATGAATTGTAGAAACTATGAGCAAAGGACCTAGACTAAGTTAATAAGCTTCTAGGATTTTCGGGAGTTCAAATTTTTTTATTGTATATTTAGACTTGATAGTAGAGTGACATTTAGGCGACTTCAACATTTTCGTGTGTATTTCCGTGCAACATGTGTATATTTATGTTTTTGCTTTCTCGTCTAATAGCAGACCTGCGCCCCAAGTATTTTGTACTAAATAATACAAAAATAATTTTATATTTTTGCTGCATTCAGCCTTAATTTAAAAATGGTGGGTTGTTAAGTAAACGAGTTCTTAGCAGTTATCCTTCTGAAGGGATATCTTGCCACTGGTGTCTCAAAATTTATTTTCAATATCGAATGGAATTAAGTCACACCTTTCACAAAGCATTTGCCCTGTTTAGAAGAGTGACAATAACATTGTCCCCTAAATGTTATAAATTTAATATTAGTAGTTTGCCTAGACCCAACGTTAAAAGAGTTATTTTTGCACCAATGAACAGTATGTAGCTGCTCCAGTGGAAAAATCTATTCTATTCACAAACTATTAGCATAAAAATGTAAAATATATTTGAACATAAAGGGGACAATTTGTGTCCACTTTAAGTTTTCGTCCCCCTAATGCTACAAACTTGTAAATCAAAAGTCCCCTTATTCATCATTTATCTCACAGGTGATCTATAGGCGTTTGTAAGTTATTTTTGCACCAATGAACAGTATGTAGCTGCTCCAGTGGAAAAATCTATTCTATTCACAAACTATTAGCATAAAAATGTAAAATATATTTGAACATAAAGGGGACAATTTGTGTCCCCTTTAAGTTTTTGTCCCCCTAACGCTACAAAATTGTAAATCAAAAGTCCCCTTATTCATCATTTATCTTACAGGTGATCTGTAGGCGTTTGTAATAATCAGTTCTTTTTATTGTTTTTTAGTGAGTATCTCTGAATGTCGGAATGGAAACAGCTTTAAATTGTTATGAAACATGTAAGGAACATGTTAAAAAACAAAACCATAAAGCAATATTAAAAGTATTAAACAAAATATTAAACAAGGCAGACAAAAAAAGGCAAAGTGGACATAAAAAAGACAAACCTAAAAAATACCTCAAAAAACAAAAACGCACTGTGCCTTGAGAGGAGCTAAAATCACACACTGTGCCTCAGCTGTAACACTAGGCCTTCATCCTTAAAGTATGCCTTTGCCTGTTTGCAGAATGCCTGAAAGTTGTTTATGCTTGTAACGCTTTGAGGTAATTCAATGCTTTGTTGTTGAAACGGCTGGAAACGACCTTTTATTTTCTTGTATCGGCAACCATCTTACTTAACGATATTACTTGAGTAATATCGTTAATGTTACTTTATCTCTCCCCAGTACATATCCCACGGCGGTAATTTGCACGCGTTGTAGCCGGTTCATTAGGTATTTAGGAAGACACCCGAATAAAGTTTTGCAGTAGTTTAATTTTGGCAGTATTAGGCATTCAGCAAGACTTTTCCGAACATTTAACGGCGTAAATCGTTTTAATTAACGTAGCATTCTCAGAGTTCCGTTTGATGCTTTAAAAAGATGGTTGAAATGATAATTAGTCGTTAGTGGTATTTACTCTTTCAATAAACCGATCTTTGTAGTACACTTTAAACTCAGCAAATTTTTCTTAAAGCTCGCGTTTACATGCATTTGGAAATTAATTCCCCAATTTCTACATTTTCACATGGATACTGCCTTTGGGCAATGAATTTTGCCCGAAATGATGTTTGTGCAGTCTTTGGACAAGTTACAGACAAAATTGGAGAAAAAACACTAAATTTTCGATATATGTTAGCCTGAAGAGAATTTTTCTTAAAGCTCGCGTTTACATGCATTTGGAAATTAATTCACCGATACTGCCTTTGGGCAATGAATTTTGCCCGAAATGATATGTGCTGCTGTTTTGGGGCAAGTTATAAAAAATTACAGAAAACAAGCTGCCTTTTCAAAACCCGCTAGTCAGAAAACCTAAATAAAATTTAACGCTGAGAAAACTGTTATTTCCCTTAAAGAAACATTGGGTGACAGATTTTTTATTATTTAGGCGCATTAGGGAGTCATGTTATTTCGCTCTCAATAATGGAAAACAAAAATACATTGCACTTACAATGAAGGGTCTTATCATATGTTTAAAATACGTTATGCAGCTAGTCTTCTAACATGTACGATCAAGAAAATAATTCCAGGCAATGTAATACTGGAAGGAAAAGAGTTTTTTTAGAAGCTGTCGGTTCTTGAGCGTTTGCTTACTTACACAGCTTCCACCATCTGATGTAGAAATAAGTCCCGTTAGCGACAGTTATAAATGGCGAACTAAGTGGCGAGGATAGTTATAACTTTTTAACTCTTTTTAATATTTAAAACTTCTTTCATAAAATGTCAATCAGGTGCCACGGTAGAGTTGATACTTATTTTTTATCCAATCGACTATCGTAAAAGAATTCGAAGAGAAAACGAATAGAAAAATTATTCCGAAGTCTTCAATTAAGTCCAGGAACAGTCTCGAGTAGGTTTTTTAGGGCTGCAAGGATCGATAAGTGTTGCAGATCAGAAATGACGAGTCTCTGTCTTAACTCTAAGATGTCGAAAACAGAAAAGGACTTGGCCGTACGGTGTAAAGGCATACATGCTACTGTACATTTCCTTATTTATAGGTTACAATAATAGCTATATTGCCAAACTATGTGTATGGGGTGTTCGCAGCAATCGTGCGACTGTCCGGTAAGTTTTGCTAAAATCGGCAGAGATCCTGAATTAAACTTAAGCCAATGCATGTTTTTGGACCAGCCGGAGACGAGGCAGGTCGGACGGCTCAGGACGAATGTCTTTACAGTGTCTAGTACGAGCTCTACGACTTTGTCTTTGGACTTTGTACAGAGTTGTTATAGCGAGGGGTCTCACATGAAGGATATGGAGAATAATAATCCACGGAACGGTTCCATGACTGGTGCATGAGGGAATGCGTATGCGAATGGTTCACCAAATCAAAACAGGACTTCATGTTGGTGATCCATTGGGGTGTTAAGAGAAGTCAGCAAACTCCACTTCTTCTTGGGTGAATTGGAACTTGCCCTTGCTGAATACAATGCCGTTGTCCCCTCTTAGTTTGAGGTAGTCAAAGGTGTGTCAAAACGAGGTTGTAATGTCTGGGAATGTCTATGATTATGACGGCTCTGGGGTATCCGGCGGTGATATCATCGATTCGTCGGGAGTATTCGTCGCCTGATACGTGAAAGCCCATTGTGCTAGTGATGAACGTCTTGGCGCTTCCTTGGCCTTTTGTTGTAGAGATATGCTGTTGTATCTGTTCCATGCATCGAATTTTGACTTGCTGGTCTTAGTTAGAACATTTCATGCAGCATCGAAGAGCCTGGATGTGTAGTGCGTCTCATGTTATTTGACATTGTTCAGCTTTTGAAGATCAACGGTACGCCGCGGGTCCTCGTTCCTTTTAGGGGCAACGACAATTCTTCTTGTACTTCATTTACTGTGATGCCCTATGGTACTGATCCTGATACCGAGACGGATGCCCCGAACGAGATCATCAATAATCTGCTTCTACCAGTTGCGGAAGACGGGGATGTACTGCATGAGTTGCTACCTCCACTTTGAAGTTGAACTGAATTGGTTCTTCGGTCATCGTAGACATTGGCTTATATGAACATTGATGAAATGCGGAGGACGCGCGAAGGAGGCCAATAACCTCCACTTCAACTTGGGTATGTTCTCAGGTGTCAGTGGAAATGGTATTTGTGTTGGCCTCCAGTAGGTGTTGGTTCGGTAATAAACGCTCAAGGTGTTTTATGTAATCCTTTTCCAGCCGATATTTTTAACAAAAACAGCGCAAAAACAAAACTGAATATGTGCATCTTGAACACTTTTGATCAAAGTATAAACAAGAAAAACAGCATAAAATAAATTCTATATTTCGACTTTATTACACAGTCATCATCAGGAAAGTAAAATAAAAAATCTAAAAACACGCTATATATACTGTAGTTACAAGTTGTTAAAATCGATAAAAGAATACAATGTACAAGTGAATTTTAATATGCTAAAATGTAGGGCATTGGTTTCCATAACATAAAACCGATTTATAATTATGACTTTGCAAAAGGGACTAGGGTCTAAAAATGATTACCTAATTATTTACGCGGGAGAATTACGCGGGAGAAACTTTGGTGTATTCAAAACAACATAAACCATGTTATAGATTTTGAAAAGCTTGGAAAGCTGTACCAAGATGGCAAGTTTTAAACCAGGGTTTAACACGAATTATAGGAGATTGGAAAATGAATTAAAACATTTGGAGGTATTAAGTCTGCCTATGCATATCTCCCCTGATGGGGTTATTGGAGAAGGTTCTTCTGCAATAGTGTTTAAACATATTCTGCGAAACAAAGCTGCAGCTGTTAAGAAGTTCAAGACAAACTTCTCAAAGAAAAGTATATTGAAGGCATCTTCATCACTGCTGAGCCTTCAACACAGAAATGTTGTTCGATTTAGAGGCTATTCAACAAAGCCATCAGCAATATTATTTGAGTATTGCCACGTTGATTGTGGTGAAGATGAAATGGTCCATACATTAAGGGAGTTAATAACTTTTTTAATGAGAATGAATATTTCAATTTGTGTGAAAGGTATGGGTATATCCAGCAAGTTTGTAGAGGATTGGAATATTTACATCAGAAGGGAATCATTCACCGTGATCTTAAATGTAGTAATGTGTTAGTAGATGGTACATTAAAAGATTTGGTTTTGAAAGTTTCTGATTTTAACGAACTGTTTTCCTTTAAAGAGACCTGCGCCACTATACTGACAAGTAACAGTCTAACAGGTATATATAACCATTATGAATCTAGTTTAGAGACTATACTAATAATGTCATATAATATCATTTCAATAGCCACATCTATTATTTTTGTGTAAGTTCTAGTCTGTATTTTCCAGTAAACGGATTAGGCTCAAGCAAAAGATTTAGTTCATAAACAAGCAATTTTTAAATAGAATTTCTAATTAACTTTAAAGGAGTGGTATTGTCATTTCAAATTTTATGACAAATTTTAGTTAAAAAAAATTAGCCTACGTTAAAATTTTTTTAAAAAACCTTTTGCTTCCGAAGATATTGAATTTTTAATTATTTGATAAACCCCCGTCATTATTTCTGGTTGAAAAACGTGTGACGTCATTGAAGAAGTTTCATTTATTTTTATTTGTTGTGTCAGTGCAAAGGAGCGTATTAGTTTTTCATGTTGTTAAAAATCATGAGTGAGAATTCAAGTGAAGAGGAATCAGATGTTCTCAGTGAAGATGAAGAATGTAGCAATGAGTCTTATTCTCACAGAGCCATATGGTTTTGACCCAGTTGTTGTAAAGAACATGAAGAAGTGTGGATGATGTTTTTAATGATGCTGACAAAAATGCATTACCGGAGAGAGTTGGCAACATACAGTGATGCAAATGTAGAAGTTGTGTGGTTGAAGCAAGAGGAATTGATTGTTCTGGTTGAAAAGAGTATTGAGTTGATCATTGATCATTTCCGTTTCAGGTGAAAATTGTGTAACATCAGTGCAGGAGTTCAAGAATCAATAGCTCATTCTATGAAAAAAAAATGAAATAATCGGTGAAACGAAATAATATTCAAATGCCCAGTTTGAAGAGAAACTTAAAAACAAAAAACCGAAAACACTTACACAGAGAAAGTATTTCAACAATGTATAACGAAAAAAGTAGATAGAACACTAAAGTATGAATTTACCTTCAAATTTCTTCCAAAACACGATTCTTCAAAATGTATACAAGTGACATATCTGTATATGTTTTTCAGATGGAAGATTTGCCTTGCTTCAACTTTAAAATCCATATTTCTTTTAAATATGAATTTTATGCAATCTAAACGAACTGCTGTTCTGTCATTTGGTTGACTCACTGTCACATTCAACAGCAGCACAAATAACCATGTTTTCATGAGATTAAAAAAATACTTAGTTATTGCTTGAATTTCAAAGTTTTTCAAAGAATTTCAAAACCCCTCCTCGATTTGAATACCAAACGTCATATCAACTTCTTCAATGACGTCACATAATAATTAATAATTTATCCAGCGTTTTAAACCTACGTTTTAAAGTGGTATTTTATAACGAAAAAGAGATTTTTTTTCCAAATTGAATTTATTTTTTGGTATATGTGATGTTCCAGGGGATTTTGATAACAAATGATAAAACGTTTTATAACGTTTAAACGTTTTACACTTTGTTGAAAAACGTTTTTTCAGTAACGAAAAAACGTTTTCTTGTCATGTGCGCAACGTTGTAAACGTTTTCTTAAACGTTTTTTCATTTTCGTAAAAAACGTTTTTTTTTGTTTTCGAAAAAACGTTTAAACGTTTTTACATAAAAAAAAGATGAAAATGATTTTTAAGTTTTGTTTACAAAAAGCATTCTCAATTACTCAACCCGCTCAAAATATTGAGAATTAAATATCGTTTTTTAGGTTCTTTTTGAACTTTCTTAACTTTATGTTTACTGTGGAGCATCCTGAAAATAAAAAATTCAAGTTTAAAACAATAAAACGTTTTTAACAATAAAACGTTTAAACGTTTTTAATGTTAATACATAAAACGTTTTAAGACGTTTAAACGTTTTCTCTTTCGAATTCTTGAAACGTTTTATCGTTTTTATCAAAACGTTTTCTAACGTTTTTTTCTATTGTTTTTACAACGTTTTTAATGTTTTTTGAAAAACTTTTTATCACTTGTTATCAAAATCCCCTGGAACGTCACATATATATATCTACATTAAAACAAGGAATATAAAGAAATTTTTTTCCAATTTTCATGACACCACTCCTTAAAGGAAATAAATTTTCTCTTAAAACAATAATATTTTTACAAAAAAAACATTCCACTAAAATAAATGAATTTCAGCATATTTAATACAATTTTTGACACATCAATCAACAAATTAGTTTTTGTTGCAATCTCATGTTATGTTAAATAAATTGTATCTTAAGGAATGTATACATTTGTTTTTAATACAGACCTATATCATCTGTTAATCTTAACTTTCTATTCAGGAACAACATTATCATATGTCCCACCTGAAGTATTTTCTGGAGAACTTAAAACTTTAAATACAGCAACTGACATCTACAGCCTTGGGCTCTTAATGTATGAGACTGTAAGCAACTTAAATTTGGCATGGGAATCTATACTTCCTATAAGTATGGATGCCTTAATCAAAGATGCAGCATGTAAAGGGTTGAGACCTGATGTTCAGGTTATTGAGAAATTGTACAAATCAGAGACCCATTTTGTTGCTCATTTAATCAATGTTATAAAGTCGTGTTGGAATCAAAATCCAGTAGTAAGACCAGCTGCATCAGAGGTTAGTATAAACAAGCACCTAAGTTGATTATTAATATGTTTTGAAAAAAAAGTATAAATGGCAAACAAGGTATCTTAAAAGTTAGGAATTTGGCTCTGTGAACTTGAAAGCTTCATATAAAAAAACTAGAATACCCAAATAATTGCACAATACAAAACATGTCAATCAATTTGGCAACTCTAACAGAATGCAGAACATGTTTTTGTAGTTTTAACATGCCATTAAAGTTCTTGAGCAACTATTTTTATTCTATTTGACACATTCTTTCTCATTTATATGAACAGTATTTGGAGGAATTTGAGTTGATTATACCAAAAGTATTCATGTTTAGGTAAATGTGTGTTTTGAAATAAAATATTTGTCTCTTTATACTTCATGTATAGATCATTATCAAACTAGACTCCATACATAATGTAAAGGACTCAGACAAGGAAGAAGCAGTAACCGAAATGAACATTACCACCCCAGTATGTTTTGGTTTAAACACTAAGTTGCTTTTTGATTTATCAATACTGCTTTTCACCTATCACAGTGAATAGTTAGATCAGACATTTTTTTAAAAATTTCTAGACAGTTTCCATGTTACAGTCAGAGGAAAATCAAAAAGATTTGATAATTAATGCTAAAGATCCTATTGAAGTAAACATGAAAACGAGAACCCTTCAAGTAAGTCTAATATCCTTACTCATTATTTTGCTAAGTAAATGGCATAGTATTGTACCAATTGGATAACTATAGTATAGTATAAGTATAATTTTCCTTTTTTGTCTGTACCAATGTTGACAACGCATTACCTTTTGTGATATCTTTGCTGAGCTAATTTCAGACCATCTTGGGTACTATGGTAGCTACAAAACCCTTAATTCTTTTTTGAAGTAAAAAGAATCCTCTACTTGATGGCTATTGTACTGCTTGTCTATAACGATAAAATTACCTTTTTAACCTGGTTATATTATTTTTTAAGACCAAAAGTATGTCAAAAAGAAGGCAAGGAAACACAAACTTTGAAAGTGAATGCTTGCTTCATATTGGAAATTGTGATCCAATGCATATCCGAAAATTTTGGATTGATGATATCATTGGTATATTTTATATTTGAATACTCTATTCATATTAGTCATATTTCAATAAACAGCATCTTTTTGAAATCATTTTGTTATCACAAGTATATAATTTTCTGTTTGGTAGCCTCATAGGTGCAAGGCATTACTGTTAATAATTCAGGACTAAGTTTTTGTGTAAGGTTTTATAAATGTATTATTTGCTAGGTTGGGGTGTGTTTGCCATGAAAGATATAGAAGTGGGCTCGTTCATTGTGGAATACAAAGGTGACTTGCTTTCCTATGAAGAAGCTGAACAACGGGAAAAAGAAAAGGAAGGATCGTTCTTTTATTATTTTAAATATCTACGAGAAAAGTTTTGGTAAGTTACTATTGAGTATGTGAAAGCAACTTATTTAGTAAAGTTTGTTAAGGGAAATGGCTATTTTATAGTTGCAAACAACAAAATAACATGGTTGTGTTTTTTTTCTCTTCTTTGTTAAATGAATATTCTGTTATAGTATTGATGCAACAGATATGGAAGGGCTTGGAAAATATGTTAATGATTCTCCTGTTGGCAATGCTGCAATGAAAGCCATTAGTAAAAATAATAAACCATTTTTATGTTTAAAAGCAACCAAATATATACAAAAGGGAAGTGAAATTCGCTATGATTATGGTGTCAGTAACTTATGGTGGAGAAAGAAGGTAACTCTTATGTGTATTTGAATTTTATGTTATTTATTCATTTTTGCTGCTCATTTTATTTATAATATTGCTGTTACTCTTCCTTTCAGAAAGAATATAGATATCCTACCCACTTGAATAAGTTAAAAGGGAAAATTTCATTAATGGTTAGTGTTACTTAACATTTTTCGTGATTGCAGTTTTCTTTGGAACATAACTTTGACATGTATTATGTATATACTGTTATGTAATAACCAGCTTGGCCATGTTTTCATTTTTCTATGATTTCCAACCATTATTATATTATCTTTTTCTTTTCCTTTTATTAGACACTTCCAAGATAAGAACATTGTAACATTCTTAACAACCATCTCTGTTCCAATTAAAAAAGACTTTCTTAATTTGTTTTAGCATTTGTTAATGGGGTATTTTTCATTAACTTTCAAAATCCTTTTTATCTAACAACGGACGCCATTGCAGTGCTCTGCGATGGAAATTTTGACGTCACAGCGCGATCGCTGTTTTTGTAAGGGTTACATAAACTACAATATTTTGTTTGTGTTGATGAACGTTCTTGTGTTCTTTGTGATATAAAACCTTTATTAAAAAGTATTTTGTTTTAGATTTATAGCAGGTATACATGCGTAAGTGAGTTTTTGAACAAATGTGTATATTTTAGGTGTATAAAAAATGAAATCTTCAGTATGACTGTTTTTGTTTTTCTTGAATCGCTATTGATAAACTTATTTTACATTTTGCTGTTTCTTGATGTTTAAGATTGTTATGTTGATGAATGATAAATATCTTTGTGAAGTCATTTCTCGTATCTTTAGAACGTAGGCGTAAAAAACATGTCATGTGCTGCCTACCTCTGATGTTTCTGCAAATGAAATTCGCTCTGTGACGTCATGATATTTATAATGGAAGCTGAAATGGCGATTTAACTAAGTTGTTTTTTAGCAGTTTTTTTCATTTGGAATACCTTTTATACATAAAAAGGTGTTCCTCTAGGATGAATGAAGTATTTCATGCTCAAAATCAGAAAAGAAATTTTAAGGCTTAATTTCCCTTTAAATGTTTCATTGTATGTTTGACGTATAGAGATGTTACTTTTACCATACTGTCAATGAAAGTAAGACAGAGATCACCTTAAAGTTCATTTTGGATTGGTCCCATTCATAACGTTATAGGAATAATATGATGTCCACATAAGAATCACTTCTGATTCCTATATGAAAATTCATAGTTCTAATTTCTCAGTTTGGTTCATAGGAAAGCCTTTTGAATAATCCTATTAAAGGTGGTCAGATGATTAGTACTTTGAATAACGACAGGAAAATGAGAATTCAGTATCAAATGGATATGACTTTGAATTATCTTCTATACATTTCAGGATTTATTTTGTAATTTTGTATTTGGTTTATAGAATGGAATTTTGAAAAGTGCTGTAAAGGAAGATCAAGCATTGGAAATTCCTCGCAAAGAATTGTTGGGGGATATGAACGATATGGGTATTGCTTCAGTAAGTTCGACATCGTAGGGTGCTGTTCCTTAAATGTCCATTTTTGTTACTTATCTGTTGAAATTTTGTATGAAAATTGAAAATTCATGTCTTTTTATTTATTTTTTTACTTATACTTTGATTTTTTTTTTGTAATGTGTGGCGCTTTAACACCTGATGACAACTCAGTTATCATAAAATATTTTTACACATTAAGGAAGAGTAATTTTCTTTTAATGGCAAAAGTGTTTAAAAATTGATTAGTTTATTTTCTCTTTTGGTTCATAGGATATTCTCAATATTCATTATGATTTCGTACTCTCAGAAATATTATATTAATGACCCAATCTAATGTCCCCATAATGTTCACTTTCAATTCTTGTTATACGGAAATTAATAGGTCCCAATTTAATTTCGGTTTATAGGACAATATTTTGAATGATGTTGTTAAAGATGGTGACCTAATAGCAGCTGATGGCAAAGGAATATTGCAGGTGAAGAGCAATATGGCTAATGCTACAGTTATCTTCTAGTATCCCCTTAATATTCATTTTGGTTCCGCGTATTATGAATACACTAACTGACACTAATTCACGTCCCCATAATGTTCACTCACAATCCTTATATATATGAAAATTCGAAGGTTTACTTTCTCTGTTCAATTTTGGTTTATAGGATACAGATTTTCAGTTGATAAAAACTGATGACATGCAGGTGAAGAGGAATATGACTAAGGGTGCAATAAGTTTTGGATTAACGCATCATGTCCCCTTAATATTCATTTTGGTTTCGTGGTCATTGAAAATATTATGAGATTAATACACTAACTGATGTCCCCATAATGTTCACTTCCAATTGTTATCATAATGACAAATTCTAAGGTTTAATTTCTCTGTTCAATTTTGGTTCATAGGATAACTTTTTCAATAATGTTGTTAAAAATGGTGACCTAATAGAAGTTAATGGAAAAGGAATAATACAGGAAAAGAGTCATTATGGCTAAGAGCATTATTCAAAAGGCCATCCTGTAAACAAAATTTGAACAGAGAAACTAAAAACCTTTGAATTTTCATATCCTAATATAATGAAGGGAACATTATGGGGACGTCAGATTGTATTTTCCTATATTTTCAATGACCACGAAATCCAAAATGAATATTAAGGGGACATGATACGTTAATCCAAAACTTACTGCACCATTAATCATGTTGCTCTTCACCTGTATTGTTTCTTTGTCATAAGTTTTTATCAGCTGACAATCTATAACAGCATTATTCAAAAGGCCATCTTACAAACCAACTTTGAACAGAGAAACTAAACCTTTGAATTTTCATATAATAAGAATATGAAATGAACATTATGCGGACGTCAGATTGTATTTTGCCTATATTTTCAATGACCACAAAATCCAAAATGAATATTAAGGGGACATGATACGTTAATCCAAAACTTACTGCACCAATAGTCATATTGCTCTTCACCTGCAATATTCCTTTGTCATCAGTTTTTATCAGCTGACAATCTGTAACAGCATTATTCAAAAACCTGTCCTATAAACCAAATTTGAACAGAGAATCTAAACCTTTGAATTTTCATATAATAAGAATATGAAGTGAACATTATGGGGACGTCAGATTGTATTTTGCCTATATTTTCAATGACCACGAAATCCAAAATGAATATTAAGGGGACATGATATGTTAATCCAAAACTTACTGCACCAATAGTCATATTGCTCTTCACCTGCAATATTCCTTTGTCATCAGTTTTTATCAGCTGACAATCTGTAACAGCATTATTCAAAAACCTGTTCTGTAAACCAAAGTTGAACAGAGAAATTAAGCCTTAGAATTTGTCATTATGATACCAATTGAAAATGAACATTATGGGGACGTCAGATTGTATTTTGCCTATATTTTCAATGACCACGAAATCCAAAATGAATATTAAGGGTACATGATATGTTAATCCAAAACTTACTGCACCAATAGTCATATTGCTCTTCACCTGCAATATTCCTTTGTCATCAGTTTTTATCAGCTGACAATCTGTAACAGCATTATTCAAAAACCTGTTCTGTAAACCAAAGTTGAACAGAGAAATTAAGCCTTAGAATTTGTCATTATGATACCAATTGAAAATGAACGTTATGGGGACGTCAGATTGTATTTTCATATATTTTCAATGACCACGAAATTTAAAATGAATATTAAGGGGACATGATACGTTAATCCAAAACTTACTGCACTAGTCATATTGCTCTTCACCTGCAATATTATTCAAAAACCTGTCCTATAAACCAAATTTGAACAGAGAAACTAAACCTTTGAATTTTCATATAATAAGAATATGAAGTGCACATTATGGGGACGTCAGATTGTATTTTTCCTATATTTTCAATGACCACGAAATCCAAAATGAATATTAAGGGGACATGATACGTTGATCCAAAACTTACTGCACCAATAGTTGTATTGCTCATATTGCTCATATTGACGTCCCCATAATGTTCTCTTCATGTTCTTATTATATGAAAATTGAAAAGTTTAGTTTCTCTGTTCAAATTTGGTTTATAGGATGACTTTTGAATAACGCTATTACAGATTGTCAGCTGATAAAAACTGATGGCAAAGGAATAATGCAGGTGAAGAGCAACATGACTGATCCTGAGTCAAGTTTTAGATTATTATCATATTTTCCTCTAAATGTTCATTTTGATTTCATGGTCATTGGAATTGTTGTAGGAAGGATGCAATTCATTGTCCCCACAATGTTCATTACCAATGTCTGTTTTATGAAAAAGTGATGGAAAAATTTGAGGGTATTGTTCCCTTAGTATTTGTTTCTGAACTTTGAATAATGGCATGAAATTCAGTATCCTATTAAGGTTTATTAATGTGCTTTTACATTTCAGATAAACAACAATTGTATCAAGAATACTTATGCCTTTTTTTTTTTGACAGCCGTGGGTTGTCCCCTTAATGTTCATATTTATTACTTGTCTATTGAAATCTTGTACGAGAAATGAAATTCAATAAGTTATTGTTTATGTTATTATTATTATTATTATTATTATTATTATTATTATCTATATATTAATAGCCGATTCTCTGTCTGTTTGTTTGTTTGTTTGTTTGTTTGTTTGTAAGTCACGCAAAATGGTAGATTGAGTTGTGAGCGAAATTATTTCTTTTTTTGTGTGCGACGTGAGTTCGAAGCAAATACATTGCAACCCCAATCAAATGTGACCTTTTTTGGCTGATGAACTAATAGGAATAACGTTTTGTTTTTATCATTATTGTTAGTTTTATATTCCACGTTGACTTGGCTTTGAAAGCAGTACATCAACTAGATACAAAGAAACTAACTGATTAAACATTTTGGACAAAAAGCAGCAGTGGCAGAACGTGGCAGCATATGTTCGGTTTGCCACTAACTGTTGCCTGACTGTCTGAGACGGGTGAACTTTTTTTTTGATCAATCAAAATGTTTAAAAACCGATAGGTAAAAAAAGAGTATCATATCAAAACAAAATGTTTTTTTTTTTGCTTTTCTTTTGATAAATTAATTTCTTCTACTAATTGTTAAGCGTTCTAATCGAACGTTTTTTTATTCTATTTATTCATTTAGCACGTGCCTTTCTTCTGTCCTCCGTGTGAACTTTTTAAGAAGAGAAACCATTTTCCCCCTGTTTGATAGCACCCATGTTAGAGCGCGTAACTTTTTTAAAACAAAAGCTAATAAAAAGTTGAAGTTTTCTCTCTCTACGTTTTGAGTGTATTGTTACACTGATAAAAGATTGGTTTTACCAGAGGTTGTGACTTCGAATCTGCTTCTGGTTGAGCACAAGTTGTACGAGCCGTTTATAAGGAAATTTGACGTTTATTGATACAGTGATACAGAGCAGGTGGACATGGGCGGCGAGCGACGCCGCCTTGGCGGCTAGTTATTATTATTATTAGAATATTTATACAGGTACGAAACTTCAGTTCAGAACATAAAATTTATGTAAATAACTGCTATCAATGTCAGACCTGTGATTTTACTTGTTTACTTGTTTTTTATTACTTGTACTTCCTTGTTTGGTCTAGTGTTTTGCCCTTATAGCAGTAGTGATGTGTACTTTATCTCAAGGGCATCTATACTGGTTACCGACTTTATATCTATTAGGGTATATGTGCATGTATGTGCTTGCTTCCTGTTCGGGAGGTCACAGGTTAACTCCCTGACCAAGTCATGTCTGCATTTATAACAGTGTGAACCAATCTCTCTGCTTAGCAATCAGCAAGAAAGTAGGAATGTTGTCTAGGATGGTTGTCTAGTTCAGCGGCTGCTGTTAATACAGCTTCCGTAGCCCAAATGGGGGCTTTAAATACCTATGCCTTTTTTGGACAGCCGTGGGTTGTTTTTGTAATTTTACATTTGGTTTATAGGATAATCCTTTAGGTAATGCTGTAATTAATGAATGTCAAGAAACGGAATTTCATGACAAAGAAATGTCGAAGGATAAGAACAATATGGTTATTGTTTCAGTAAGTTTTGCATAGAGCATTTTAGTATACTGTCCCCTTAATGTTCATATGTATTACTTGTCTATTGAAATCTTGTATGAGAAATGAAATTCTATAAGTTATTGTTTATGTTATTTTACTTGTACTTCCTTGCTTGGTCCAGTTTTTTGCCCTTATAGCAGTAGTGATGTGTACTTTAGCTCAAGGGCATCTATACAGGTTACTGACTTAATGTCTGTTAGGGTATATGTGCTTATATGTGCTTGCTTCCTGTTCGGGTGGTCACAGGTTAACTCCCTGACCAAGTCATATCTGCATTTATAACAGTGTGCACCAATCTCTCTGCTTAGCACTCAGCAAGAAAGTAGGAATGATGTCTAGGATGGTTGTCTAGTTGATAGGCTGCTGTTAATACAGCTTCTGTAGCCGAAATGGGGGCTTTAAATACCTATGCCTTTTTTGGACGGCCGTGGGTTGTTTTTGTAATTTTACATTTGGTTTATAGGATAATCCTTTATGTAATGCTGTAATTAATGAATGTCAAGAAACGGAATTTCATGACAAAGAAATGTCGAAGCATAAGAACAATATGGTTATTGTTTCAGTAAGTTTTGCATAGAGCATTTTAGTATACTGTCCCCTTAATGTTCATATTTATTACTTGTCTGTTGAAATCTTGTACGAGAAATGAAATTCAATAAGTTATTGTTTATGTTATTTTACTTGTACTTCCTTGCTTGGTCCAGTTTTTTGCCCTTATAGCAGTAGTGATGTATATTTTAGCTCAAGGGCATCTATACAGGTTACCAACTTTATATCTATTAGGGTATATGTGCTTATATGTGTTTGCTTCCTGTTCGGGAGGTCACAGGTTAACTCCCTGACCAAGTCATGTCTGCATTTATAACAGTGTGAACCAATCTCTCTGCTTAGCACTCAGCAAGAAAGTAGGAATGATGTCTAGGATGGTTGTCTAGTTGATAGGCTGCTGTTAATACAGCTTCTGTAGCCGAAATGGGGGCTTTAAATACCTATGCCTTTTTTGGACGGCCGTGGGTTGTTTTTGTAATTTTACATTTGGTTTATAGGATAATCCTTTATGTAATGCTGTAATTAATGAATGTCAAGAAACGGAATTTCATGACAAAGAAATGTCGAAAGATAAGAACAATATGGTTATTGTTTCAGTAAGTTTTGCATAGAGCATTTTAGTATACTGTCCCCTTAATGTTCATATTTATTACTTGTCTGTTGAAATCTTGTACGATAAATGAAATTCAATAAGTTATTGTTTATGTTATTTTACTTGTACTTCCTTGTTTGGTCCAGTTTTTTGCCCTTATAGCCCTTATAGCAGTAGTGATGTGTACTTTAGCTCAAGGGCATCTATACAGGTTACTGACTTTATATCTATTAGGGTATATGTGCTTATATGTGCTTGCTTCCTGTTCCGGAGGTCACAGGTTAACTCCCTGACCAAGTCATGTCTGCATTTATAACAGTGTGAACCAATCTCTCTGCTTAGCACTCAGCAAGAAAGTAGGAATGATGTCTAGGATGGTTGTCTAGTTGATAGGCTGCTGTTAATACAGCTTCTGTAGCCGAAATGGGGGCTTTAAATACCTATGCCTTTTTTGGATGGCCGTGGCTTATTTTTATAATTTTACATTTGGTTTATAGGATAATCCTTTAGGTAATGCTGTAATTAATGAATGTCAAGAAATGGAATTTCATGACAAAGAAATGTCGAAGGATAAGAACAATATGGTTATTGTTTCAGTAAGTTTTGCAAAGAACATTTTAGTATACTGTCCCCTTAATGTTCATATTTTTTACTTGCCTATTGAAATCTTGTACGAGAAATGAAATTCAATAAGTTCTTGTTTATGTTATTTTACTTGTACTTCCTTGTTTGGTCCAGTGTTTTGCCCTTATAGCCCTTATAGCAGTAGTGATGTGTACTTTAGCTCAAGGGCATCTATACAGGTTACTGACTTTATATCTATTAGGGTATATCTGCTTATATGTGTTTGCTTCCTGTTCGGGAGGTCACAGGTTAACTCCCTGACCAAGTCATGTCTGCATTTATAACAGTGTGAACCAATCTCTCTGCTTAGCACTCAGCAAGAAAGTAGGAATGATGTCTAGGATGTTTGTCTAGTTCAGCGGCTGCTGTTAATACAGCTTCTGTAGCCGAAATGGGGGCTTTAAATACCTATGCCTTTTTGGACAGCTGTGGGTTGTTTTTGTAATTTTACATTTGGTTTATAGGATAATCTTTTATGTAATGCTGTAATTAATGAATGTCAAGAAACGGAATTTCATGACAAAGAAATGTCGAAGGATAAGAACAATATGGTTATTGTCTCAGTAAGTTTTGCATAGAGCATTTTAGTGTACTGTCCCCTTTTAATGTTCATATCTATTACTTGTCTATTGAAATCTTGTACGAGAAATGAAATTCAATAAGTTATTGTTTATGTTATTTTACTTGTACTTCCTTGCTTGGTCCAGTGTTTTGCCCTTATAGCAGTAGTGATGTATATTTTAGCTCAAGGGCATCTATACAGGTTACCGACTTTATATCTATTAGGGTATATGTGCTTTTATGTGTTTGCTTCCTGTTCGGGAGGTCGCAGGTTGACTACCTGACCAAGTCATGTCAGCATAACAATGTGAACCACTCCTCTCTGCTTAGCACTCAGCAAGAAAGTAGGAATGATGTCTTGGATGGTTGTCTAGTTGAGTGCCCCTTCCGTAGCCCAAATGCGGGTTTTAAATACTCTAGGACCTCCTTCACAGAACCCTTATTGGTAACAGTGCCTTAAGGAACCAGTGCCTTAAGGAACTGAAGGGGATATCCTGGGTAAACATTCGTAAATAAATAAATATAGATAAAAAGGGAATCATTGAATAATGAGAGGGTATATTTTTATTCAAGATTTGCTCTTGAATTCTATAAATACCTTTAGGTTGATTCCAGTACTGGTGTTCATTTTAATGTAGAAAGGTCTGTAAATATGCTACTCATCAGTTGATCTTCAGAAGGAACTGATTTTTTTTTCTGATTAAGTGTCATAGAGATTTCATTCATAACTATGTGGTTGTTCAGTAAATTCAGTAAAAAAGCTATCTTCACTTTGACATTCTTTTACCTTTAAGTGTGGACACTGAATTTCAACGTTGCAAGGAGGTGGTGATTGATTTGGTAAGTGACAATTTATTTGCTCTCTTGGATTTTGGCTTTCACATATCGTATATTGGCTGTCATATTTTTACCTAGTTCTTGCCTAGTGCAACATATTTTATAAGTACATTTACAAGTAAAAAATGCATAACTAGATATGGTGAAATCCTTTGTTTGAGGTTGATTGGAAAATATGTTATTGCGGAGTTGTAATTTTATTTTGCACAAGTTCATTAATGATGTTTCCCTTATAGCTTGCATGTGATTCAGAGGAATATGAGCAAAATGAATTTAATGAGCTGCCGTTTGTTTCTGAAGTGGTTAGTGTTTTTATTCCAACCCTACCATGCTTCCATTATTTTCGATAGATTTATTTATTTACCTGAAAACATTCAGATTTCATTGAAAATTTGATAAATACTACTTATACTTGGTTGATTAATTACGATAATTCTGATGTATTTATAACTGATTGCGATCGTTTGGAAATATAATTGGAAGTTATTTTGGCTTTTTTCTCTTTGGAAATGTTTAAAGTCAAAACGTTCACTTCACTTTCACATGAAATGTGTTTAGAAAATCACAGAAGTGAACAAAAACGTGGATACTTCTAATGTAAGTCATTTTGGTTTTCTATCATTGGTATGTTATCAATAAGGTTGGTTATCAGAAAATTGCTTGAATTTATGTTTGGGTATAATAGGCCATTACTGCGGATGCCAGCAATGAAATTCGAAACGGTGATGTTTTTGAGAATGATATGGTAAGTCTCACATAGTTACATTGCTTATAACTTACGTGGAGCATGACTATCTGTGAGTAATAATGCCATTATGATCTGACGTGTATGAGTGTGATGTAAAGTTAATAAGTGCCATGACTTCTAATGCTACATCATGATCGTGAATATTTGTTGAGTACGTTCAGGCTGAAAAACGTTCTTGTAAAAGCACTAATAATACCTAATAATTTGCTATCATTCTCACTTCCCTTGTGACTAAGCCCTCACCCTTAATTTTTGCTGTCGGATTAATCAATCATTTATGATAAACTGTAATTTCTCTTAATAATCTTAATAACCTTTCGAATGGTTCACTTTTGTGCATAACACAAGTTGATATTATGCGTATCTTTTGTTAGGTACCAATACTGAATGATTCTGGTATGGAAATCGATGCTGATGTTTCAGTTTGTGATACTGATTGTGAAATTGAGGTACTGAAATATTTATGTTTATATTTCAAATTGTCCAAAATGCTTGTTAAATATGCCTTTCTTAGATTTAATTTTAATGACATTATTCAAACTTGATGGTTTAAACATGGTATTTCTGTAAACGTACAAAACACTACTATCAGTGGATATCCTGTTAAAATCCTAATTTTAAAAATGTTTATGTTTATGTCATGTTTATTTCAAATTTGTTTTGAGACATCTTTTAACATTCATGGCGTTAAATCGTCTACCCCTGGTGATTTCTACGAAATAATGTTTATCGGTATTTTTTATAAATTTTACACATACAGTTTCTCAAACAGTAAAAATTAGTTTTCTGTTGCTTTTGGTACGGGGAAATAACTAAAGAACGTATTCGTTTGGACATTCATAATCGTATTTATACTTGTGTATATTTAAATGAGCGAAGTAACATTATTTTGCTCAAGGCAATGTTTGTGCATTATGAAACCGATTTAAATTCACTTGTTGTACTATCTCACTGGATTTCCACTACATTGGAAACTTTTTTTGATATCATCAGGTTAGTTAAAAAGGATTAGGTGACAAATTAAAGAAATATCTATTTTAGGTGAAGAAAACTATTTACAAGAAGCCTAGAAGAAGGTGTATTTATTGCAGTAAATTTGTGACAAAACTGACTCGGCATATATCAACTGTCCATAAAGATAACAACCGAGTAAAAGAAGCGCTCAAGTTAAACAAGCGATCAAGAGCAAAAGAGTTTCAGAAAATGCGAAGAGAAGGGATTGTAATTCACAATAAAGAAGAAGCACGGAAAGAAAATCCTTCTTACCAAGGAGAGCGGAAAAGGAGAAAGTACCTTGATTTGTCACTATGTACAGCATGTTCAGCATTTGTTTCAAGAAGGTTTTTCTCCCGTCACAAAAGAAATTGTAAAAAGAACAACGACTCGGAAATAATTGGTATACCAATGTATCTCCAAACACTTTCAGCTTGTAAAAAGCTCTCTGAATCGTTTGTGAAGAAGGTTCTGGTTGGAATGAGAAACGACGGAATTGGATCAGTTGTAAGAAGCGATGAACACTTGTTGTATCTTGGATGTCGTTTTTATAAGAAGCAAGAACATAAACAAAACAAGCCATCCATCTTTAACAAAGTGCGATCTGAAATGCGTCAACTAGCAACGGTTTATCAAGTTTTCAAAGATCTTGAAGGAGCATGCTCAAAATATTCAAACTCTTTAGACATGTTTGTCAGAGAAAGTTTTGACAATTTATGTCTTGCAATGGAAATAACCACTACAAAAGAAGACAAGAGTATGAAGCCAGGAGCTAGACACACGTTGTACTTTTTAGTTTTAAAGTCACTTAAAAAATTAAGAGACAGATTCTTTTTAGACAACAACACTGAGATGTACAAAGAATTTGAAAGATATCATACGTTTTTTAAATCCAATGAAGACACAGTCATTTTGAGTGCACGATACCAATTGGAAAATAATCGCTTAAAGAAGGCAAGAAAGCCAGCACAGTTGCCTCTGGAAGAGGATATTTTGTTGATACATTCACATATCAAAAAACGAGTCCGAGAACTTTGTAGCAGCGAGTTTGTGTTTTGGGATGCTAGGGCATTTATCGAGCTAAGAAATCTTACTATGTCTCGATTGACCTTATGGAATGGAAGAAGAGGTGGTGAGACTGGCAGACTTCGTCTTGATGAATGGCAAGAAGGCTTTTCGGATGGTTGGATTGATCAGCAACGTCTGCGAAACCTAGATGAAGGTGACAAAATGCTTGTTGACTCAATGAAAATTGTATATCAGGCCGGTAAAGGTAACAGACATTTGGTGTCTTTGCTTATACCAGAAGATACAGTTCCAGCAATGAAGAAATTAACAGATCCAACGGTCCGGAGTTTGGCCGGTGTGTCAAAATCGAACCCATATATATTTGCAAGTACACAGAATTCGGAGCTAAATTTTTCCGGTTGGCACGCATTGAAAGAAGTGTGTTCGTCTTTGGAAGTGAAAAGCCCCAACTTGATCAATGCAACTAATAACAGACATAGAATTAGTACTCTTTATGCATCCATGGACTTACCTGAAGAAGAGCGCGAACTGTTTTATACCCACATGGGACATAGTGCTGATGTCAATAAAAATGTCTACCAGGCCCCATTAGCATTGCAAGGAATTACCAAAGTAGGGAGGCAGTTGCAAAGAATTGATTGTGGTAGGTAACTTTTAGGCAGACTCAGGCCGTTAAAATATAATGTTACAATAGTAATTTCATTTCGTCCCTTTGTTATAGAAAAAAAATACTTGTATTTATATTTTAAGGGTCTGCTGGACTGGAAAAGGCCGCAAAAGGAAATGCTGATAAAAAGGAAACTGCTGATAAAAAGGAAACTGCTGATAAGAAAGAAACTGCTGATAAGAAAGAAACTGCTGATAAGAAAGAAAAAACATCGAGTATATATGATTTATATTTTAATAGACCTTTTCCGAAATTCTGTATAAACACCGTGTTAATGCCTTGCTATTAAGTTTCGCCTCGTTTCTGTACATTCTATTGTTTCACTAAATTACGTTTCTTATTACTTAATAATATTTACTTACTAGTGACCCGGGTAAAAAAGTTTTACCAAGTTTGACTTCGAAAAGGATGTGTGAAATCCGCCTTTTCCGTGTGTGAACCCCACGTGACGAACATTTCGCAATCGCAAGTGGAAAGTGTTTCTATGTTGTAGAGCTCGAAAAACTGATCAAAAAAATGTATAGGATCGTTTCGCTACGATCAACCGTTACCGAGATATCCTCGATCAAGGATTTTAATGCAATAAATGGTTCCCCCGTGACGATAACAAAGCTGACGTCACGCCACGTACAACTATATAATAATCGGAAAAAACGCATGATCTGACGAAGAATATGACCATGATTAAGAAGATTTTGACCGTAAAATTCAACAAAATTTATCACTCTCTAAAATAAAAGTGTGACACACTCGCTATTATATAATAGATTGTTTCCATTCAACAGTGGGATAACCAAAATCTTCAAAACGAGGCGATACTTGTTGGCTTAGCCTTAACAGGATGTATAAACAGAAATTCAGGTTTGCTAATTCCAATGGGATATCAGTTTTATTCAATTGTCTTAGTAAAGTTAAATGATTATTAGAAGAACTATCCTACAGATGTTAGCATTAAAATTTTTATTGCATTCAATTATTCAATTCTGTTATTCAATTCTATTGTTAACTGTTTTTCAATTGCTATTTCAGGCCGAAATGAACCTGTGGAACCGCTTCCTAAAAAGATCAAATTAAGTATGCTATATAGTTTCGATATTGATTTTTGCAGTAACTGGAGAGTGACTGCATTCATTGTATTGAGTATTTTTCCATATTGAGAACAAAGCAATTCGTAATCTAGTTCTAATCCTGTTAATCTATTTTCCTCCATTTTCACTTATTTTCCGACGAAGACATTTTGGGGTAAAAGTACTGTGACAAAAGTTTCAAATGAATTCACAGTTCTTTTTCTTATCTTTATTAGGTGATAAAAGGTATCCTATGCGAAAAAGTAAGATTGCTATTGTCCTTATTGAGGAACCTGATTGTTAAAAGTTGTAATAAACACACATTCTCAAGGGTTTTATCAACATTTTCCGGGGTTCAGTTTAAATATCGACATTTCTTCAAATTACTCAAATTACTCATCCACTTTCGATGAGTTTGTGATGTTTTGAATGATAATTAATAAGAATTATTTGTAGCTGATTATCGGATGAAACTATGTTATTGGAACTGAAATTGGGGAAATTTCTATTTAAATCTTGTCAAATCATCAAACGTTTGTAAAAACTATTATTATTATCGCCATAGGACAAACAAAGAAAGCGAAGAAAGGGCGTGGTAGCGATCATGACAACGACAGTGCAACGGATGATGAGGATTCTGATTACAATCCGGAAGGTATTGAAATTATTTGTTATGGCACTTTGAGTCCGTTTACATGATATGGAAGTGAAATCAAAACAGTTTGAGATTCAGCCATGCTTATTGAAAATGGTAGCTGTTTTCATAGAACTTTGGGGTTAAAGTCGGATCAACATCAAAAAAGCAGAAGTTTTTTGCAGTGTAGTGTTAATAAAGCAAAGCTAAAATAAATAAGTTTCACTTTGTTTATTCTGTCCAGAAACACCTTTTTACTGCAGAAGTGAAATATTCATTTCAAATTGATTTGAGTTCACTTTAGTTCTTGTGTAAGTTTTGTAGCCGTTCATATCATCATTAACAAGTGCTTTAGAAAAGTCAGGAAGTGGTTTTCTCCTCTGAGGAGATAAAGTGAAATATTGAACAATTGAACTATTTTCATTGAGATGTAATAAGCAAATTTGTACTTAATACTTAATTACTTCTTTGTTATAAACATTGGAAAAAAGGTGCTAAATGCTTTGGCATAATTTTGTGGATCACTCATTGGAAATTTCTAAAAAAGGATTATATAATTTAATAACTTTTAGTTTGGTTGGGATTTTTAAGAAAAGAAATTTTTATATATGTGATAAATTTTCCCTTGTAAACTTTGTACAAGCATCATCAGATCAAATTAAGTTAAAATTTAAAATTTTCTTATGTATTATAAACAGCTAAATATACAACTGGCGCTGTAGCGTAGTGGTAATGATCCCGGCCTTTGATGCGGGAGATTGGGGTTCGATTCCCCCTGGCAGCGATTCGCTTGGCAAGTGAATGTACCTTTGCCCGGGTTAACCCAAGCCATGTGAGGGAAATTGGGTAGACAGACCTGTCCTGTCGGCGCTAGAGCACCATGGAGGAGAGAGTCACGCCTCTCCAGTTCCATAGAGGAACTATAAGTGTAAGGCCGATCCATGAAGTTGGTGAAGCCGCGTAAGGCACTGAACTTTCAGCTCCAATGAGCTAAGCTGCAGAGCCGATAGCGCTATAAACAATTCATCTAATACAGTCTTAAATTAAATCCTCCCAAACGTGTGATAACACTTTAATTTCGTCTTTCCTATTCAATATTGCGTCATGGTCAGTTTTCTTAATTGCTATGGCTTCTTTAAATAATCGTTTTATATGACTGTCTTCTTTATGTAAAATTTTCACTTGGTCCCAGTCTATTATATAATTCTATTTTTAGATCGGTTCTCTGATGACGGAGATGAATGTGAAAAAGTTTTAAAAACGTCACTTGAACCTCTGGAACACACAGGGCGTAAGTATGACTATGTATGACTAGGTATTCAGTGTAATTTAAATTACAATTAAATTTACTTTTCTGAACTTTCTTCTTAGGTCGACGGTCTGGAAAGTGGAATGCTGCACGACATCAACTTTTCATGGAGAAATTTGGTTGTTATGTCAGGCGAGAAGCTCCTAAACCATTTCCAAGTAAATGAAGACACTTTCTCTATCGTAGATTTTGCTGTGTGTATAGAAACTGAATCGACATAAAATAATTTGATTTTAAATTTTAGGCAACTCCGATGTAGTTACTTTCCTGAAAGAAATCGGGAACCCGTTTTCAAAAATGGTTGTTCGGACTAAAATTAACAATGAACGGAAAAAGAGGGACGTTTTAATTGGAAAACGGATGGATGATTTGGGAATAGACGAAAATGTTTAATTTCTGTTCATAGTTATGTTTGTATTCTTCTTTTTCATTTTATTATTTTGATGTTTCTGTTTTTAAATGTACAAAGTAGATAATGCAGTCATAATGGCAGCAATCAGCACAAAGAAAATTTTGTTTTCACTTGGTAGAGTAGCTATTTTTGGGAAAATGTTGTTTCTGTTTGTCATGTTTTGTGCTCTTCAGCAGCATAGTTGACATCTTGTGACCACCTTGAAAACCGGATAAAACCAGATTGTGTTTGACTGTGAATACTAGAAACCTTTGAGGAACGACGTTATTTGTACCAACATTATTTCAAGCACCATTGGTACAATTGGCAAAACAGATATAGATCGAAACTCATCCGTTCTTTTATTTCGGAAATTTTTGCATGTTATGTTGCATTTCTGAAGAAATTCTTTTGTTCATTTCTATGTACGTTATTATTCATTAAAATCAACTTTGAAGTCACCATCAATTGACTGTTTTGTTAATTTAAATCCCCTTATCATAGTCAAATGTCCAGCCCTATAAGATATCAATCCAGCTCACGTTTGCAAGTTGGTTATTTTAACGATAAGAGTTTCACTAGCTTGGTATGAAACTACTTTATACTAAAAATGCTCTAAACTGAATTCCTTTCAGGAAACAAAAGGCATTTTCAAATGGTTATGTTTATCCATTCTTAAGAATGAATTTCGTTGATAATGAAAATTGACATTACGGGGACATACGTTTGGCGCCGTAAGGTACGAATTTTCAATATAAAAACTTAAAGGGGACAGTTGGAAAGGGAGTGGTTGCAACAAACCATATAAACACCCTGCGCTACCTAATAAACATGGGTTTTAATGGTTTACAAGGTTATTTTTTCATCTGTAACAATAGAACCAAGTTTATGACCAGTACCCTTAAGGTATCAATAAAGGTGTGTCCTCACAAAGTCCAATCTAGGACTATATATATATATATATATATATATATACACTATATATATATACTATATTTATTTTGATGATTCTAATTTATAGAAAACATTAAATACACAGTGATGGATAACGTTGTAAAAGAAGCAGTAGAATGGTACATGTCACAAAGACAAAACCAAACTGTGTTGTCTGCACCATCTAGAGAAGAAAATAATACTGGTGATAGTACTGATAATAGAAGTGAACGAAAAGCTACTCGTCTTACGAAACTCCTAAACAGAATTCGGAGCAGTAATGGAGAAAGCAGTAAAAATGGAAGAACTCCTACTAGTAAAAAGACAAAACGTATTCAAATTAAGTGGCAGAGATATATGGATGAGGAAGACAAGTACAAACTTGTACGTATTCAAAATGGAGGAGGAGCTAGATTCCCTGAAGTAGATTTGAACGGAACCACTTTCTCGGACATAAAACGAAAAGCAATAAATTTATTTTATGACAATGATGGTCAAAACTGGTTTGAAGAAACCAGCATAGATTGCATTTTTAGCATTTGCGATGCATCGGGTGTGGAGATAGATCAGGAAGAAAAGTTATCATATTACTTGGATAAAAAGGGTGTTGTGTTATCAAAACCATTCTTTATCTTGAAATCACGACATTTATCAACTGAAGACCTTCCAGGAGGCCTCCTTACTATATCACCACCAGAACCAGAGCCATTACTTTCATTCGATTCTTGGCTGCCTGGTTTCAATGATAATGAAAGTAATATTAATGAAAGAATTTTCCAACCAGCTCCATTGAATCCTGTATGCCCAGTGTGTAGTCATACCATACAAGGAACTGATGTCTGTCTAATTTGTCAACAAAATGAAGAATTTGCTCGGTGTAGTGTTGCAAGCTCATTGAACAACTGTTATGATACAGATGAGTCCTTAATTCCTTCAACAACAACTGAAGAGCTTCCTGCAGAATTATTACGAAGCAGAAGATAATTCCATTTTCTTGGTGACCCAGAACATAGACAGAGTAAAAC
Source organism: Turritopsis dohrnii (assembly GCA_027922465.2). Taxonomy (NCBI): domain Eukaryota; kingdom Metazoa; phylum Cnidaria; class Hydrozoa; order Anthoathecata; family Oceaniidae; genus Turritopsis; species Turritopsis dohrnii. Next base: position 99,790 of record BQMF02000300.1, read on the forward strand.
TGTAAGAATACGGCGCTTAAGAATAAAAGAGGATCTTCTTGAAGAATTTGCAGTAGGAAAGGTGAGGATCTATCATGCCTTGATGAAAATTCTAGATCGCAAAAGCAGACCTTGCAGTCATATATAATCCTATATGATGTATATTATGCATTTCACATTATAGGTTGATTTGTCGGATGAAGTAAAATTTACAATTGTGGATCCAAGGGGGCAAGATGAGAATGGAGTCGGTGTTGGTGTGTCGGAAGAAGTGTATTCATCATTCTGGGTAGGAGCTGCTGATTGCTATCTTATTGGTCAGCATGAAAGAGTGCCAATGGTTCGTCATGATTTGTACTTTGTATGAATGGAATGCAATGGGAAAATTACTTGTAAAAGGTTTCTTTGACACTGGATACTTTCCCACAGTGAATGTTTTGTCAAGTATTGTATCTTTAATGAAATAACAGATGATGATCTTAAACAGTCATTTTTCAACTACATTTCTGCTGATGAACAAGTGTTGGTTAAACAAATGTTACAGCCTGACTTTAAGGAGGAAGATTTTCAAAGTGAAGAAGTCCAGGAGTTTTTTGAGCAATTCAAATGTACAAGTGCTGTTCAGCGAATTAGAATAATTTGAAATAGTGCAGTCATTAAATTCTTTGAAAGCATTTTTTGTGCAGAAAGCAAATCAGGTGTTCACCGCACCTGTCCTACTCGTTAGACTAATCACAGAACTCGTTACCTGTAAAAAATTTGCTCCGCTGAGAATTCCAAAAGGCTCATTAAGGCCATTTAACTGTGACACTGTTGTTTTATTGAATTAGAATAATGCAGAAACCGTTTCATTGAATTAGAATAAATGCTCGAATTTTTGTTTTCTGTGAAGAGTGTTCACTGTGCAATATAAAGTCAGGGTTGAGTAGAATTTCTAAGTTAAACAATCAATCATGGGTAAGCCTCTCAATTGGAATAGTGGCTCAAATTCAAGCCCTTCGCCAACAAGGCTTGACCGTCTGCAAAGCTCTCCAAAAAACTGCAGCAAGCACACCAACTGTTCCGGCGTTCGAAAAACTTCTGCTCGCGACAACAGGCAGCTGAGAAAGATCGCAGTCAGCAACCGGTTCAAGTCGACTTCCGAACTCACCGACTTGTGGAACAAGCAGACCGGCGCTGACGTCTCCAGATCAACCACTTACCGTCGTCTGCGCGAACTCGGCTTCAAATCTCGCGTTCCAGCAGCAAAAACGATGCTGAACAAGAAAGAAATGGAGAAACGGCTGAAGTGGACCAAAGAACACGGCGAGTGTACTGCTGAAGGCTGGCAGAAAGTGGTCTTCAGTGACGAATCACGCTTCTGCATCTCCTTCGGTGACCAAGGTCCTCGTGTCTGGCGTCGTGGTGGCGAAACCTACAACCACGAGTGCGTGAAAAGATCCGTCAAGTTTTCCCAGAGCGTTATGGTCTAGGGATGCATGTCCGCCCGAGGTGTAGGGAAACTCTGCTTCCTCAAGAAGACTGTCAATGTTGCCGTATATCAAGATGTTCTGGAAACGTTCCTGATTCCGACTGTTGAGGAACAGTTCGGCGAAGAAGACTTCATATTTCAACAGGATCTTGCACCGGCTCATGCGGCAAAGTCGACCAAAGCTTGGTTCACTAAAAAACAGCTTGAAGTTTTGGCATGGCCGGCCAACTCACCTGACCTCAATGTCATTGAAAACCTGTAATCCATCGTCAAGCGGAAAATTCGCAACAGAAAGCCTATTACGCTGGAGCAACTGAAACAGAACATCGCCACTGCCTGGGAAGCTGTGAGTGCGGAAACTTGCGACAAGCTGGTCAAATCGATGCCGGGGAGACTTCAGACAGTCATACAAGCCAAGGGGGCAGCCACAAAATACTAAGAAAGTGATGATTCTAATTATAATAAAAATTATTCTAATTCAATGAAACGGTTTCTGCATTATTCTAATTCAATAAAACAACAGTGTCACAGTTAAATGGCCTTAATGGGCCTTTTGGAATGCTCAGCGGAGCAAATTTTTTACAGGTAACGAGTTCTGTGATTAGTCTAACGAGTAGGACAGGTGCGGTGAACACCTGATTTGCTTTCTGCACAAAAAATGCATTCAAAGAATTTAATGACTGCACTATTTCAAATTATTCTAATTCGTTGAACAGCACTTGTAGATCATTGATTACGAAAATAATATTGATGGAATAGTGGTTGAATTGGCGAGGCAAGAACTTATCCAGAAACCTCACTTAATGATATCCTGCTGGAAAAATTCCTTAGTACTGCTTAAAGAAAGGATTGAATTTTCTTCAGTTGCTAATTTAAAGAAGTTTTATGATGAGTGCCTGCTGACATGTAAAAAAGTGATTCAATTGTTTGAAGCAAATCCCAATAATGATGCTGAAAGAGAATCATTTGGATACTTAAAAAGATTTGTTCGTGGATTAGACAATTCACAGCTTAAAAAATTACTAAAGTTTTTAACAGAATCTGAAACAATAGTTGTCAAATCTGTAGAAATATCATTTACAAGAGATCAAAATCAGTTTTCAAGACGTCCTATCGCACATACATGTGGTCCAAGTCTAGAACTTCCTGCAACATACAGTAATTTATGTGAATTAAGGGAAGAATTTTCCAATATCATAATGCAATCTAATTGGGAAATGGACATCGTTTAACTGTTTTTATTTATCGAATTATTTGTTTCGAGTTTTTGTTTTGCTTTCAGTAATGTTTATGAAAAAGACTTTAATTAGTTCTGACATTTTCATATTCTCAACATAAACAGCATTTCAGTTGAATAATGCTGGTGTTACTATTACTTTAATGTTTCCCTGCTTCTTGATTTTTCTATTTGTATTCTATTTTTAAAGTTTTTATTTTTGTTTTTATCTCATTTTGTTATCTTGTTTGTTACTTGTCATACTAACCAATAGATGAATTGACATCTCTTCTTCTTCAAATGCTAAACTGACGTGATATTGAGGTAAACTTCATCGTGTACAAGTTTCAATGATTCTTCGACTTTTCTAGTATTTCAGCTCATGAGTTTATCTACATTTTTTCATTATTTTCATTTTGTTAACATGTACTAGTTTTTATGATTATGTTCAGTAGTGCAAGAAATTATGTATAACTTCGTGAGTGTTTCTTTGCTTTTGAGATTCCTCTCTGAGTCAAACATATCTTACATGTTACTTTAATAAGTTTCTTTAGTATTAAAGGCCCAAACAAATCATCTTTGTTTTGTAGCAATCTGTGACAAAATTGTGGATGTGTTAGTTTGAGAAATCCTAATGACAAAGGCTTAAACTATACTTGTGGTATGCTTATTAATTTACAACAGTGTTATTTAGGTTCAAAATATGCTTGTCTTAAAAACAACATAATTGTTTCGTCGTACTGTTGTTGTTTGATGTTTGAATATGAAAATCAAAATTCTAATCATATCAATTTTAATCACGAAAACTGAGCTAAGGGTTGAACATAATTCTAGACAAGACGCAGTTGTGTATTCCAGTTTTTTAGTTACAAAAACGTTCCTATCAAGTAAACTTCAAGAATACTGTAAAATTTTATTCAATAAAAAAAGATACAAATCCAAAGCTTCTGCCGCGGTTGTAGGTGTGGTGTAGCCATTTTCGCTCATCAATATTTCAGCAAATTCCCCAAAGTCTTGAGAATAATCATTTAAATCAATAGTGACAGCAGGGTACATTTCCATTACTTCGTCAACACCAATATTGATAGAAAAGTTTGATCGATCATACAAGTGAGGCAAGAAAAACATTGTGTCCGGTCTTCCGCATAGTCCTTCATTACGACTTGCAGAAATAATGTGGGAATTCCAATCATTAGCCACTGAATACAAGTCTTGACGTACTAATGTAACGAAACAAAATCGAATGCATTCCACAAGCACCACATCATAACTTGAAAAAGTTCCAAGTCGACCATGTCCTTGAAAAATTGTCTCCGCCATTCTATTCTATCGCGCTCTAGAACGGATCAAAAGGTCTCTTATGCGTTGATTTAAAGGTGATGTGATTATGCTGAACACATCCATTTCTGGATCAGCTCCATCTATTGTTCTAAGAAAAATATGGATAGGTTCTACTAAGCTATGTTCACTGCCATCGTCAGCCTTGATTTTGACAGGAATACCATATTCTTTGACCGTGTTTAAATAGTACTTGGCTACAATTTCAGGCATTTTATTAGACTAGCCGCCAAGGCGGCGTCGCTCGCCGCCCATGTTCAGCATGCGTTGACTTCACGAAAAATAAAATTAAGGAATTGGCAACCGAAAGTGTTACCATGTTGTAGAGCTCGAAAAACTGATTAAAAAAATGTATGGGATCGTTCCGCTACGATCAACCGTTACAGAGATATCATTCTTCAAAGATTTTGATGACGTCACAGACCCCTCCCAAAAAAATTAGACCCAAATTTTTTGTCACCCCATCGCCTGTATCGCGGACCCGAAAAAACGTCAGTTATCCTAGAGGCAGATTCGAAATCAAATATCAAATATCAGTTTAAACAATGGTTCCAAAAAAACCCAAATTCATGTGTTATTTATTTTTTACAACAATGCACTCAAAACGTAGAGAGAAAAAAACTTTTTATTAGCTTTTGTTTTAAAAAGTCACGCGCTCTAACATGGGTGCTATCAAACAGGGGGAAAATGGTTTCTCTTCTTAAAAAGTTCACACGGAGGAGAGAAAAAAGGCACGTGCTAAATGAATAAATAGAATAAAAAAACGTTCGATTAGAACGCTTAACAATTAAAAGAAGAAATTAATTTATCAAAAGAAAAGCAAAAAAAAAAAAAAACATTTTGTTTTGATATGATACTCTTTTTTTACCTATCGGTTTTTAAACATTTTGATTGCTCAAAAAAAAGTTCACCCGTCTCAGACAGTCAGGCAAGAGTTAGTGGCAAACCGAACATATGCTGCCACGTTCTGCCACTGCTGCTTTTGTCCTAAATGTTTAATCAGTTAGTTTCTTTGTATTTAGTTGATGTACTGTTTTCAAAGCCAAGTCAACGTGGAATATAAAACTAACAATAATGATAAAAACAAAACGTTATTAGTCAGCGGCTTTAGCACGCTGACTATTAAAATCGACGTTTTTTTTTTTTTTCTCCAAAATTTCGATGCTCACGGGCTAGATAAAATAGCATATAGCTGTCGTAAGACACAAGAGATTTTCCATTGTGTAAGACTAGACTTGGAACTACGTAATTTTTTCTGTGTGTAAGAGTAGCGCACAAATAATAAAAATGGCAGGGAAGTTTCGGTAGTTCACGTGTATTTATAACGTATAAGTTGTTTAAAGAAGAAGTAGGGTATAATTTTGAATTGGAATCAAGTTTGATACTGTTTTGGGTTGTCTAAGATGAAATATTATAGGTAGTTGAAGGATTTCTACCCTGGTGTTAATGCACAGCAGTTTCTCTTCCAGGAAACCTGATATGATTGTTTACTTTTTTGTTTAATTCCAGATTCTTTTATTCTTTCCATTTATATTTTGAAGTAGCTAAACATACTTAATTAAGTCTTTCCAGAGAATTTTCTGAAGTTATGTATTTCCAATTTTTTTAAACAGTTGAGTGATAAATTTATATAATAAAAAAGCTTTATGATTTAGGAAATTGTTGATTACGGTATATTATATCTATTTAAGTGAGTAAAACCTTTTTCTTTAAACTTACTTGATAATCAACTTACCTTATGACCCTGTATATAGAAAGATTTATTTCAATTTCGTAACTTAAAGATCAATGAACTGTTTTAAATTGGAAGTGAGGATTGTAGTGAGGTGATGTCTCAGCAGTGGGAATCTTTCATTTAATATGAGTAATATGATTTAAGAAATGAAGATAATTCAAACTATTTGCCATGTTCGATAGCGATAAAATACATAATTTTATTAATTAAAAATTTTTCGGCTTACGCCATCAGTACAAAACAAATTTGGCATAAGCCGAAAAGCTTTTAATCAATGAAGATGTTTCAATAATAGCTTTAGTGCTTCCACTAAATCTAATATAAACGTTTTTTCAGTTTGTACAGTGTATTAGCACTTAATAAATTTTATAAGTATTTATAAGTATGTACATTATATATATATAACAGCATTTATAACAGCAAACAAACAGAATTACAAAAATGATTGGCTACCTCATTGAGACTTTCTCATAGAAAACGGTTTATTCATCTTACTCACAACCTTTATAGCAATTCCTTATCTTGATTTCAAGTAAACCTATTTTTGCTCCAGTCAAAGCTCTCATAAAACTCTTTTGTAGCATCAAACTATTAAATCTGACTTATACGATTACTCTCATAAAACATAAATCGTCAAAAACCATTACCACAACATTAATTTTGCTGCTGGTGAGAGTCCACCTTTTACGAATCAAGATCTTTTCCTTGAAGAAAAATGCCATAAAGTTTATTTGAATAATACAGGTATTCTTCAAGAAGAAATGCATAATTTCTCAAAATACACTGACACCTTTTGACTATTTAATTGTTTATACAGATTTTGAGGGCTTTTGAGTAATATCAGAAGTGGGTGCATTTCTTATCTTTTATACGTATAACAGCTAGAATTCATGTGACAGAAAAGAATCTGTTTATTCCTGACGAGAACGACTTAACGCAAGTGGCTACAGAGGAGTCAGTTTTGATATTTTGTAATAGTTTATTATTGCTTAAAGATCAAAAAATACATGCAAATTATTTGTCTCAAAAATTCTGAAAGAGTTTGTCAACATAAAAAAAAAACATTTACTATTGATAGCGACCCAGTTACAATCCTAATTTTAAATATAAATGAGACAATAACATAATGAATTATGGTATGTACTATGGTAATTTTTAATGAAACCTTAATTTTTGTTCTGACTTCAAATTGTGCAATATTATAATATATATATATATATATATTATAAAATATTGGGTTTCTTATGTTGAAGCACTTTTTTTTTCTTTTTTTTTTGCTCTGGTAGCTACTATGAAACTGTTTAACTGTATTCAGGTACAGATTTACAGGTGTTTGAACTAACTGGATTCACACAAGTAATTACTATTCCATAAAATTGTAGCAGAACCTCCTGACTTTAGCCATTGTGTCTGCTAAATGATTGATTAAATTGTTTAGTTCTATTTGTATACTTTGCATATTTGCCGCTGACTTGCGGCCTTTTAAGGCTGCTTTATTCCTATTAGTTCATCAGCCAAAAAAGGTCACGTTTGATTGGGGTTGCAATGTATTTGCTTCGAACTCACGTCGCACACAAAAAAAGAAATAATTTTGCTCACAACTCAATCTACCATTTTGCGTGACTTACAAACAAACAAACAAACAAACAAACAGACAGAGAATCGGCTATTAATATATAGAAGGGCCAACCTCCAACCATATGAGGCGTCTTGAAAAGCCATCAATGCAGCTATGGATACTGAATCCAAATGGTTTTAACTTATCATGGCCATCAATATGTCATACAAAATTAGGACCTTCTGACACATACTTTCTGCGTCTGAGTCCTCTTCATCGCCTCAGTGAAACCCCTTCGGGATCAATTTCTTTCATAAGTTGCCTTACATCTTCTACACGGCAAATTAGTCCTTCAGACAGCATCGACCGATGAATTCGATGATACCCAATATAACTACCACTGCCATGCAATTCCTCGGTAATAGCTTGGACCAACCTCGATCCCAGGGCTTATTCTAAAGAAAGAAGGCCCTGGCATCGGCTGCTTAAAATCCCTCAAAAATGAAGGGATTTTAAAATCGGCCCGACAAGCGTTCTTACCTCGATAGTTTTACTTTAGTGAAAGCTTTACCTAAACTAATCGAGACAGAGTAGCAAAATTTGTTCATAAGCGGCGAGTAACATTTCCAAAACAAATGTGAAGAAAGAAAGAAAGCAAAGCATAGCGCAACTAGCTATACCTTTCTGGGAAACATTACTTTTGGCATTTTCAGTGATTCTTTACAGTTTTTTAGTTTTGATTGAAAGCGAAAGTAATTCAGTTCGTTTTTTGAAATTATATATAATAGAATCTGTAGTGAAGTTGTTCAAGAGGATACAGCATGCGATTGACAAAAGAAACGTTAGTTATGCTATTACGTTAAAGCCCAAGCAAGTCCAGTGCTTTGAAAGTTTGATAAATGGCGATGATGTTCTAGCTGTCTCACCAACTGGTTTTGGAAAATCATTAATTTACCAGCTACTACCATATTATAGTAACCCCTGAGATCATTTTTACAATGTCCACATCATGTCCAATTTTTTTTTTTGCAATAGCGCCCTGACTATACTTGTTGCCCACCAAAACCGAAAAAAATATAGTAATTGTAGTTTCACCACTGAACTCGATCATAGAAGATCAAATGAAAGTTTTAGAATACAGGGGTATATCAACTGCAATGTTGCAGTGTGAAGTTAAACCTGGGCATACAGTGGAACGGCTATTCACTGAGTCAGAAAAATTAGTAGTGGATGTTAGAATTCCTGATCAAATTACTAATGCAGATCTTGACATTTTATTTGCACACCCAGAAGCTTTGCTGAGTAGTCGGGGGTAGAAAATTATTAAAATCTGATGTGTATCAAACAAGTGTTGCTGTTTGTGTAATAGATGAAGCCCATTGCATGGAAATGTGGTATGTATTTTTAACTACATGTAACTCAAAATAGGCTTTTTATAATATGTGATTGTATTTTTATACATTACATACTAAGCCAACTGTTGTATCATCTGTAAATACTAAATGAAAACTAAACACTACTCTGAAAAGTTTAAGCTGATCCTTGTCAAGATAAATATGTGAATGTTTGTTGCTTCCTTCAAGGTATATTGGGATGTTGAAAACCTTGGAAGAAAATATATGATAAATATATATGGAATGGCTATTTCTCTTGGCAAGATCGCTCTGTCATGTAGTATATGTATAGAATTTATATATATATAATAATCATAAACTCAGACATTGTCATCTTATTATACTAATTCGCATTTGTGCATACCACTTTTATTTTAGAGAGTGACATATTTATTTTTTTTTCACGGTCAAATCCTTCTTATTTTTTCCCTTTTTGTCGTAAAACCACGTAGATGCGAGAACACTTTTTTTGATTTTCCGCGATTAGTATATGCTCCTCCGTTTTGTTATTTTTGGTTTGCGCAGTGGAAATCAGCCGAAAAACGTCTTTGGAGGAGTGCGAGCAATGCAATGCATTCGTTCGAAATTTGTCAACGATCATTTCGTGAGCAAGAAACTTCGCGAAGAAGACGTGTTTCTTTTTGTATACGAATATTTTAATTTAAATTTGATTGTTTTAGGCAGTTTCTGCGAAAAAACGTATCGTGAAGTGTGGAAGCAAATCGACGAAAGAACTGACGAAGAAACGCAACGTGTAAGTGAGTTAGTTGTTTGTTTACAATGAAAAATCATATTTAGATATACAGAAGAAGTGCAGTAAAGTTTTTTAAAATTAGCTGCAGAAAGATCAAACGAACAAAAGGTATTATTATAAAACTTTTATTTTTGATTAATAAAAGAACAAGTTAGGTATATGTATTTGTATTTAAATGTATTTAAATGTTTGTTTACGTTTTAGTTATCAAATATCGCTATACAGAAGAAGAAAGTGTAGTGAAGAAATGCAGAACAAAATGATGTTTATTTACACAGTAAGGAATGGTTTTAATTTAGTTTTGAAAGATTAAATACTATAGCTTTGAATAGATATCTTATTATATGAGTTCTTTCGTTTAGTTTATATGCTGCTGGATGAAAAACGAAGACGAGAGTAATTTGTTTTGGTAACGCGCTATTATTATTTTTATAGTTAGCAAAGAAGATTTGATTTGATTTATTTATTTACAGATCAATTAAAAATGGTCCCACAGCTATGACTGTTTTCCTTTCTCATGGCTGTGGAAGTAGGGAACGTGTTATGCTGTCAAATTGTATCTATTGACGATGTTTGATGCTTTGTCTGTATGCCTTTCTGCCAGCCATTTATGCCTTTTGTCTTGGTTTGCTTAAATATGGTTGCAGTAGTAGTAAGTATTGTAGCTGTTCTTTACTTAAATCTTTTTCTTTTAGGTCAGAAAAGAAAAAGTGTAGCTATTTATAAACGAAATTTATAAATGTATAAATGAAACACATGGTATGTTGAGAAGGTTATTTAAGAGAAGAATGGATTATGTATTTCATTGCGATTGTACTACAAAAAAGAAGCATTGCTGGGGTATATTTTTCTTCAGTTTATATTTGTTTACGGCATTCATTATTTTGTGTTATGTTAATTGCTACATACATACTTGCTAGGTATATAAGTTTAGCATTATGTTTTTATTTGTTGCTTTTAATATCTTCTGGGTATTCAATTATGGTTTTGGTGAAAGTAGGGCATTTTGTTGTTTCAATTATTTTTATTAATTTGATGTTTGGTTGTGTATGCCAGGTAAAAGTCTTTCTTCTGTTCAGCTCCAGTGTTGAGTGAACCCGTATTGACTCACAGTATCGGTTGACTTTATAGACCAAATTTTGTTTTTAATGGTTATCTTTAGGATAAATGCGTACTTGAATTTTCTTTTTGTTTTTTCCTTCTTTTTGTTTTATTTTTTATTTCAATATTAATATAGCATGATTAGGTTTTCAGTATTACAATTCGAGTACTAATTTTTTAGGTAATAATAAAAAAAGCATAAAGAAATGGAACTCATGGTTTTAATCATGACGTTGATGGTTTTGGGAAGAACAGACTATATCATTTCAAAAATTCATTAATGGTTGCAGTCCAGTAGTAACTTTGGAACAGAAGAAAAAGTTGGAAGGTATCAATTCGTTTTGAATTAACATTTTGTTATGTTTGGTTTTGTATGTCTGGGTAAACAGTTCTGTGTTATATATTGCACTTTTTTTTATGAACGTTTCTTCTCTTCTGCGTATAAATATATATTCTGAGCCATGTTGCTATTTGTTTCTGTTTTAAATATTTTGAATGTAAGAAATGAATTAAAAAATTAATGCCTGTAAAAATTTTTCACGACCTAAATTTTGCGACACAGCGCATACTGGACATGGGTGGCGAGTGACGCCACCTGGGATGTTTTTGAGTTGCGATTCTATGATTTATTTTTTCGTCACGGGGTACGTACACGGGAATGGTGGATTTGAGCTAATGTTTTCAAAGTTAAGTTCGGTAAAAAGTTTTTACCCGGGATACTAGTGATAATAATGATAGTGAAATTTATTCTGAGAATATCCATTTACATCTTTATCTCAAATTACGAAAGATTCGGTGTATGTGGCTTTTAAGCAAGCTTGGTTTCCAATAAAATTATATTTGTTGCACAGGAAATTGTTGCAGAGATAGATTTTTGTCTATCCCTGCAACAGGTGTTGTATAACAAATCTTTTTTGTTGCACAACATTCAGATTGTTGTGCAAAAGTTCTGAAAAATTTGCTTTAGGCAAAGTTCTAACTTTAACATTTTTTTTTACATGAATTGTCGAATTTGTTATGATGATCTTGGATTGATCGACAGCTAAGTGGGAAATCATTGAATGTCCGGCCGATAATATGTTGGAATGAGTGTTGTTGCCAAGTTTGATTTTTTAGTTGATTGATAAACTTAGTTGATAAACTTACCTCTTCTTAAGTTGATCTTACCTCTTATGCATGAGAAACAGTAAAAGAAGGTATCAGCTTATTAATTTTACAGGTCAAATCAATGTACATTCCTATGGATAAACACATCTATAATATTAATAGCCAATTCTCTGTCTGTCTGTTTGTTTGTCTGTTTGTCTGTCACGCAAAATGGTAGGTGAGCTGTGAGAGAAATTATTTCTTATCTTTTGCGCGACGTCGGTGTGAAGTCATTCCATTGAGACCCTAATAGAAAAATGTTTAGGGAAAATTATCTCGGTAACCAATTGGGATTGGGATTGACGTCTTTTGGGGATCCACGATATTAGTCATGGGGTGACGTAAAATTTTGGGCCTAATTTTTTGGGGAGACAGGTCTGTGGCGTCATCAAAATGTTTGATCAACAATATCTCTGTAACGGTTGATCGTGGGAAAATGATCCCATATTACATTTTTTTATCAGTTTCTCGAATTCGAAACATGGGTAGCTTTGCCAATTCCTTAATTTTCATTTTTCGTGAACTGGGCGCAGGCTGCACATCAGTGGTGAGCGACGCCACCTTGGCGGCTAGTACTTAATATAAATCATATATACATTTATAGGGAGAAGGATTCAGGATAGCCTACAAGGAACTTTTTCCCTTCCTCTGTTACACTGGCTCTTACTGCAACTGCTGCAAAGTCATCAATAAAACAAATTATGCAAGATTTGTGTATGAAATCACCTCAAATAGTTACAGCTTCTCCAAATAGAGGAAATGTATATCCGTGTGTAAAGAAAAGAATGGCTAGTTGTTATGGTATTGACAGTTACGAAAACATTTTAAGACCTATAGCAGAGGAACTAAATATTTTAAGACAAACATACCCTATGACAATTATATATATGGGGCTTAAATATTGTGGATATGCTTTTCGGCATGATAATTGAAAGTCATTTTGTTGGACCAAAATACAATGCTACCTGACGTCTCTTTACACAGTTTCATGCTCCAACTATAAACAGAGAGAAAGAACAAATATTAGGTGAGATACATTTATAATGCTCAAATAAAATTGGCTAAGTGATTTGTCTTAACAATACTTTATTATTATGAATTTATAGAAGAGATTAAGAAACCAAATTCCAAAATTAGAGTAATTTTTGCAACTGCTGCCCTTGGTATGGGTGTCAATGCACCTAATATAACAAACGTAATACATATTGGCCCTCCTGGAAACTTATAAAAGCTATGTTCAGGTCATTGGAACAGCTGGTAGAAATGGTTTGCCTTCTTTTGCAACATTATATTTTAACAACTCAGATAATAGAGTAAATCGAGAAAAGATTCATGAGAGCATGAAAAGGTATTGTGTACAGACTGGGTGTTTAAGAAAATATATTTGTTAAACTACTTTGGATTTTTTAATGAAGTTCAATTGGTTTGCTGTTCTAGCTTGTACATCAGCTGAAGAAAAAAGTGATGAGATGAACAAACAAAGAAATGTGAGACCATATTAATATTAATGATCTAAAAAAAAATTGGAAATCCTTGCATCAGCTAGTGAAGGTCAAGACTATAACTTTTATTACCCATGTAGCCTAACTTCTGAAGTGATTGGAAAAATTATTAGCAATGTTCATTTGATTAGTAATGAGAAGGGTCTCTTAAATGATTTTGGAATTTGGGAAGAAGACCTTTCTTCTGCCATAATGGTCCTCATTCAAGCATTTGCTCCAAAGTATAACATAAAGTAATGATTTATATAATATATGTGACTGTCCAGGGGATTTTGATAACAAATGATAAAACATTTTCAAAAAAACGTTTAAACGTTGCAAAAACAATAGAAAAAACGTTTTTATAGAAACGTTTAAACATTTTTACCAAAATTCAAAAACGTTTCAATAATTCGAAAGGGAAAACATTTAGACGTTTCATAAAACGTTTTATGCAATAACATTAAAAGCGTTTAAACGTATTATCATTGAAAACGTTTTATCTTAGAAGACGTTTTATTGTGTTTTAAAAACGTTGCGTCATAGTAAAAAGCTAAGAACCTAAAAAACGATATTTAATTCTTAAAATTCTTAAGATCAGATATACTGAACACAATAATCATTTTCACTCATAGTTGGTGAGCAGTTACCTTCGGCAGTTACCAAGCAATTTGATTAACAGTGCATCTTAATTTTGTGAAAGTGCAAGGTCTCTTAAAACAGATAAATTAAGATTTTTACAGATCTGTTTCTACAGTGTGTCTCAAAATGTTAGCTTCAGTAACTTTATTCTCAATTTTCTAAAAAATGAATAATGGTATAATAATGAAATATATACCATTAGAAAGCTGAGTTTCTTGGCTTTCTATTGATGTGGTACCCATTAACTGGTTTTTATATTTAGCTTATAATCCAAGAAAAAAACAAGTGTTTTGAGACACACTGTATAAAAAATTAGCCATTTTCAACGTACAAAAATAAACATAAAACTTTTCCCCGAGGATTTACTAAAATAGCAATTCTATCAAATTTGTTCTATTATAGAATCAATAGAATTATAGGGGACGGTTTCTATTTGTAGACACTTTGGAAACAGCTGTTGTTTCTTTAATCTTTAAATGAATGAGAACCAGGTAATCAATGTATTCTAATATACAGTGTGTTTCGTAATGTTGGAAATGGAAATTTTAAATTCGTTTTTTTAAATGAATATACCGAATTTCAAAATAATTTTTACATCAATGGAAAGCCATTTTCAAGCTCTTTCGGCTAGTATATTTTTGTGAAAAATGAAGAAGTGGGTTTTGAAAAAATAAGGAAAATGTCATCGAAAAATGCAATTAAATTTTTAATGGTCGATTAACACGTAGTTTAATTACATCGTGCTTATTGTTTCAAAACACTGAATCCATTCAAATTTTTTATTAATTTTATGTTTGCGCTGAGACTCTCAAATTATTATTTTAAAACATAAAAGTCTGACGTTTTTCGTGAACACACAGCTTAAATTTGTTGATTGTTTTCCAAATTGCTGTCATTGTTTCAAAAAATCTGTTCTTTTCATTCACATCTTAATCGACCATTAAAAATTGAATTACATTTTTCCAAGACATTTCCCTTATTTTTTCAAAAACCACTTTTTCATTTTTCACAAAAAAATACTATCCGAAAGAACTCCAAAATGGCTTTCCAACAGTGTAAAAATTATTTTGAAATTCGGTATATTGATTTAATTTCATAGACGTCACCTCTGCGTGGTTTTACGATGAAAAGGGAAAAAATAAGAAGGTTTTGACCGTGAAAGAAAAACCAAATATATCACTCTCTAAAATAAAAGTGTGACACACAATCGTGGATTATTATAATAAGATGTTCAAAAAGGTTTCACAAGGTAGGCAAATAACATTTGGTAAAGGGTCATCTTCCACTTGCAAACCACAGCAATGAGAAATTTTCTCAGATAGGTGCTTTTCTTTTCCTTTTTGCTCTTTCAACTCACTGCATAATCTACAATGTTGATAACCCCCAAGATTTTTCAAATATACCTTCTTAGGAGTCGAATTTGTTGGATTCTCCTTTTCTAAAAGCAAAATTAAACTTATTTCAAAAAAATGTAATTACAAGCTATTTTTTATTTTAAGCTAGCTATTTTTAGCTTACAGATAGATCAAGTAGAATAGAAATCACAAATAATTTTTCATTACCTTTCTGTTTATTCCCTTCTGTGTTCATTTTTACTCATCAACATTTATAATTACAATAAAATATTTCTATATAATTATCTATACTTCCTTCCTTTTTCCCTATACTAACTAGTGGATAAGTGGATAGTGTGTGTGTGTGGTGCGCACCAGGTGGTATGGTTGGGAGTATATCTAATTTCAATCGATATTTCCCAATATTTCTATGTATGGTAATATCTATATACAAGTTTAAGTTAGTACATAGTAGCCGAAATAATGTCTTTTAAACAGATAAGTATTGTAAGCATCTTTTCTCTTTGTTGTTGTTGATAAATTTTCAAATACTTGCTCTTCGTCACTTCATTGTTACCATTTTTTGTTTATATTCGCACTCGCTTTTGCACTCGCGCTATCCTCGCCAGATTTGAAGCAGCCCTCAAAAACATCTGATTTTTCGGGAACCAATCAGAATCCAGAAATAGACCAACTGATGCCAGGGCCTTCTTTCTTTTGAAGAAGCCCTGGGATCGAGGTTGAGCTTGGACAAGATCGGTATGTGAACATCTCACATCTCGCTCTTTAAACCACGTTGCCGTAACTTCCGTTTCAATGTTGAAAGACTACTGTCATGTTGGTGGTGACATCTTAAAAACTCTACTATTTCCAAATATGTGAAACCATCGTTAAAACGCCTTTCTATCAAAGGGTCCAGGTCATCATCCATCTTTCTTTTGAGTGACTAAGATCAACTCACAAGAGTGAGATTGTTCAAAAGAGGAATTTTTTTTTCAAAAGTGGAAATTCCAATTTCAAAATGGAAGATTTTAATTTTAAAAATATGAAATTGAATAATTAAATAGAAATTTCTAATTTTTTTAATGAGTTCTTTTGTGACCCTCACAGCCATCGTAATTTTGATATATGTATCGAATTAAAATTTAACTGATTGGCCAGATTGATTATTGATCTTGATACATTTCGTACGATACGTCAAAAGTTAAAACGAATTCAACTTTTTCAATGCAATAAGCGTAAGGAAACCTCTTTATACAAAGGAATAATTATAAATAATAAAAAAAATAATCTCGAGAACCAAATGATGAATTCAAAGTGATATGTGCTGGTGGAAATCCTGCTTAACAAACGTTATCATCATGAACTCTAAGTAACCTCTGTGGAGAAGAGCGGTTCATAACAACTTTATAATCTAACATTATTTTGTCGTATTTCTTATCATTTGATATCTAAAAGAAAATAAAACTTCCAAGCACTGTTATTAAATAGAAAGCTGAGGGTTGCGCACTATGCTGATGTCAGCGACAATAGAACAATCAGAAAATGATCTGGGAACGAGCACCTGTTTATTATTAAAAAAGCTGAAACAAAGAATGATTGGTTCTCTCAAGGAAATTGTATCTGCTGACAAAACAGCTGACAATCTTTTTTCTCATTTTCTTGTGGCAGTATTATGTGAAGTAGGAATCCTCATATTATGGGAATCCTCAAATTACCTACCAGGAATTCCGCACCAAAATTGGCCAAATAAGGAGAAGGCATTGAAGGAATCACTTTGCTTCTGACAGATTTGAAAAATAATGGCACTGCGCATGTTCCACTCCTCAACCGACTGGTAGCCTTGTGGTAGAGCGCTCGCTTCCTGTTCGGGAGGTTGTGGGTTCAATCCCCGACCGAGTCATGCCAGCGACTATAACAGTGTGAATCAATCCTCTCTGCTTAGCACTCAGCAAGAGAGTAGGAATGATGTCTAGGGTGGTTGTCTAGTTGAGCGGTTCCTGTCATTACAGCTTCCGTAGCCCAAATGGGGGCTTTAAATGCTCTAGGACCTCCTTCGCAGGACCCTCATTGATAACAGTACCTTACGGAACTGAAGAGGCTATCCTGGGTAAACATTCATAAATAAATAAATAAATAAAACAGAAGAATGTATAGAACTGCGTTATTTGATATCATGTAAGAGTCAGTTGTCTTTTTTTGGATAACTCCCAGTGTTTTGGATTAGCAAATCATGGAGAAGAATAGAAGATGCGAAGTTCAAATCCTTTGGTTAAATAACAAATCTTAACATTTTGAATATCATAGGTGAAGATTTTGTGAGTTACAGTTTCCCATGTGCTTCTACGTCACTCGTGCATTTGTAAGCACCTGCATTAGGTCTCTCTGTCTTGAAAAGTTTCCATGCCTTAAAAGCAACCTTGATTTTCTAGTCTTTCCATTCTCTTGTTGAATGCATCCATATCATCATTAATAAATAATTTACCATAGGATGGAGGAATCTCTGATGAAAGGGTATAAATTACTTGCTTGGATATATCTGGCCATTTAAACGAAAACCTGGTGGAACTCGAGCCGGTAGTACTTGCAAAGTTTATTTTCATGGAAGTGAAAGCATGTGAACTGCTGACCTGATAGAGTCTTTGCGGGACTAGATTCAAACGGGCAAGTTTCGGTTTTAACTGAAATTATTACCAACAATTTTTCAAACCTTGTGCCAAAAAGAATGTCAGGAATAAAGATGCGTTGTGGATGACAGCTGAATTAAAGAGAATGATCCTCGAGAAAGCTAAGAGATACAGATGATTTGCAAAGCATGATCAAAAAGCTGAAGATCTTCAAGCTCTTTGCGAAATTGCTTCCCAGAGCAGACAAGCTATCAAAAATGCTAAAGACGAATATTTTACCAAGCTTGCTAAGTCTTTAAATGATCCGAAATTAGGTTCCAAAAAATACTGGTCTATAATTAATCAATTCCTTCATAGGAGGAAAATACCAAAGATTCCCCCTGTTCGTAATTCTAGTAATGTTTTTTTCTCAGATACAACAACATAAGCAATGTTACTGCCGTGTGGCAGTAGCTTTCTTTGTGTTGTAATATAGGTTGACGTTAATTATGTTTTGTTTGTTTTATACAGTGTGTATCAAAATGTCTTATCTGTCAACTTTCAAGGCGTACATTTCATTACATGTCTGATAAAATATTGTGAATTTTATATCACAAGAAAGAGCTTTTCATGCTCTATCCATTAATATAAAATGTTTGCCAAAATATTTGTTCTTCGAAAAGATATTGAAGAAAAACTCAACGATTTGGTTCATTGAATTCTTAAAAGTCAATTAACTGACATGCTAATGACTTTTTAATGATATAACTGTGTTTTGTTCTGCTGATGAAACCTTTAGAAAGTTTTAAGTATAGATTTGCGTATTACTTTCCCATAACAATTAATCGGAAAAGTTGCAAATAAAAATGTTTTTCTGTTAAAAGTATTGACACGGGACATCAAAATAAAGTCATGCATCTCTCAATACAGCAGAGAACGTTTTTAGTAGACACTTTTCAGAGGACACAAAATTATGATCAAGTTCTTCAAGAGTATCAAAGAAGATTTCCCGGGTCACCAGTGCCTCATAAAAAAAGCATTTCCTGGAACGTTAAAAAGTTTTTGAGAACTGGGACTGTACGTAATTTACATAAAGAACGTTGTGGTAGAAGAAGAACTGGTAGGTCGGCAGGAAACATAAACGTGGTAAGAAATGTTCTTGCTAATAATCCAAATGCAACCGCGCGGAACAATCCAACAGGATTACCACTTGCTACGTTTAACAGAATTACGCGACTTAATTTGCAATACCATCCTTTTAAAATTTTTGTACGGCATGAACTCAAACCTGGCGATTTTAGACGCCGTGTTCAGTTTTCACAGTGGTTTCAAAATGCAAACAGAAATCTTAGATTTATTTACAACCTTGTAATCGGGGACGAATGCTCATTTGGATTAAATGGTTCCGTTTCGACACAAAATGTAAGAATGTACGCACCGAAGGGTCAGTCGCCCCCCTTTAATTATGATAAAAGAAATGACCAGAGCAAAGTAAATGTATGGGCAGCACTTTGTGGAAATGGCTCAGTAATAGGGCCATACGTTTTTAATGGAAATGTTAACAAACGGACTTATTTAGAAATGATAAATAACTTCGCAATTCCGGAATTAAGTCAAATTTATAATGTAAATGTTGCAAATGGAAACCATGAAGTTTGGTGGGCGCAGGATGGAGCCACTCCCCATAGAACAAGGCAAGTCAGAGGAAGAGTTATGCAGGTCTTCCGTAATCATGTTAATGGTCTTGGTCATGGTGTGGAGTGGCCTGCTCGCTCTCTTGATCTAACCCCATGTGACTTTTTTCTTTGGGGGTATATAAAACAGAAGATTTTCACGTCACCTCCTCAAAATTTGCATGCCTTAAGAAGAAAAATCACAGACGCTTTCAACGAACTGAAGCAAAATCCAGGTATGGTTAGAAATGTATTCCGTGAAATGCAGAGAAGATCACAACAATGCCTGGCAAACCAAGGACACCATGTTGAAGGGCATTGATTCTCTTTTTCTTTATCCTTGTGTTGTTTTTAACTTAATGCTTTTTTATCTAGCGTTTACATAGACCCTTAGCTATGTTTTTTACTGTGTGATGATTTTTAACTTTTTTATTGTGTTTACAAATGGCCTTCATTGTAAATTGAATTAATTGACTTTCAAGAATTTAATGAACCAAATCGTTGAGTTTTTCTTCAATATCTTTTCGAAGAACAAATATTTTGGCAAACATTTTATCTTAATGGATAGAGCATGAAAAGCTCTTTCTTGTGATATAAAATTCACAATATTTTATCAGACATGTAATGAAATATACGCCTTGAAAGTTGACGGACAAGACATTTTGATACACACTGTAGTAGTTAAATGATTATAGCATTGTATGCATTGTATATATTATCATGAGTTCCTGTATTATTTAGTCGTATTGTTAAGCGTGTATGTCTCATGTGTATTGATTTGCATATTGTCTTGTAAATGTCTTATAATTTGGTCTATTATTTCGTTGTTAATCGTTTGTCTCGCGAGAGTTTGTATCGTATGATTTGAATGTTATAAGTGTTGGTGAACTCCTGTGTCCGTCAGTATGTTATAGTACTCTCCATCCACTGTGGATATTGAGTACATTTACAGTGGTAAAAATGAAGATGACAATCTTGACCATCTGATGTACACTTGGGAGCGGGAAAGATTGTTACCAATTATAAATGACTTTGAGAGAATGTATCTCAAATATCAAGACTTGTTGTTGCTGTTACGAAAAGAACACGCTAATGCGGAATTTCAATTTTGTAAACAATTGGTTCGTGCTACTTTAGAGTTTTTAAACTCTCCACCTGCCAATGTTAAACTTATAGTCATACCGACCATTCAAACTGTTGAAAACATCGAAGTTCAATTTGTTGAAATCGTTCCACCTGTACGTTACAAAGTCGTCTCAGAATTTGTGGAGAAAGTTTCGCATGTTGTCGTCAAGCAAGCTAGTACAAGTATTGTTGAAAAGTGTCAATATGTTGTCGAATCTGTTGTTCCGTTAGTCCAAGAAGGTGTTGCATCGAAAATTGCAAATGTTGTTTTATCAGATTGCACGAATTGTGTTATTGAAGTGTGTGATGATCAACGAATTGAACCACCACAATTTACAGAAGAGTTGAATCAGTCTGTCGATTCCTTATTACAGCGTTGTCTTGAGTTTACCGTAAACTACCAGTCAAAGAATTCCATAGACATCTCAATTGTTGAAATCGAGTATATGTTTAAAAGTTCCAAGAACATTAAAATGACGAAGAAGTTCTATAACAGAGTGTTTTTGAGGATTTTCTGGAACTATTTTTTGTTTTATGATTTTAATTTCGGGTTTTTCAAGATGTGCTATTGTGCGAAACGTATTTGTTTTGGGCTAGATTGTCTTGTTCTATGTTGGTTGTTTATGTTGGTCAAGAATTTATTCTTGACGGTGGGGAGTGTTACTGCCGTGTGGCAGTAGCTTTCTTTGTGTTGTAATACAGTATGTCGTAAAATAAGAGGGCGTACGCATTTAGAGAAGTAAAACTTTTGGAATATCCAACTAAACCTTGCAATTTTTACACCAAAAAATAGCAAATAAAATAGGCTACCTAAGTTAAAATTAAAATTTGACTTAAAATCATTGATTTAAACTTTCGTCACAGTTTCTGAACTCTTAATCATCAATTTAATGTGAAATTTCTGACCAATTACTCTTTTGTTTTGCAATTCAACAAGTGCAAAAGATTTGGTGTAACAAAGACACAAATGTTTAAAAAGTTTCACGAAAATCCTCTGAGAGTGTGTTAACAGCCTTACTTTTTTTCAAAAAAAATCATTTTTCTGTAAGAGAATTTAGCTTTGTGAGGGAGAAACAAATATTGCAGTGACAAGTATGGTACAGTTAACAAATGACCAACGAGTGTTCGTGGTTAAAAAGTGGTATGAAACCAAAAGTTACGTCAATGTGAGGAATACATTTGCAGTGGCTTTCCCAAACAGACAACCACCGTCGAAATCAACGATCCAAAGAAATGTTTTTAAATATGAGAATTTTGGTGCCAGTCATAACCGTAATAAGGGCAACAGTGGAAGACGAAGAACAGCTCGAACTCCTGCAAATATAAATGCTGGAAGTCAACTAATGCAAAATCAGCAACCAGGCGTATCCTACAGAACAACACATTTAACAACATTACAAGAAAAGATTTGAGATGGCATCCATACAAAATAGCCAAGGTTCAGAAGTTGAAAAATGGGGATCGCGCCAGACGATTAAGAATTTGCCGGTGGTTCTCACCAAGGTCTAGAAATATACGTTTTTTATCAAACGTTGTCATTGGGGATGAGGCTATCTTTAACAAGAGTGGTCAAGTGTCAAATCATTGGGTTCGCTGCTACGCCCCCAAAGGTCAACGCCCTGACAATTTCACTTACGAAAGGAGTGATACCGTAAATGACCGATTAAGCGCCCATTACCCAAATAAGCGCCCAGTTCGATTAAGCGCCCATGCTTGGAGCAAAAATATTTAATAAGCGCCCACGAAGAATTTACCATAATTGCTATTCAAGGAAAACCTCTATTTTTTACAGTTAGTTTACATGTATTTCAAAGATACAGGGGACGTTTAACAATGCTTTCAGTCACAATCTCCAACTCAAAATGAGAGTACTTTTCATGTTTTTTCTTCAACTGTTCAAACAAAATATTAGCTGTTCGTTTATCTGTTGTAACGGCAGTATAACGCGCTGGGACAACCAAACCAACTTCATGTTTTCTTTTTCCGGTGACTGTTGCATCAACATAGTTTTCTTCAGACTCCTTCAAAAAATAGCCTCGCTAAAATGCA
Source organism: Turritopsis dohrnii (assembly GCA_027922465.2). Taxonomy (NCBI): domain Eukaryota; kingdom Metazoa; phylum Cnidaria; class Hydrozoa; order Anthoathecata; family Oceaniidae; genus Turritopsis; species Turritopsis dohrnii. The sequence goes on from BQMF02000300.1 coordinate 122,392, forward strand.
TGAAAATAGATACCGCGATCATCCCGGGTGGATGTACAAAATATATCCAGGCATCTGACGTGAGTTGGAACAAACCATTCAAACAAAAGGTAACCGATCTATATGATGAGTGGTTGGCCACAGAAGGGCTAGAAAGAGAAACCCCAGCTGGTAATTTGAAACCACCTCCGAGAACGTGTGTTGTGCAATGGATCTTAACAGCTTGGCAATCGTTGCCAAAAGAGTTTATCATAAAGTTGTTCAGAGTTTGCGCTTTGTCATTACCGAATGACAACTCATACGATGAAGAAATTCACTGTTTCAAGCCAGAGCAACCGTGTGGCGCTGGACGCGAATTGCTGAAATCCCAACTTGCCATTTTATCGGAGCCCGACAATAATCCGTTTACAAGCGATTCCATCGATGAAAACGATATTACAGAAGCTACGCCTGGGTTCATGCTTTTAAACTCTGGCAGCGAAGGAGAAGAAGAGGAGCTAGATTTACTAGACTAACTTTTTATGTTATTGTAGTAGTTCTCTTATTACCTTCGAAAAAAAAAACATCAAAAATAATGATATTGTCATAACTATAAAAATATGTAATAAGCGCCCATTACCCAAATAAGCGCCCAGTTCGAATAAGCGCCCACCCTAAAAGTTTATAAATAAATTAAGCGCCCTGGGCGCTTAATCGGTCATTTACGGTAGTCGTGAGAGCCTTCATGTATGGGCAGCCTTATGTGGAAATGGGACCATCATCGGTCCATACTTTTTCAATCGTCGTGTAAATGGTGCTACGTACAGGGATATGCTGCAAAGGTTTGCTTTCCCTGGTTGTGCTCATAACTACCAAAAATATGGTCCGGTCTTTGATGGTTTGTGGTGGTTTCAAGATGGTGCACCCGCCAATAGGGCGAATGCCACAAAGAATGTATTGCAACAGAAATTTCAAAATCGCATTGTTGTTCTTGGTACTGCCACTGAATGCCCACCCCGATCACCTGATTTAACACCCTGTGATTTTTATCTTTGGGGATGTCTGAAGCTAAAGGTTTATTGGACACCTCCATGAGATCTTGTTGATTTGAGGTGCAGAATTGTGGATGAATTCAATTTGCTTCGTCAGAAACCTGCTGAAATTAGGAGTGTCTTTCGAGCTATGCAGGAAATGGTTGATTTGTGTATTCAAAGAGGTGGATCCCACATTGAATGTTGAATATTTTTAATATTAAAACAAAATTGAAGGACGAAAGTTGAATTGAATAAATGTTGGGTTATTATGTATATCTTTCGGTTGAAACAAAGATATTTTTATCCTTGGCTTTGTAGCGATTGATCATTTTAATATTTTAACATTCCTCGTTGAAACTCATTTTTATTGTGTTTTACATTAACTTTTTACCATGGCATTTTCCGGGCATTTTCATTCTCTTTCTAATAAAAACTAGCTTCCACTAAAATGTAAACAGAGCTTTAAAGAATAAACTGGTTTGACAATTATTTTTTACTGCAATTATTTATGCACGCTTCTTTTGTAAAACAGTTTAATTGATGATTAAGCTCAAAAGTCGATGGTGTCATGGTAAAATCTCTAATATTTTCTGTTGTATTAAAATTTAGAATTCGATAAAATTTGACCTAAAAATTTTTCACATTCATTGAATAGGTCAAAGACTACAGCCACTTGAAGTCCAAGGCCCTCTTATTTTAGGACACACTGTATAGGTTGACGTTAATTATGTTTTGTTTGTTTTATAGTAGTTAAATGATTATAGCATTTATGCATTGTATATATTATCATGAGTTCCTGTATTATTTAGTCGTATTGTTAAGCGTGATGTCTCATGTGTATTGATTTGCATATTGTCTTGTAAACGTCTTATAATTTGGTCTATTATTTCGTTCTTAATCGTTTGTCTCGCGAGAGTTTGCATCGTATGATTTGAATGTTATAAGTGTTGGTGATCTCCTGTGTCCGTCAGTATGTTACAGTAAGCTGCCTGTGCAAGTGTTTATGTGTTTGCTCACAGTGTTTTAGTAAGTTTTTATGATTGTGATTTTGTATATAATCTTTTGCTTCGTTTATGTCTACATTTATTGGTTTAGTTCTTGTACTAGTATCCCGGGTAAAAACTTTTTACCGAACTAAACTTCGAAAACATTAGGTCAAATCCAACATTCCCGTGTACGTACTCCGTGACGAAAAAATAAATCATAGAATCGCAACTCAAAAACATCCCAGGCGGCGTCGCTCGCCACCCATGTTCAGTATGCGCTGTGTTGCGAAATTTAATTCGTGTAAAAGTTTCTACAGGCATTAATTTTTTAATTCATTTCTTACATTCAGAAGATTAAAAACAGAAACAAATAGCAACATGGCTCAGAATAATATATTTATACGCAGAAGAGAAGTAACTTTAAAGTAAAAAAAATGGCAATATATAACACAGAACTGTTTACCCAGACATACGAAACCAAACATTACAAAATGTTAATTCAAAACAAATTGATACCTTCCAACTTTTTCTTTTGTTCCAAAGTTACTACTCGACTGCAACCATTAACGAATTTTTGAAATGATATGTAGTCTGTTCTTCCCAAAACCATCAACGTCATGATTAAGACCATGATTTTCATTTCTTTATGCTTTTTTTATTATTACCTAAAAAATTAATACTTGAATTGTAATACCGAAAACCTAATCATGCTATAACAATATTGAAATAAACAATAAAACAAAAAGAAAGAAAAAACAAAAAGAAAATTCAAGTACGCATTTATCCTAAAGATAACCATTAAAAACAAAATTTGGTCTATAAAGTCAACCGATACTGTGAGTCAATACGGATTCACTCAACACTGGAGCTGAACAGAATAAAGACTTTTACCTGGCATACACAACCAAACATCAAATTAATAAAAATAATTGAAATAACAAAATGCCCTACTTTCACCAAAACCATAATTAAATACCCAGAAGATATTAAAAGCAACAAATAAAAATATAATGCTAAACTTACATACCTAGCAAGTATGTATGTAGCAATTAACATAACACAAAATAATGAATGCTGTAAACAAATATAAACTGAAGAAAAATATACCCCAGCAATGCTTCTTTTTTGTAGTACAATCGCAATGAAATACATAATCCATTCTTCTCTTAAATAACCTTCTCAACATACCATGTGTTTCATTTATAGATTTACAAGTTTCGTTTATAAATAGCTACACTTTTTCTTTTCTGACCTAAAAGAAAAAGATTTCAGTAAAGAACAGCTACAATACTTACTACTACTGCAACCATATTTAAGCAAACCAAAACAAAAGGCATAAATGGCTGGCAGAAAGGCATACAGACAAAGCATCAAACATCGTCAATAGATACAATTTGACAGCACAACTCGTTCCCTACTTCCACAGCCATGAGAAAGGAAAACAGTCATAGCTGTGGGACCATTTTTAATTGATCTGTAAATAAATAAATCAAATCAAATCTTCTTTGCTAACTATGAAAATAATAATAGCGCGCGTTACCAAAACAAATTACTCTCGTCTTCGTTTTTCATTCAGCAGCATATAAACTAAACGAAAGAACTCATATAATAAGATATCTATTCAAAGCTATAGTATTTAATCTTTCAAAACTAAATTATAACCATTCCTTACTGTGTAAATGAACATCATTTTGTTCTGCATTTCTTCACTACACTTTCTTCTGTATAGCGATATTTGATAACTAAAACGTAAACGAACATTTAAATGCATTTAAATACAAATACATATACCTAACTTGTTCTTTTATTAATCAAAAATAAAAGTTTTATAATAATACCTTTTGTTCGTTCGATCTTTCTGTAGCTAATTTTTAAAAACTTCACTGCACTTCTTCTGTATATCTAAATATGATTTTTCATTGTAAACAAACAACTAACTCACTTACACGTGCTACCCGTGTAAAAGTTTAGCAATAAACACGATAATAAAACGTTTTATAATAATAACAATACCTTCGTGCATACAAACCTGTGTTTCTTCGTCAGTTCTTTCGTCGATTTGCTGCCTAAAACAATAAAATTTAAATTAAAATATTCGTATACTAAAAGAAACACGTCTTCTTCGCGAAGTTTCTTGCTCACGAAATGATCGTTGACAAATTTCAAACGAAGAAGATTGCATTGCTCGCACTCCTCCAAAGACGTTTTTCGGCTGATTTCCACTGCGCAAACCAAAAATAACAAAACGGAGGAGCATATACTAATCGCGGAAATTCAAAAAAACGCTCTCACCTCTGCGTGGCTTTACGACGAAAATGGAAAAAATAAGAGGGATTTGACCGTTAAAAGAAAACCAAATATGTCACTCTCTAAAATAAAAGTGTGACACACAACGCAAATTAGTATAACTAGCCGCCAAGGCGGCGTCGCTCGCCACCCATGTCCACCTTCTCTGTATCACTCTATCAATAAGCGTCAAATTTCCTTATAAACGGCTCGTACAACTTGTGTTCAACCAGAAGCTGATTTGAAGTCACAACCTCCGGTAAAACCAATCTTTTATCAGTGTAACAATACACTCAAAACGTAGAGAGAGAAAACTTCAACTTTTTATTAGCTTTTGTTTTAAAAAAGTTACGCACTCTAACATGGGTGCTATCAAACGTAAGGGGGAAATCGTTTCTCTTCTTAAAAAGATCACGCCGGAGGAGAGAAAAAAGGCACGTGCTAAATGAATAAAGAGAATAAAAAAACGTTCGATCAGAAGCGCTTAACAATTAGAAAAAGAAATTAAATTAAAAAAAAAAGCAAAAAAATATTTTGTTTCATGATACTCTTTTTTACCTATCGGTTTTTAAACATTTTAATTGCTCGAAAAAAAGTTTGCCTGTTTCAGACAATCAGGCAAGGATACGTGTTAGGATACACTGGCAAGCATGCTGCCAAGTTCTGCCACTGCTGCTTTTTGTCCAAAATGGTTAATCAGTTAGTTTCTTTGTATTTAGTTGATGTATTGTTTTCAAAGCCAACGTAGTCAACGTAGTCCTTGGAATATAAAAATAACAATACTAATAAAAACAAAACGTTATTCCTATTAGTTCATCAGCCAAAAAGTCACGTTCGATTGGGGTTGCAATGTATTTGCTTCGAACTCAAGTCGCACACAAAAAAGAAATAATTTCGCTCACAACTCACCTACCATTTTGCGTGACAGACAAACAAACAAACAGACGGAGAATCGGCTATTAATATATAGATAAGATATTTCTTGTGTTATTTCACTTTAGTTAATTATGTACTTGTATTTTATTTGTAGCCGTCATTCTATGTGAAGACGCTGTAAAGCCATAAGGGAAACAATACTGTCGTTGTTTCTGTGTTGCAATAAGTTTGGCCAGCGACAGTAACAAGCAAATCTTTTTAATAATTTTTTCACCACGCAATGTTCTCCCATTAATACTGATAGTGTTTTGCCTCCACCAAGTTTTGTTACTGACTTGAGATTAGATTCAATCTGTCTTGACGAATCTAAAGTTCTAGCACTTACTCGCGTATTGAACGTCAACAAAGCTGGGATGTTATATGGGATCGAGGAACAGCGTATGTCATCGCGACACAAAGTTACAGTCAGATCGTTCCCTGGTGCTAGGGTCGAAGACATGACAGACTATATCAAAAAGAAACCCGGTCGTATTATTCTTCATGTTGGTACGAATAACACAGTAGATGAGACATCACGATGTATTTTGGATAAACTGCTTACGTTAAAGAACCAAATAGAGACTGAATTACCGAATTGCAAGATTCTATTTTCACCGTTAATACGCAGAAGCTGAAAGCTGATCCATCTAAACGGACATCTTAAGGAACTTGAGATAGATGTTATAGACAACAATAATATTACTTCTGATTGTCTTGGGAGGAAAGATTTACACCTGAATGCACAAGGATCAGGTAAGCTTGCTGTAAAGTTCATAAGAAAAATTAGATCTAAAGATTGATGTCACGACTATTCTGTAAAGGATAGTCTTGAAACTTCTTTAATCTATCAAGAAAATGTTTTGGGTGAAAATGGTGTCAATAATGACCCTAAATCAACTCTCACTAAAGTGAAAATTGAAAATGTAAATAGGCTTGTTTTCGGACATATTAACATTAACTCATTAAGAAATAAATTTGAGCCTCTAGTAGACCAAGTTGATGGGAATAAGTAACACATCTGTGTTACTTATTTCTGAAACAAAATTAGATGAAAGTCAATTTTTGATAAAAGGATATGGAACACCGTACCATTTTGACAGAAATGATAAAGGGGGAGGAATGTTGCTCTTTATACGTGAGGACATACCATCAAAACTTATAAAGCCCAAGTGCCAAAATGATGGGTTTTATTCCAGACAATTTTAACCACATAAGTAAAAACCTAGACTGCCTTTCAAGCAATTATGAAAATTACGTAGTTATGGATGAATTTAATGTCAAGGTTGACAATCAGCGTATGAAAAACTTTTTAACAACTTATAGCTTAAGCTCCTTAATAAAAGAGCCCACATGTTTTAAAAGCATAGATACTAATTTTCAATGACATTGAAAAATGATAAGTTGAACATGTTCAACTTTTAATTTTTCAATGTCATTTTTTTCTATTGTTCCGAATCGAATCTATTGTTTTCGCGCACGTGTTCGGTTCACGCGATGATTTTAGACGCTAACATAAACGAAAACAACATTTTGAAGACTTTTACACGCGAAAATGACAACGTGAGAAGCAACTGAAACATTTATTGAAATTTGGAGGAGTCAACCAAGTTTTAATCGCATGTAAACGGCTTCGCAAAATTCAGGGATGAACTGGGACAATGTGCTTTAACTTGAACAGGGATTGGGTCTCGTGTTTTTTTCGTAATATCAACGTCTATGAGATGAAGCAGCTCATGGAAAATACTCGGTGGCATTCTTAAAAATCTCGTATATTCTGCGATTCCCCCCACGCGTAGTTCATGCATGGGGGTATTATAGATGCCAAGTTCATTTCGTCTATATAGCCATGCCTTTACCCATGCAATTCTTTCTTTTGATTTTGATTTTTGATAACGACAGCAGCTGCTGTTTCTTCCTCAGAGTCCATGCTTGTAATTTTCAATGATAGTGTATTTGCGCCAAAATTTTTAAATTTCAATGTCATTGGAATGTATCATTGAAAAATGATAGTGTATTTCAGCCTTTAGGAAACAGACGTGAAGTGTAATCACAATTTTGTACTTGGCGACTTCAATTCCAAATTATCTGTTACCGAATAGCAGTTCTGGTTCCTGAAATACTTCCCATAATTCTTTGGCAACATCTATAATTGGATGGATGGATACCATGTTGCATACACACGCCTGGTTTTGTCCTTAAGTGTAATCACAATTTTGTACTTGCTGACTTCTTTTCCAAATTATCTGTTACAGAATAGTAGTACTGCTGCTATTTTCTAAACGGATTCCTCTCTTGCTTTGTTTCCGTTTAAAAAAACAGCAGCAGTAACATAAATGTTTTATTGTTCATTTGAATAGAAAAATGCCCATCAGTGCAAGTTTTACATAGTCTTGAATTTGTTTCGTTGCAATAAAACTAACCCTAACCTTCTGGGTCTTGGAACCTGTTAGGGTAGTTTTGCAACTTTTCTTTACTAATCTGTTACAGAATAGTAGTACTGCTGCTATTTTCTAAACGGATTCCTCTCTTGCTTTGTTTCTGTTTAAAAAACAGCAGCAGTAACATAAATGTTTTATTGTTCATTTGAATGGAAAAATACCCATCAGGGATCACTATTTTTATTTGCAGTGGATAGTGTTGTTTTAATATGTTGTAATAATATAATAAATATAATGTAATAACTATATAAGTGACGTCTTAAATTTTCAATATTATATGTTACAGAATAATTTGCAAGTTTCTTTGTAAGGGATGCCACTTTTTTTAGGTTCTATAATGGTATATTCATGAGGCTGCAATACCTTAATGGCATCGGTTATATAATAATATAATTCGATTTCTATGAAAACTGTTTTTGTGATTTTGGTGGAAACTCATCATTAGAATCAGTGTCAGTGGACTCGTTTTCGGTTTTATTTTTACTTCCAGCACTAGAAGTTGTGGCCTGTCTCATCTTTATTTGCAGTGGATAGTGTTGTTTTATAATGTTGTAATAATATAATAAATATAATGCAATAAATATATATTATCTGAGTGTTGTATGTCTGTCCACACACCGCTCTTTAAGATGTCATTTGATCCTTACACATATTTTCTACGAATAATTATTTAGAAGAAGGTAATGCAACTATACCACAAATAATTAATTGAGGACTTGAGGTTGTTAATGGAGAATTAAACATTAAATGTCATGTCTTTGAAAATTAGGGTTGTTGCTTTATGATTATTGATGTTCCAAAACATATTCACAAGAAGTATTTGCACAATCTGTAAAAATTTTACTTTTTTTAGTGTAAATATGACTTTTTGCAAAGTTTGTGGTTGGGCTTTGGAGAGAGAAAATAACAGCACCATCTGCCTAGACTGTGAAAATAAAGCGCTGACAGAGAAGGTTGCCAATGCAAGGAGAAAGATTCTAAACGACGAGAACAAACGTTTAGAAAACAAAAAACTTAAACGACGTTTGGAAACACTCAAAGAGAAACATCCGGAAGCTTTCGAGAGTTCCAGCGACACCGAAGAAGATGTAAACGATGTAGACTATTGGTAAGTGCAATTACAACTTTGATATTATCATTATAGAATGTGTAACGAATTTTCATTTGCTTCTATTTTGATTTTAAGTCCATCTGAACGTGTGACAACAGCCACCAATGCTTCCTTTGGTACCCAAACCTTACCTTTGGTACGTACCCCTAACCCAACTCTAACAGGCGTTAGCGGATCCAATAAGGTAATTACTAAGCTTTTCAAGAATTATGATATTCAAAGAAAAAATCAGTGTAACTTGCTGTAACATTTTGTTTAGCGTGACAACCCCACTAAAAGCAACCCTGCTAAAAGAAACAAAAATTTAGAAAGCAGAAAAGAAAAATCTGTAAGTTGTATTTATATTTTTATCGCAGTTTTTCATTTTTGCACATGATTCATAACTTAGTAAATTATTTTTAGAAATTTGTTTTGGATGCAACCGCTGTAAATCGTGAAAAAACTGGTAAAGGAAAAACATTTTTTATCATCAAGTGCCCATTGCCGGAATGCACTTATGATGGATCCAAAATAGTGCAGCACCTTATTAGTAAGGTGAATTCTTGGGCGCAAAGAGATGCTGAGGATTTTAAGTCACGGGCAGTAAGTTCATTGGGAATACTTTTTTAAAATTATATTTTTGTTGATTGTTTATTTGAAATGGTTATACGATTGTCTCTTAAAGATCTCACATTTCAATTTCACGAACGCGGTGTCAAGAAGAAAGCCCATGCCATGTGTGCTTTGCTCAAAGTGGTTTTCGCGTCTGGACATGCACATAAATAACGTTCATAAGCTGAACAGAGCTTCAGCAGAATTCGAAAAGGCTTTAAGTGATGGAAGAAAGAATGTAATACTTGTTTTTTTGTAATGCTTGTTGCGCTTTACTTTTTCTCAATTACGCTTCTTGCAAATTTTATCGTTCTTTTAAAATATGTTTAGCTTGAAGAGTTATCTATGGGCGGGGAAGCTTCTTGCTCGGGCCAACCAGAGGCTGCTTTTAAACCCATAAAATCGCAATAGGCATCATTATCTGGTCATTACCGGATGAGAGAAATGAGTATCTCAATGATAAAGTAAGCATTTCTATAGAAACTCGTGTTTTACTGTACAATGATGATGATATGTAAAGGCTGATTTTGTTTTTGTTTAGAGCATGGTCAATAGATATATCAGTTCATAGGTATTACTATGAGAAACCGGAACATGTGTTCCACGATTTCTGTTACTATTTATCCGTTGTTCTGGGACATACCAGTTCTAACACCGCCACTCATGTTGGTAAGTTTAAATTTAATATTTTCAGCTTTATTATGTGTAGGATCTATTACCTTTTTATCACATTGTTGTGTATATGAAATTGTGTGTTTTTAAACCACAGGTAACATTCAAAACATATGGAAGGCGTTAGATCCGGATTTCAAACTCTATCCGAACAAATTGGGAGTGGCTCGTGATATTGAAGACGTTTATTTTATTCCACTCCTAAACGAAATTAGAAAGAATTCTAAGGTATTGATAGGAGTTTATAAAATGCATATAGTTTTTTGTTAATATTTAAATAATTATAGGACTATTGATTGTCAGCACTCTTTTCTTTCGTTTAAGCTTCCACTTCGATCCCAAACACCACACCTAAAGCCTAGTACACTGATTGCGAGATTTTCAAGCCTGAAGATCTTTTTAAATTTTTCTTTAAACCGCGAAGTTTACATCAGCGTAGATACTGCTTCCATTTCGAAAATAAAAACAAAAATTATGGAGCTGTGCAAAATGCTTGAGTAAGTGAAGTTTCTCTGTTATGGTTTCTGTTAATGATTTTTTAACTTCAGTTTCGCATGAGATAATTGGTGCATCAATCTTTATCGAAGGACCCATAAACAACAAAGACAAAAAGACTTGCTTGTTTTTGCGGGACAGAAGCTGTTAACACCCGCCGTATTCCTCAGGTACGGGAAGAGCAAGTACATTTGCGAGATAAAACAAAGAATATTAGGTTTATCCAAAGTTGCGACAGCTGACGGAATAACAAGCAAAGATGCGTGCAATATTCGAAATCATCTAATGATGATAGTTAGCTTGGTAAACGGAACAAGGTCGTCAAACCTGATGAATATTACGCTAAAGGAATTCAATAGCCCTGAGGAGGATGAAGAATTCCCAAATGCAAAGGTATACAATATTTAACACATAATATGATAGCTTCAAGGGAACAGTTAACTTTAATTAACTTTATCCATAGGTACTGAAAAACGAGCGGTTTAAGACGTCTTTCTTATATGGCGCAAAAATTATTTTAATACCAGACTGCTATTACCGCCAATTGCAGGTTTGTTATACTTTTATTCATATACATTCTGTGTTCTATCAAAGTGTAATACATTATTTACTTGTTTTTATAGATCTATGTGGAAAAAGTTAGATCTACGTTCATTAAAGACAAAGGGAAGCGTTTGGAAGAGAGATACCTCTTTGTATCTTCAAGAGGTACAAGTGACTCATGTAATCAAATGAATCAATCCTTGGTGACGAAGGCATTGACAAGCTCGCTAATTAATGCCCAAGTTATTGAAACTGGAGTGGCCGTATCAACAACACGCTTGAGGTACTTTCACTTTTGTATTTTTCTGACTTGGAATTTACCCTGCACTAAGTAGAAATTACTTGATTACTATTTCAGGGCAAGTATTGCCACGGAAATAGTTGGCATGAGGGGTCAAGATATAAACAAACTTGCTATTCACTTCTTTAAACATCGCCCAGAGACTTTAAGAAAATATTACGTGAAGAACTGGGCTAATTGGGAGGCTTTGAGAATCTCAATGTCCGTTGCCGATGCTTTCTTGGGGCAAGAGACCATCGACGCCGTTTCCAAAGACTATGAAGACATCTGTGTAGAACAGTTCAATCCTCCAAATGCAGACGAAGTAATCGATTTTGTAAGGGAGAACGTTGGGGGAGATTCAGATTTGCGGTTAGAAAATCTTTTGAAAGGAAAAACAGGTAATCTTACTTTATATATTCTTCTAACGGCTGTTTAAGTAATAACCGCTAAGTTAGAATATATTTTTTGTTTTTGATCTTTTAGTACAACAATCCAAAACGCAATTGCCTGCCGAAAATGATGGCAATAGAGAGTTTACGCAATGACGACGCGGTAGGGACGACGACGTATGTTATGACGTAATACGCTAAGAACCGCCGCGTTGTGATCAGAACGACGTTTGAGTTTACGCGGGAACAACGAACGTAAATGGCGCATGCAGACTGTAAACAAACTTGGAAAAAGCAATTTGAAAAATATGCCGAAGTTAAAAGCCGTTAGAGATATGTTGCTTTTATCTTATGACCAAAATGTACTAACAGAAGACGAATTCCTTTTGTTATATGATGTGAATAAATCGAAAAATCATGAGTTTTGCTACAATGATTATTTTCCATACAACTCGAAACTGCTTTGATTTTTTTTGTGGAGTGGTCAAAAATTATTTAAAAGTTCATTCAATGTGCCTCTATCCCAAACTATAAAAGGGTAAATTTAGTTATGATGCATTTTAAACAAACAAGTTTGTGTGATGCAACAAAAAATGAAAGTACTACCACTGATTAGCATTAATCCATACCAAAAACAGATGTTCTCTTTATATTAGATATAATACAGTATGCATGACTTTGTAAATTCTTCTTTAAAATCTTGCTTATGCAACAACAAATATGAAAAATAAACAGGTTCATCTCACTTTGTAGCACAGTTCAAATAACACTAGAGTTTGTCAGCCAGCTTAGCCATAAACAACATCAATGCCTGGTTTTGCTGCTGAGACTGCAAAATAAGCTGTTCAAATCGTTGATTAGTATTTTCTTCCTTTTTTTTCATAAGCTCCAGTTCTTGCTGTTTTAATTCCAGTTCTTTGTTACGGATTTCACATTCAACCTGTGATTTTTCCCTTAAGTATTTGACTGTTTCATTCCCATTATTTCTACTACGTTTTGGAGAGGTAATTTCATCTATATCAGAGGATTCACTCTCTCTCTTTTTGGATTCAGACCATGTCTCTAATGATCTTCGGCGGACTGCCACAGCAGCTTTTTGCTCATTTTCATTGGCTTTTGACTTAGATTCAGCAGCAGTTTGTGAAAGTAACTCGCCTTCTTTTTGCAATTCAGAAATTTCCTCAAGCAATACATCAATTTCTGTAGTCTCCACATCAATTCCAGAAGCTCTTTCTTCATACGCCTTCTTTCTGCGATACTCCTTCAGTAATTTGTTCAAATGATCCCTTAAGGAGCGTTGGTCAACTTTGAATTTGGGTTTTTCAATGCCATTTAAAACATCAGCAATAGCATCCCAAACTTTACCTCTTTCACGTGAACCTCCCTTGAATTTAAAAGGGTTTGAAACCATCAGCTCTTTCAGAAATAAAGCATCATGCTCCTCACTCCAAATCATTTTGGCACTGGAAAAAAAATTAAAATATTTAAATAAAATATATATATATATATGCAGCAACCCAGCTATACAGCTTTAGAGTCAAGCAAAACACAAAGTACTTCACTGAAAAAACAACTTGCAGTTGCACAATTCTTTCAACTACTTCCATATACATGCCTAGAATTGTTATTACTAACCTAAAAAAAACATGAACGTAAAAAATTTACCTGGCTGCTTTAGCAGATGATAATATTGATGCTTCCGAAGCCATGCTGCTTTTTGACACGAGTGAGCAGTCTAATGCAGAAAAAGCAGTGTGAACAACAAGATGATGTAAAATGTGGAAAAAATATGTCATAATGGGCAGCTAGCTGTAAAAAGGGACTAGACAACAGTAAAATTTGCCACTCACCTCTTATACTCTTCTTACGTTGTGTTGACAACGTAAAATCACTGATTTTCACCACCGCGCACTTAACTGCAGAACTTAAAAATGGTGGCGATTCCCCTCAACGCATGCGCATACGTGAGTTTTGACGACACAGCAGCGTCGTCGTCACTTACGTCGTGTCTTCGTAAACTCTCTAATGAAACGAATGAAGCACGAATGCCAAATCCACTCCAGGAGAATATTGGTCAAAAATATCACCACTGATGAAGTAAGTGTATTTGTTTAAGGGTTTGGTACTACAAATAATAGTGTCAATAACCATTTTTCTTGAGATATCTGAACTTTTAACCTTTACCTTTCAGAATGCTGAAAATCTAATAAATCCTGAGAAGGAGTGGTTGGATGAAGTATTAAGCCGCTTGGTGAGAATTATAACGAAATACTCGACAAAAGCACTTCACTTTAACACTGCATTCTTAATATCAATTACTTTCAATTTTTTATTAGAAACAGAGTGAAGGAGGCAGTGAAAACACTGTAACAGATGAAGAATATGTAAGTTTAATTGAAACTGTTTTTTTGCGTTCTTTATTGAATGTACAATGACATGAATTTCTGTAATCTCTGGAAAGGATGTTCCACCAAGCAAAGAAGCAGAGTTTCCTAAATCGCTCTTTGGAATTCTGAAACCCATTGTCGATGAGTTAATGAAATTGGGAAAATTGAGAGCACTGATTGACGCTGGGTGTTCTAAAGAAATGAACCCACTTCATTATTCTGCCAAAAAGTTGATGGAAATGCAGGTGACGGGCAAAAACCCTGCAAAAATCGTTACTGCTAAATATAAGCCTCTATATCTGCCAGCGAAAAAATTAGTACAATACATAAAAATGAAAGAAAATTGGGAAGACGAAACGTTTGTGATAGTTACCAGACGGTGGATGTATATCCTTGCCCAAATACAAGAACATGCAGTAAAAACTAGTGAAGGTTTGTTAATTTCATGTGTTCATATATTGTTGTTATATATATTTGTAAAAAAGGTTCGGAATAATATTGACTTGTTCCTAGAATATCGTATGTATGTGAGGCGCATGGGCGGCAAATTGTCCTCGTGGCTAACAGAAGAAGAAGAAACCACTTTCACACCGCCAACCGTAACGTTACCAAGACAGATGACTTATCCATCAACATCAACAATAACAAAAGCCCCAGCTGCTCCAACTAAACAAGTGCCAATGCCGCAAGAAACAGAAGATTCTGTAATGTCTACTGGAATTTTTATGGTTGATGAAAGGTACTTAATTTGAAAGTAACTATTGCTTATTTATAGTTTTAACAATAATGTTTCTCATTATATACCACTTTACATTAGGGCTGTGGAGACGATAAACCCACATCGGATCTGTAATAAAGACATATCCAAAGATAATGACTGGTAAGTAGTAATATTTATATTGATTAATTCCTAGGCATTTTATCATATAAATTGATAATAAATGCTATTTTAGTGACAAAATAACAACGTGTCAAAAACTTAGCTCTGAACCAACTGCTGCAAAAACGTCATCGTCATTGACTTTGGGGATGACAAAGCCACATTGGATCTCTGATACAGACATATCAATAGATAGTGAATGGTAAGTAGTAATATTTTTATTGATTAATTCCTAGGCATTTTATCTTATAAACTGGCAATAATTTCTTTTTTTTAGTGTCAAAATAACCACCCTTCCAAAGCTTAGCTCTAAACCAATTGCTGCAAAAACATCATCGTCAGTAAAAAGAAAACGCAAAATGCAGATACATTTCAGTCATTCCAATCAACACCATACAAAAAGGCTTCTTCCAAAAAATAGGCCAATTGAAGATATTTATAGCTTTCAATAATTGTACATTGGTGCTTTTATCAAGATTGATTTTGTATGCTCATTTCTTTATAGCTTTAACAACAATAGTTAAACAAAAAATTTAAGAATTATAAAATAAAAAGCCTGTATTGTACAATACATACGGCATGAAACTCTGAGTACTGAAAAACTGTAGTTCTTTCTTCAATACTCTGCTCTATTTCAACAAATATTGAGCACTTTTTTCAATTAGAAGAACTATTACTTCAATTAAAATAAAAAGCCTACATCAGTTTGAGGTTCCCAAACTTCTTTGTCAACAGTACTTCCTGAACCAGCAATAGCATGTAATCCAGAAATCCATAGCTGGTTTGGAGACATGTTGTTGCATAAACTCAATGGGTGTGCATTCCAGCCTTCTACAAATCGTTGTAGGTGTTGGTTGATTCTTGGAAGAAACACATAATGAAGACAGAAAAAATGAATTTCATTATCAATATCTAGCCTTCCTGATTTTTCCAAGGCTATGAACAAGGACTGAAAGAGCTGGGTAACACCAAGATACACATCTACCCACAAACGTTCTATACGCTGGTTATGGACACTTTTTGATGCTATATAACTTCCCTTTAAACCTCTTTCTGGGTGACTTAACATAAACCTTGCAACTTCCACATTTTCTCCACCTTGATCACCTCTGATTCTTGAGGGCAACCCATGTTCTTGAATAGCATCCATAAAAAAATTGAATACTGTAAAGGCTCTATTGTTATCAGCACATTGCAAATACGTTATTTTGGGCGAATAACCATCTATGCAGCCATGAATAACAAATCAATACCTAAATATGCAATATCAGGTGAACTTACAAGAAATGAAATTTGATAGCATTAAACAATAAAATTAACATAATAATTTACACAATTAATTTGTGGTTTCCATCCATGTGCCATAAAGATAAAGGCCCCTTCACATTATATTCCCGCCGAATGATTTAACAGGATTGCAATGACCTGAGTAATACACCTTCCGGATCAACCCTTTTCATTGATTCTCTGATACGTCTCTCTTGAACTCTAAAACCACCAGACAATAAAAAGGCTCTCATCTTTTTATAGCCTGTGTTAGGGAAGTCTTTCAGGTAATTATTCACAATGATATCTAACTGCTCATCACAAATTGTTGAATATAAATCAGATATGGTTATGTTGTATTTCTTCAATCTTCTTTTAACTGTGCTTTGGCTGACATTGAGCATATGTGATATTTGAGGGATGGTAAAGTTATTTTCAACAAGATATTTCAAATGATTACAAGAAACATTCAGCTTAGGAGCACCTCGTTTTCCAGAATAGATAGTACTGACTATAAAACCAGTTGGTTGAGATACTGACTCATGAGTAAGTTTCTCTACAACATTTTCCAGAATTCCTTGAAACTCTTTGAAATCATAATTCTCATAAACATCTTGCAATTGTCTAACTTGTCTTAATAACCTTTCAGCTTTTATCAACAGAATATCATCATCAATATCATTTTGTGTGAAAGAGCTGGATGCGTGTATCAATCTGACAACACTTTCCATGAAGGCATCAAGTATAAGTACAAGTCCACTTGCACTGCTCTGAAATCAAGCATTTTACATTCAATCAATCATACAAAATACATTGTGTATACATTACCAGAATATTAACAACAATAGATTGGCAAATGAGTATTACTAAGTACAGCAAGTATAATATATTTAACTAGAATTAAAACAGTAGCTACCTCAAGTTGAAACAAAAGTAAACAAAACAAAACAAAACAAAAACAAATAGCAAATTCAAATAGCAACACCCAAAGGTTGGCAAAAATGTACTGTCACTATAGCCAAATGCTTAACTCATACATTTAAAAAAATAATTTTAGTCTATAAGTATGTTAACCTCTTAAACTACATCATTCAGAAATCAGAAAAATAATTTTGCCATTTTGACTTGAGCTGAGGTAAGAGGCAGCACTCTCATTCTAAAACATTTAAAATCTCTTTTCAGTCGATAGCAATGAAATAGGGATTATACTATATGAAAAAAACACATATGTAACGCAAATCTTAAAGTAGAAAAGAAAAGAATCAATACCATGTAGCGTTCACGTGTTGCCTGCTGCTGGTGCGCCATTATTGTTTCGCATCATGTCCAGGTCAAACAACACAGGTACACACTTACATCCTGCTCAGGTGATCCTGCGGCCGAATTCAATTTCCAGCCCAGCACTTCTCACATATTATGAGTTCATTATAAAAATTGTGGACCAGATCCGAGATTTTAGTGACCAGAACGAAAGAGAGGTTAGCTGATGCGAGGCTCTGTCGGAAAAGTCTAATTGCGACCGACCTCGTAATTAAGCGAAGTTTCTGACGGACGATTGCAAAATAACGACCCAGGGTGATCCCCTTGGAATAATTATACAATCTATATCCCACTAATGATGAACATCATGATGATGGCAATTGGAAATAAACATAACAAAATGATAGGATTCGACATTACAGCCGCTGGAGAAATAAAGGCACTTAAAGAGTGGTGGGAACTTCTGAACAACTTAAGCAAGATTTACGAAGTTGTAAGACACAGACTAATACCAGCAATTACGCGCGATCACATAGTAAGCAACGAGGGAACGCGTAAATACTGTCTCTACCAAAAGTACGTATATAAATTGTATGGCTTAAAATGTGAATACGTGAACAAAGATAAGTAAATCAACTTTACATCGGTGAAGATCACACCACCTCCGCAACGCTAATTCAGCAAGACAGAAGAAGATGATGAACCTGGAGAATACTAAAAAATGTTACGGAAACTGAAATGGTTTTATGTCTATTTTCTAGGTAGGCTAAGATGATATTGTGTATTTTTCTGTTGCTGTTGTTTTTGTTGTTGTTTTTTTCTGTTGCTGCTGCTGTCTGTTGAACTATTAAATTTAAACATTGCAAGCAGCTTTTTTTATTTTCCATTAAGTGTCCAATGTCCACTGGAATGTCATAGAAGCAGTCAGTATAAACAATTATCAACTTTTGTCATAAACGTTAAGAAGAAAATGAAGTTGATCATCTTGAGAAAGTCGTTCTGGACGTCTTTTGATTCTTCATTGATTAAAATTTGTTGTTTTACTTTCTTCTTGAGTTCTTGAGAAATTCCCGTACGGAGAAAATTGGCACAAATACATGCAAATTAATTTTTTAATCTTTTCTTTTCTTAAGGTGAATTTTTATCAAAAATTCTAAATGTCGACTTTATGACAGTTTAGACAAATTGATACTCTTTTTGTAAGTGTTTGTAAAAGAAATTTTGTCTCTTTGGTTGGCTGTTTCCTTCATTATCGAGGGTGACTTTTCTTTAATATAGAGTGAAGAAATTTCCATGCATAGCTTTAGCTCCACTGCAGTATGTCGTCTTTTCTCTTTTCATGTAATGTGTTTGTTTTTTTCAGGAACAGTGTAATACAGTGCAATAATTTTAATGGTTTTATACGTTATAGATCATTTAGAGACAAAACAATAGCCACAGTTAAAGATTTGTTTGAGGTTTGTACATGCATTTAAATGCAAGTTTTTAAGTGAACAACTGGTTTTCTGTATTAAAAGCCGAGATCTCTCCTGCCCCTTGGCTTTAAATTATTTGAATTACAACCGCAATAAAGCACAACAACACATTCAAGAAAGATAGAGTGCCAATAACTTCAACTTCAAGTTGATGGCCCTTTGACTGGGTTAAGGTGAATCTCATTATAATTGAAATTTCATGACTCTTAAAAGTCTTCTCCGTCGTAATCAGAACATGATTACCTTTCTTACTGGCATAAATTTCATCAATATTTGCAACAAGTAAATGCTAATAAAGATGCTCGTCTGAAGCTGTTCTATTCCAATAATATCAGCAACCACTGAGTAATTTTTTTCCAGTCACCATATTAGTGATTCCATCTGTAGGAACTATTATTAATTGTGTTTTTGTCATATTTTAGGTTCCTGAATCCATTTCAACTGAACCAGACAGGGAGGATATTCTAAATGACTCTTACCAAACCTTGGAGGTGATCATGTAATTGCAATCAGAAATGCCATTCTATTTTTGTTTGTACCTAGTTAACAGATAAATAATGCATAACAGTTTCACCTGGAACAAAACGAGACCACAAAACTGTTAACAGCAATTACTATGTATAGAACTGGATAGCCTGTTTTTCGTTGATTTTTTTTGTTTTTGTTTTTGTTTTTGAATTGTTAACTACTGACGCACTATTTACTATTACGCATTGCATAAACCCGAATGCTTGGGTGTAAATTAGCAAATCGTTAAGAGCCTTGTTGAGGGATTATAAAGTGGTTATGCTTTCTAAGGATTTAAAAGTATACTAGGTGATGTATTTAATATATTTTACTAATTTCCAACCTTTTGTAGAGCTTCAGAACTAGCATTGAAACTGAAATTAAAGAAACATTGGAACATGTGATAGATACCGTCAGTGTAAGTGACTTTGTTTTTGCTGGTACAACCTAGCCAAACTAACTGAAAGGTTTCTCTATGAAATAAGTTTTCATTTTCCTTGTTGTTGTTTTGTTTATTTAAAATATATAAGTATAATCGTTTGTAACTAGTTTGTAATTTTCACATGCATGGTGTTATTAATTACAAAGTTTTTATATTCGTTGGTTGATTTTAGGGATTGTGTGATGTTGAAGATACATTTGCCAAGTTTTCTGTATGTTATTTGCATTTACAAAATTTACAACACGTTTGCATAAAAACACATTCTGTTCTATATATCAGTTTATGCGATTTTTATATAATGTAAGTACTGAAGTAAATAGCTTTAATTGTGTAAAGATTTGATTCCAATGTTAATTCATACATGTATGACGGCGAAAAACCCACTCTTGGTAAACTCAAGTTATGTTTTTGCAAATTATAAGAAAGCTCGTACACAATGAATCAAGGTACTTTAAATGAAGAAGATTCATTATATTTCGCATCTTTGTTAAAGCTTCCTGTCAACGTTGACTACAATGTCACATATCCTTTTCACAAGCAAGTAAGTTTGTATTTAGATTTTGAACTGGAGTTTGCTTGCCCAAGTTGCAGTATTTATATAGCATTCCTGTTTTAGAAGCCAATTGACAATGATTCGATGCTGATGGAAGATTCAGATCAGGAAAATGTCAATACTGATGCCGAATCAGGTGTGTAAATTAAAAGCTATTTTTTACATTTCTATTAAATATATTGCGCTTCTCAAATCTTTTTTTCCCCGAACTTATATATACTGGAATTGATACTACTGATGATTTAAGACCTATTACTGAGGGGTCAGATATCGAAAATGAAGTAAGTTCTACGGCATTTCACATGTTTTCTGAGAACATGCGCGGTGAATTGAATAAACACAACAAGTGGATTTCTTTTCAACTATCATTTTAGCAGCTCGCTGCTAGCCAAATCGTCGCTGTAGTATAAAAAAGCCGTAACTCCATTTTTGTCGAAATTGAATTGATACATGGAGGTTGTTACCAAGGCCATTTTTCAGGATAAGAAAGCCCTAACCCCATGATTTTAACCTTCTAGTTTTGTTATATCAGCAACTTTTTGAAATATTTTAGTTCGCATATGATAAATATTTATAAGAAAAGAAAGCTGTAACTCCATTGTGTTTAGAGAAAAAAAGCCGTAACTCCAAATCTTTAAATTAGGTGGAGTTACAGCTTTCTTTCATTAATATTTTCAATCCTTTCATGGAGAAACAGTATTTTGAGTATTAATTTTTTTTCTTTGTGTTCAGTCATTTGGGTCTCAATTTCATGCTCAATCTACTGGAATTTCATCATACAATACAGGGTCTTCTTTTTGTAGCATGTAAATTTGTTGGTTTTTTTTGCAATGTAATGTATTCGATCTTTCTTTCTAGAAGGTTTAGCAGAAATTTAGTTGTGTGAAGAAGTTTCTAAGACAGAAAGTTTTATAATGATTATAAGCATAAGAGTGAATTCTAGAGTATCTACTGAAGCCTGGAGATTTGATCAGACAAAAGTTGATATTGATAGATGGAGTTTCAGGAATTTTGGAGAGGGGTGGCGAGATGCAAGAATCTATGGAGTGGTGGTAGAAATGAGTGGCCAAAAATGGAAAGTCAAGTGGGACATTGATGGGGAAATCTTGGAATTTGAATCAGATTATCTATTCAAAGAGAATGACCTTCCTATGCAAAGTAAGTGTATTGTATCAATTATATTAGTACAACGTATTTCTGTCATTCTTTTTCCTATCCCGTTTGAATAATGGGCACAAAACATTGATAAATAATGTTAATTTAATGAATGTTTTGTTTAGCACTGATGAATCTTTATTCACATACTTTACTTTTACAGATGCTACAGAAAGTTTTATAATGATTATTGACAATTTCGTTTTAGTTTAATGAAGTTTTTTGTTTAGTTAAGAAGTGAGTAGTAAGAGCATAAGAGTGAATTCTAGAGTATCTACTGAAGCCTGGAGATTTGATCAGACAAAAGTTGATATTGATAGATGGAGTTTCAGGAATTTTGGAGAGGGGTGGCGAGATGCAAGAGTCTATGGAGTGGTGGTAGAAATGAGTGGCCAAAAATGGAAAGTCAAGTGGGACATTGATGGGCAAATCTCGGAATTTGAATCAGATTATCTATTCAAAGAGAATGACCTTCCTATGCGAGGTAAGTGTATTGTATCAATTATATTAGTACAGTATTACATTGAATAATGGGCACAAAACATTGATAAATAATGTTAACTTAATGAATGTTTTGTTTATCACTGATGAATCTTTATTCACATACTTTACTTTTACAGATGCTACTGAGCTCAACATAAGGTTTACTGGTAGCTCTGAATCCGATGATGAAAATGATCAAGACTTCATACCTTATGAAAAAATATTGAAGTCGACAGGTAAACATTCACAATTATTATTTTTAGTTGTATGGTGAAATTTTTCTTAAGTAATTCTTAAATAATTTTGTATCAATGCTGATCAATGTATACTTTTTTGATATTGAAAAACTGTTCTTTAAATTACTTTACAGCCGATGACTCTAACAATAATAAAGAAAATGAATTGGAAGCAGATGTGTCAGACTCAGGAAGTTCAGAGGAGGAATTTTCAAATGTAAGTTCTTACAATAAAACATATCTGTCTCAGTAGCCCTGGTGGAAAATTTTTACCAGTGGAAACAAAAGATGAGGCGTATGTATACCAGTGCGGTTATGAATTATCATCAAAAGCATAATATACCTTTTACCAGTTTTGAATGTAACTGAGATAAATTTCAGTCAGGGAAGAAACTGCAACAACTTAAGAAAAATGCTTTCATCTCATTGACGTGAAATTCTGATAAGTTCTTTTTTCTTTACCCTTAGATCCAATCGCCCTTGAGCAACTTTGAGAAAATAAGGAATAAAAACATTAACGCCAATCATAAATTCATAAAAAACCTTGGGTTTAAATCAAACAGAAAATTTGATCGACATGCTCCCAATGTTGCTGAGAGTTCAACAGAAAGCAGTGAAGACAGTGGTGACAGCCACGAAGAAGAAATTCAAAAGGTCTTAGCCCATGGTGAAGAAGTATACTTGATAAATGAGAACAAAGAGGTTCTTAAGGCTAAATACGATGCAGAAGCATCAATTGTGCATGGTGTTGAAATTAAGGAAGGACAGGGCCGGTTTTTCATCACAAAAATTCTAAATGGGGCAAAAAAATGGGATGGATTTGATATTGACACCATGAGTGAAGGTGCTGTAGTTATGTGGGATAAGAAAGCCACCAAGAAGGTTTAAGCAACATTAAGTACTGAACAAGGTACTGTAACCAGCACCCCAACACCTCTGGAGGAAAAGAAAAGGAAGCGATGCCCTGAAACATGGATTGTCAACAAAAGGAAAGCGGCAGTCAACTCTGGTCAGGAATTTCAATACACTGTTAAATCTAAGCAAGGAGAAAAAACAAAAGCGATTAAAGCAAGTGTCGATTAAAATGCAATGACAAGTTTCCCGAGGAAATTCGTAAACAAATTTTTGAGGGTTTCTATGCCTCTGGAGATAGAAGTCTTCAGTCACAGCAGCTGGTAAGTCTGGTAACTGAGAAGGAAACAGCCAGGAAAAGAGGTGCTGACCCTGCAAACAGTAGACACAATTTAACCAGAGAATATTCTTTGGTGAAAAAAGGGGAGAGAATTAAGGTGTGTCAAAAAATGTTTACGGGTACCTTCTCGATACATGAAAAAAGGATACCGACAGCCCTCCATAACGTTATTGACACTGGTGCACCCAAACCAGATGGAATAGGTAGACACGGCAACCATCACAGAGAGGAGCAAAGGGAAAGATTTGTCATGGAGCATATCTCAACATTCAAAGTGCTGGAATCCCATTATGTCCGAAGCAAAGCTAAGTTTGAATATCTTCCTTCTGAATTGAATATTTCAGAAATGTATCGCATGTATGTTAAATGGAGAGAAAAAAGAAACTATCCGTTAGAAACATATCCATTCGATGCTGGTGTATCTCGTACATGGTTTCAGTTGAAATTTCAAAAGTCAAAAAAGGACAAGTGTGATACATGTGAGGAATTCAAGCATACCTAACCCTTCAGATGAAGCTAAACTATCACAGAAAAACCATTTTAAAAAAAGACAAGGAGCTGGCACGCAACATAAAGCAAGCAGCAAAAGAAGAGGCGTCAAAAGACCTTACCAAATGTGCAGCTGCTTTCGATTTGCAAAAGGTTTTTTTGACGGCCTATGGACAAACTAGCTCCTTTTACTATTCTAGGAGGTTGGCTAACCACAACTTCACAGTTACTGAACTTGACACTATGTCAACATATTGTTACTTTTGGTCTGAGAGTGAATGCCAGAAAGGTTCTTGTGAAGTTTCCACATCGATCGAAAAATTCATTTCAATAAGAAACGAAAATGGAATCACAAAATTTCACTTCTTCAGTGATCGCTGTGAAGGGCAAAATAACAACAGAATGGTTTTTGTAATGTTAAATGCAGCTTTACAGCAGTTTGATTTGGAAAGTGTCCGGCTTACTTATCTCGTTTCTGGAAATTCCCAAAACGAGAATGACACAGCCCATTCCGTCATTGAGCGTATGGCACATGGCAAAACCGTATACACCCCATCTGAGTGGCATGCACTGATGAGCATTCAAAAAGAATAGATGCACGGGGATATCAAGGATTTCATAAATCCAACTGCCTTTCCGGAATACGCTTCTGTTTATTCGGATAAAACTGGCAAATGACCGACGCGCAAAGGGAAAAACAAAAGGCTTTGAACGAAAGCCTTCGGTTGGAGAAGAGAAAAGTGACAAAGGTGTTTTGGTCAGAGATTGTCGATTTGATGTTTAGCAAGGAGGAGCCAGAAACAATGATGTTCAAATACAAGTATAATGAACATTTTCGGAGAGCGACATTTTCTACTAACCAACGCCCACTTCAAGAAGAGGAACAACTTGTTCGAAAATCGGAAATGAAGAGATACTTGAAACCGTGTGGTATAAGTTCACAAAAGAAATCGGACCTGCTGAAACTTTGTTCCAAAAATCTTATCCCAGCCCATTGACATCAGTTTTACAAGAACCTTCCAAAAAGCTCCACTAAGAAAGACGATTGAACTCCTTTTAATGTGGTTTCTTTTTACTCTGTAAATTATTGTCATTGTATTGTCATGCTTCTTCTAATTAGTTGCAAGATTTCACTCCTAGCACATGACCACCTAACTACAGATCTAGCTGACTAGAAACTAGTTTGAAACTGTACAGTTCTGACATGTATGATCCACCTCTTTCTTCAGCCTTAAATCTATTCTGCTTATTGAGACAACAATGCTAGCTTTAGGTTTTTTAGTTACAGCTTCCATATTTTAGTCCAGATTATTTAAACTACTTATATCAAATTCAAAATCTTTAAAGTCCTTGGTTTTGATGTATTATTTAACTATTCTTGATGAGTTACAATCTACTTATACTAATTCGCAATCGTGTGTAACACATTTAACTTGAGAGTGTTTTGTTTTTTCTAAATTTACGGTCAAAATCTTCTTAATCGTGGTCATTTTTTCGTTAGACCATTGATAACTGGCGATTAGTATAATAGCACGCGGCGTGACGTCAGTTATTTTTGTCGTATCACGGGGGAGCCATTGCATTGCAACCCCAATCGAACGCGGCGTTTTTGGGGAAATATCTCGAGAACCAATAGCGATAACTGACGTTTTTTAGGGTCGGCAACACGGGTGATGGGGTGACGCAACATTTGGGGCTAAATTTTATTTGGTACTGCGGCTATGACGTCATTAAAATCTTTGACCGACCATATCTCCGGAACGGTTGGTCGTACCGAAACGATCCCATACATTTTTTTGATCAGTTTTTCAAGCTCTATAACATGGGCACGGTCTCTTATTGAGATTCGGTGATTTAATTTTTCGTCACCTGTTTTCGTCACATTATTTTCGAAATTAAAGCCGTAAAAAACTTTTACGTGAGATACTATCTTATTATACTAATTCGCATTTGTGCATACCACTTTTATTTTAGAGAGTGATAAATTTAGTTTTAATTTACGGTCATCGTCCTCTTATGTGCGTGTAAAACCACGTAGAGGCGAGAGACACTTTTCTCACGATCATTCCAAAAGCACGTGGCATCATTTGACGTCAGTTTTTTTATGATCACGAGGAATCATTGCATTGCAGTCCCAATCGAACGCGACGTTTTTGGGGAAATATCTCGAGAACCAATTGGGATAAGTGATGTTTTTAGGGTAGGTGACACAGGTGATGGAGTGACACAACATTTGGGCCTAAATTTTATTTGGTACTGCCGCTATGACGTCAACACACTCTTTGATCAACGATATCTCTGCAACGGTTGGTCGTAACGAAATGATCCCATACATTTTTTTGCTCAGTTTTTCAAGCTCTACAACATGGATACATTTTCCAGTCCCGAGTCCTTAATTGAAATTTTCGTCACCGGGTTCGCACACAGGAACGCGTCGTATTTCTGCAGATTCTTTTCGAAATCAAAGTCGTAAAAAACTTTTACGCAAGATACTAGTCTTATTATACTAATTCGCAATTGTGCATACCATTTTTATTTTAGAGAGTGACATATTTGAGTTTTTTCACGGTCAAATCCTTCTTATTTTTTCCCTTTTCGTCGTAAAGCCACGTAGAGGCGAGAGTGTTTTTTTTTATTTTCCGCGATTAGTATATGCTCCTCCGTTTTGTTATTTTTGGTTTGCGCAGTGGAAATCAGCCGAAAAACATCTTTGGAGGAGTGCGAGCAATGCAATCTTCTTCGTTCGAAATTTGTCAACGATCATTTCGTGAGCAAGAAACTTCACGAAGAAGACGTGTTTCTTTTTGTATACGAATATTTTAATTTAAATTTGATTGTTTTAGGCAGCAAATCGACAAAAGAACTGACGAAGAAACACAGGTTTGTATGCAAGAAGGTGTTGTTATTATTATAAAAGGTTTTATTATCGTGTTTATTGCTAAACTTTTACTCTTATTAATAAAAGAACAAAGGTAGCATGTGTAAGTGAGTTAGTTATTTAGATATACAGAAGAAGTGCAGGGAAGTTTTTAAAAATTAGCTGCAGAAAGATCGAACAAACAAAAGGTATTATTATAAAACTTTTATTCAATTTCCGCGCGCTATGCGTAGAAAATTGTTTGGTTTACAAATTCTATCTATCTATTTATCTGACTGTCTATGTAACAGTTTTTTGCCGTTTTCGGAAAGTCCATTCGGATTTCGGATTGTTTGTTATTTCAGAATTGTTAATAACTGACCTATGCTAGGAACTTAGGACAGGTTTGACTAACATTGGGCAATTTAGACAAGGTGCTGATTTAGAAGTTGACGGTCATTTTGTCAGACTTGACTAAAATTGGACAATTTGGGCCAAATTTGGACCAAATTACGAAAGTTCTTCAAATTTCATGAAATTTTGCATGGATTACATTTGAAAGGTGCTGATATCAATTTTGGCAATCATGTTGTCAGATTTGACTAAAATTGGACAATTTGGGCCAAATTTGGACCAAATTTCAAAGTTCTTCAAATTTCATGAAGTTTTGCATGGATTACATTTGAAAGGTGCTGATTTAGAATTTGACAGTTATTTTGTCAGATTTGACTAAAATTGGACGATTTGGGCCAAATTTGGACCAAATTTCGAAAAATCTTCAATTTTCATGAATAAACATCATGTGTAAGATTGGTGAACTGTTTTTCTAGCCCCGAAACATCATAGTGAATTGCAAAGATGTCAAGATTAAATTAAATAAATTTAAGAACGGAGTAATTTGATGAATTCCAGACTGTATCAAATTATTAGTCAGTGTACAAGTCATTCAGATATCTTGAAAATTAGCCTAAAGCAATTTCCTAAAGGGCTGATGCGGAAATTGTTTAAGCCATGAGGCTTCTAGTTTTTGATTAATAAAAGAACAAGTTAGGTATATGTATTTGTATTTAAATGTAGATGCTGGTCAAAAATAGAGGGGGTATTTGTGACATTTTTGTTGAGGTTGACATTTATCCCCATAAAATGTGCTAAATTTGAGGTTGACAACTGAAAATTGAATATGGTTAGGCTGATTAAATTTGCTTTCCAGGGATATAAGTATCTTTTTTTGAGGTTGACTCAAACTGAAGATATGCTTTTTCGAAGTAGGAGCCAAATTTGAGGTTGACATGGCTTGAGGTTGACAGTACTAGGGTTCTTTGGTCCTGGATTAGTCAACGTTAGATTAGTATTTTCCAAATCTGTTTGATGCTAAAGTACTCAAGAAAGTGTGGACTTTCTCATTATGCGCATAGCTTTGAGGTTGACACTTGTTAAGGGGCCCAAAAGTGAGGTTTACACATAAGTTCAGTCATAACTTCAACTTTTTAAGTTATTGAGGCTGTATTCTCCGACACATGGTAAACATGGGGCTTTAACAGCAATTTCAATCAAAAAAATTTGTTAAAAGAGCCTTTTTTGAGGTTTACAGGAGAACTTTCAACAGGTAAGGTATTTTTTCATTTGCCTCCCCATAGGAAGATATGGTTTAGTTTTCATCCATCAAACTAATCAGTGCTGGATAGGAAATCTCTCTGACTGTTGTACTTTAAATACTTTCAAAGGTTCAAATTTGGTTAGAGGGATACAATTTTGAGGTTTACAATTGTTAATGGATCCAAAATTGAGGTTTACATGGAATTTTTATCATTTCTTTAGCCTATTGACACATATACACTTTCAATGCTTCTTGAAATAAGCAAGGGGAACATCTTGTAACAATTTTATTCAAAAAAATTGTTAAAGGAGCCTTTTTTGAGGTTTACATGAGAATTTTCAACAGGTAAGATATTTTCATCTAAATCGTTATTGTTGTTTAGTTTTCACTTTTTAAAACAATTCAGTAGTGGATAGGCTAACTTTGTATTGAAATCTAGAATTTGCTAAAATATATATCATTTTGAGGCTTACAATTGTTATTTGAACCAGTTTTGAGGTTTACAGATAGATTTGATGTTTTTTATTACTTTTGAAGAAGCTCAATCTCTGCAGATGAGCTCTATCCACCAACTCTCCGCTCAAAAAATACAGTCGAAACAAGTATTGATGATGAAAAAGAGGAAGAAGACGAGGAAGAAGGAGAAGATGAAAATTTGGAGGACTTTATGCCTGAAGGATCGATTGTGGCAGTAGCTGCTGATTCCAAGTCAGATGACAGTGTTTGGTTTATACAAATTACTAGCCGCCAAGGCGGCGTCGCTCGCCGCCCATGTTCAGCCTGCGTTGTATCACCACCTGCTCCAAATTATTGCACTTAAAACCAGCGATAAGACTTCCTTTGCTGCTGGCTTTATCACTTAATAAAGCTCGTTTGCACGTTAAGAGAAATACGTTCCTGGTGTTTCAAATCTTGCATGTTATTAACTCAGCCGTTCATTGTCGCGGTCGCATTTAAAATGCTTTACACAATGCATTCCGAACGTGAACTTCACGTGGTTTTTATTTACGATTTTAAACCAATCAAGTATCAGTTTAACAATTCACTCAAAACGCAGAGAGAAGAAACTTTTCAACTTATTATTAGCTTTTGTTTGACGCGCTCTAACATGGGTGCTGTCAGAAGTAGGTGAAAAAATGGTTTCTCTTCTTAAAAAGATCACACGGGAGGAGAAAAAAATGCACGTGCTAAATGAATGAAGTGAATAAAAAACGTTCGATCAGATTAAAATAGATTAAAAGAAATTGATTAAAAGAAATTAAGACAACTATTAAGACAAAAGCAAAAAAAAAATATTTTGTTTCATGAATCTCTTTTTTTTACCTATCGGTTTTTAAACATTTTAAAAGTCCACCTGTCTCAGACAGTCAGGAAAGCGTTAGGATACACTGGCAAACCGCACATGCTGCCATGTTCTGCCACTGCTGCTTTTTGTCCAAAATGTTAAATCAGTTTCTTAGTTGATGTATTGTTTTCAAAGCCAAGTCAACGTGGAATATAAAACTGACAATATTAATAAAAACAAAACCTTATTCCTATTAGTTCATCAGCCAAAAAAAAGTCACGTTCGATTGGGGTTGCAATGTATTTGCTTCAAACTCAGGCCCGCACACAAAAAAGAAATAATTTCGCTCACAACTCAATTTACCATTTTGCGTGACTTACAAACAAACAAACAGACAGACAGACAGACAGAGAATCGGCTATTAATATATAGATTGGAAGTGGCGAGTCTGATTCTGATATCATTGATGATTATGGGAACACAATACCTGCAAGGATTGACTTCCTAAAGGGGCATTTTCTTGAGCGTGAACATACTAACAAAACTTCCCAGTTATTCAAAATTAGCAAAAAGACAACTTTCTTTTATAGAGAGAGTGTGTTTTATCCGTTTGTACCATTCCATGAAACCAAGAAGGGTTTACGTTTGGATAACAAGGACTTAACTGATATTCTCTGCTATATTGATAAAATCAAAACAACATGAACACTTCTGCTGCATGTTTTATAGTATATGAAACACTATTTGATTTATAGTACATGTTTCATTTGAGTGACTCTCTTCTTCAGTATTATTTATTTAACATTTTCTCTTCATGGCTTTTTTGTTTTTGACAGAAAAAGTAGTTCACCTTTTATTTCAGTAAGATTCTAGATTATTTCACTGTTAGAATTGTCATCCTCAAACTTTGTTCTTTTAATCGTTCATTATGTATTTTAAGGTAATTTGATAGCCTACTGTTTCAAGAAAATAATTGATTATCTTTTTGATTCTAATATTATAAAAATTGAAAACTTTTCAATTTATTGAGGTGTTTCCTATCACTTGTCAACCTCAAAAATAGCCCCCTTAATGAATTTGATGTGTTCTAATAGATTCTTTATGTCCTGGAAAAGGGTTGAAACACCTAGTAAGAAATTATAACACGAGTTTGAGGTTGACAGGGTAAAAACGATTATAGCCCAGCTCGAAAAACATCAAAATGTCAACCTCAATATCGGCTTCTATAACAAGAAAACCTGGCTCTTTTAACACTTTTTGATAAGTATAACCATTCAACAACCCATTTTTAGTAATTTCCAGTTTTCCTTATTAGTTTCTTTTTCTGAGGATGACATTTTCTTGAAACAGTCATTTATTGCCTGTCAACCTCAAAATGGCTCTAATAACAAAAATATATAAATGGACTCGTCTCTATTAGACCTTTCACCTCATAAAATCTCAAGCTAAACGACAAAGTAATAAATAAGATATCACAAAAAGTCTAAATTTTGCATTTTAATGGTGATAAAAAAATGTCACACTAATTTTGACCAGCATCTGTATTTAAATGTTTGTTTACGTTTTAGTTATCAAATATCGCTATACAGAAGAAAGTGTAGTGAAGAAATGCAGAACAAAATGATGTTTATTTACACAGTAAGGAATGGTTTTAATTTAGTTTTGAAAGATTAAATACTATAGCTTTGAATAGATATCTTATTATATGAGTTCTTTCGTTTAGTTTATATGCTACTGGATGAAAAACGAAGACGAGAGTAATTTGTTTTGCTAACGCGCGCTATTATTATTTTTATAGTTAGCAAAGAAGATTTGATTCGATTTATTTATTTACAGATCAATTAAAAATGGTCCCACAGCTATGACTGTTTTCCTTTCTCATGGTTGTGGAAGTAGGGAACGTGTTATGCTGTCAAATTGTATCTATTGACGATGTTTGATGCTTTGTCTGTATGCCTTTCTGCCAGCCATTTATGCCTTTTGTCTTGGTTTGCTTAAATATGGTTGCAGTAGTAGTAAGTATTGTAGCTGTTCTTTACTGAAATTTTTTTCTTTTAGGTCAGAAAAGAAAAAGTGTAGCTATTTATAAACGAAATTTATAAATGTATAAATGAAACACATGGTATGTTGAGAAGGTTATTTAAGAGAAGAATGGATCATGTATTTTCATTGCCATTGTACAACAAAAAAGAAGCATTGCTGGGGTATATTTTTCTTCAGTTTATATTTGTTTACGGCATTCATTATTTTGTGTTATGTTAATTGCTACATACATACTTCCTAGGTATATAAGTTTAGCATTATGTTTTTATTTGTTGCTTTTAATATCTTCTGGGTATTCAATTATGGTTTTGGTCAAAGAAAGGCATTTTGTTGTTTCAATTATTTTTATTAATTTGATGTTTGGTTGTGTATGCCAGGTAAAAGTTTTTATTCTGTTCAGCTCCAGGGTTGAGTGAACCCGTATTGACTCACAGTATCGGTTGACTATATAGACCAAATTTTGTCTTTAATTGTTATCTTTAGGATAAATGCGTACTTGAATTTTCTTTTTGTTTTTTCTTTCTTTTTGTTTTATTGTTTATTTCAATATTGTTATAGCATGATTAGGTTTTCGGTATTACAATTCAAGTATTAATTTTTTAGGTAATAATAAAAAAGCATAAAGAAATGAAACTCATGGTTTTAATCATGATGTTGATGGTTTTGGGAAGAACAGACTACATATCATTTCAAAAATTCATTAATGGTTGCAGTCAAGTAGTACCTTTGGAACAAAAGAAAAAGTTGGAAGGTATCAATTTGTTTTGAATTAACATTTTGTAATGTTTGGTTTCGTATGTCTGGGTATATATATATTGCCATTTTTTTTACATTAAAGTTACTTCTCTTCTGCGTATGAATATATTATTCTGAGTCATGTTGCTATTTGTTTCTGTTTTTAATCTTCTGAATGTATAAAATGAATCTATATATTAATAGCCGATTCTCTGTCTGTCTGTCTGTTTGTTGGTTTGTTTGTAAGTCATGCAAAATGGTAGATTGAGTTGTGAGCGAAATTATTTCTTTTTTTGTGTGCGACGTGAGTTCGAAATAAATACATTGCAACTCCAATCGAACGTGACTTTTTTGGCTGATGAACTAATAGGAATAACGTTTTGTTTTTATCATTATTGTTAGTTTTATATTTCACGTTGACTTGGCTTTGAAAGCAGTACATCAACTGAATACAAAGAAACTAACTGATTAAACATTTTGGACAAAAAGCAGCAGTGGCAGAACGTGGCAGCATGTTCGATTTGCGAGTGTTGTATCCTAACGCTCGCCTGACTGTCTGAGACAGGTGAACTTTTTTCGAGCAATCAAAATGTTTAAAAACCGATAGGTAAAAAAAAGAGAATCATGAAACAAAATATTTTTTTTTTGGTTTATGTCTTAATAGTTGTCTTAATTTCTTTTAAGCGATTTCTTTTAATCTATTTTAATCTGATCGAACGTTTTTTATTCACTTCATTCATTTAGCACGTGCATTTTTCTCTCCTCCTGCGTGATCTTTTTAAGAGAAACCATTTTTTCATCTACTTCTGACAGCACCCATGTTAGAGCGCGCAAAATAAAAGCTAATAATAAGTTGAAAAGTTTTTTTCTCTCTGCGTTTTGAGTGTATTGTTAAACTGATATTTGATTGGTTTAAAATTGTAAAGAAAAACCACGTGAAGTCTGCTGACATTTTAAATGCGACGGCGACGGCTGAGTTAAGAACATGCAAGATTTGAAACACCAGGAAGGTATTTCTCTTCACGTGCAAACGAGCTTTATTTAGTGATAAAGCCAGCAGCAAAGGAAGTCTTATCGCTGGTGTTAAAGGAGTGGTATCGTCATTTCAAATTTTATGACAAAGTTTAGTTTAAAAAATGTATAGTTAACCTGCGTTAAAGCTTTTTTTAAAAACGTTTTACTTCCGAAGATATTGAGTTTTTAATTTTTTTATAAACCCCCGTCTTTTTTTCTGATGAAAAGCGTGTGACGTCATTGAAGAAGTTTCATTTATTTTAACTTGTTATGTCAGTGCAAAGGAGCGTATTAGTTTCTCATGTTTTCAAAAGTCATGAGTGAGAATTCAAGTGAAGAGGAATCAGATGTTCCCAGCGAAGATGAAGAATGTAGCAATGAGTTTTATTCAAGGATTTCACAGAGAATTTTAGCGGTTTGAGCAATATAGCTTTGACCCAGTTGCTGTAAAGAACATGAAGAAGTCCGGATGATGATTTTGATGACGAAAATGCTTTACCGGAGAGAGTTGGCAACAAACAGTGATGCAAATGTGTTGCAAAGAAGTTTATGCGATCGAAGACGATAAATTTCAAAATAATTTTTTGTACAAATCAAAACGAAAAAAAAAACATGCAACATTGAGTTGATCATTGATCGTAGTAAAATTCATATATTGAAAGTTAACGTTTTTCCAACTTTCCGTTTTCCGTGCAGAAGTTCAAGAATCAATAGCTCATTCTATGAAAACAATAATGAAATAATCGGTGAAACGGAATAATTTTCAAATGCCCAGTTCGAAGAGAAACACGAAAACAAAAATCGAAAAAACACTGGCACACAGAAAGTAAGAGTTCACCTACATATAACGAAAAGTGTAGATAAAACATTAAAGTAAAACTCCTTATAACATGTTTACCGTCAAATTTCTTCCAAAACATGATTCTTTAAAATATAAGTGACGTAAAGATGGAAGATTGGCCTCGCTTCAACTTTGAAATCCATATTTTTTTATGAATTTTAGGTAATCTAAAGAAACTAATGTTCTGTTCTTTGGTTGAGTCACTGTCACAGCAGCACAAATAACCATGTTTTTCACTAGATTTAAAAAAAATTACTTAGTTATTGCTTGAATTTCAAAGAACACTCGCTCGATTTGAATGCAGAACATCGCATCAACACTGAATATAACTTCTTCAATGACGTCACATAATTATTACTAATTTATTCAGCGTTTTCAGCCTATGTTTTAAAGTGGCATTTTATAGCGAAAAAAATACTTTTTTTTCCAAATTAAATTTATTTTGTAGTATCTACATTAAAACAAGGGATATACGAAGAAAAACATTTTTTTCAAATTTTCATGACACCACTCCTTTAAGTGCAATAATTTGGAGCAGGTGGTAATACAACGCAGGCTGAACAAGGGCGGCGAGCGACGCCGCCTTGGCGGCTAGTTACAAAATTAATGCCTGTAGAAACTTTTACACAAGTTAAATTTCGCAACACAACGCATACTGAACATGGGTGGCGAGCGACGCCGCCTGGGATGTTTTTGAGTTGCGATTCTATGATTTATTTTTTCGTCACGGGGTACGTACACGGGAATGGTGGATTTGACCTAATGTTTTCGAAGTTAAGTTCGGTAAAAAGTTTTTACCCGGGATACTAGTTTTAGATTAATTTTTATTTGATGACATTAATTTTGATGTATTTTTAAACTATTTTAGATGAGTTACAATTTCAGATGGATTTTAATTTAATGACAATTTTCCAAAGCATCATTTTTAGGATAATTATTTCATTCTTTGTTATTGATCAAGTCTTAAACGATACAGGGTTGGAAAGTTTTCATGCTTATGGTTATGTGTTTTATCCCTTGAATTTCTCATAATCAAGTGCTACACTAAACAGAATTACTGCAAGATTTCACTCCGAGCATGTGACTGCTTCACTACAGATCTAACTGACTAGAGCTAAAAAGCACTAGAAACTAGTTTGAAATTGTACAGTACTGGCACGTATAATCCATCTCTTTCTTCAGCCTTCAATCTATTCTGCTTATTGAGACAACAATGGTAGCTATAGCTTTTAGCTAGCTTTAGGTATATTAGTTACAGCTTCCATATTTTAGTCCCAATTATTTAATCTACTTATATCAATTCAAAATCATTAAAATCTTTGCTTTTGATGTATATATTTTCTAACTATTTTAGATGAGCTACAATTTCAGATTAACTCTAATTTGATGACATTAGTTTTGATGTATTTTTAAACTATTTTAGATGAGTTACAATTTCAGATCGATTTTAATTTAATGACAATTTTCCAAAGCATCATTTTTAGCTGACTATTCCTTTTCATTAGAATTTTAATTTTTTTATAACATTTAATGTACATTCCAGTTCATGTATTATTATAAAAAGACTAGCAACTCGCGTAAAAGTTTTTTACGGGTCTTAATTTCGAAAAGGATGTGCGGAAGTCCCGTGTCGAAAATAAATGACGAAAGATTAAACCATGGAAATGTGACTGGAAAATGTACTCATGTTGAAGAGCTCGAAAATCTGATCAAAAAAATGTATAGGATCGTTTCGCTGCGACCAACCTTTGCAGAGATATCGTCAATCATAGATTTTAATGACGTCATATCCGCAGTACCAAATAAAATTTTGACCCAAATATTGCGTCACCCCATCACCTGTATCGCGGACCCTAAAAAACGTCAGTTATTAGTTATTGGTTGGTTATTGGTTCTCAAGATATTTCCCCAAAAACGTCGCGTTCGATTGGGGATGCAATGCAATGATTCCCCCCGTGATCATAAAAACATCTGACGTCAAATGCCACGTGCTATTATACTAATCGTGAATGTGTCTTGCGTGGTCGAACTGCCGCTATATGACCACGATTAAGAAGATTTTGACCGTTAAAAAACAGGAAAACAAACACTCTCTAAGTTAAATGTGTTGCACACAACTATGCAAATTAGCATAATAAGACTATTATCCCGGGTAAAACCTTTTTACCGAACTTAACTTCGAAAACATTAGGTCAAATCAACCATTCCCGTGTACGTACCCCCTATCACCCGTATCACTGACCCTAAAAACGTCAGTTATCCCTATTGGCTCTCGAGATATTTCCCCAAAAACGTCACATTCGATTGGTGATGCAATGCAATGATTCCCCGTGATCATAACAAAACTGACGTCAAATGATGCCACGTGCTTTTGGAATGATCATGAGAAAAGTGTCTCTCGCCTCTACGCGGTTTTACGCGCACATAAGAGGACGATGAACGTAAAATTTAGTAAATATATCACTCTCTAAAATAAAAGTGGGATGCACAATGCGAATTAGTATATACTAGTATCCCGGGTAAAAACTTTTTACCGAACTTAACTTCGAAAACATTAGGTCAAATCCACCATTCCTGTGTATGTACCCCGTGACGAAAAAATGAATCATGGAATCGCAACTCAAAAGTGTACCCATGTTGTAGAGCTTGAAAAACTGAGCAAAAAAATGTATCGGATTGTTTCGCTACGACCAACCGTTGCAGAGATATCATTGGTCAAAGATTATGATGACGTCATATCCGCAGTACCAAATAAAATTTCGGACCAAATGTTGTGTCACTCCATTACCCGTGTCACCAACCCTGAAAAACGTCAGTTATCCCTATTGGTTCTCGAGATATTTCCCCAAAAACGTCGCATTCGATTGGGGATGCAATGCAATGATTCAATAGCAATATGGCTCAGAATATATATCTATATGCAGAAGAGAAGTAACTTTTGTGTAAAAATAGCAAAAGCACAGAACTGTTTACCCAGACATACAAAACATTGAATAACACTGTGAAATGTGAATTGAAAACAAATCGATACCTTCCAACTGTGTTTCTTTTGTGCCAAAGTTACATTGGTTAGCAATCGTTAATGAATTTTTGAAATGATAGTCTGTTCTTCCCAAAACCATCAACATCATGATAAAAGCCATGAGTTTCATTTCTTTAACGGTTTATGTGCTTTTTTATTATTAATCTTATCTAAAAAATATTTCAATTGCATAAAAATGCAGAAAAAGATAAATCATGCTATGACATGGTTGAAATAAAAAACAAAACAAAAAACAAAAAGTAAATTCACACGCATTTATCCTAAAAGTAAAATTAAAAACACAAATTCAATGAATTTGTAAAGCTTTTGATTGGAAAGCCTATAAAATCAACCAATACTATATGTTTATACGGGTTCAACACTCAGCACTGGAGCTAAATTAAATAAAGACTTTTAACATGGGATACACAACCAAACATCAAAATAATAAAAATAATTGAAACAATGAAATGCCCTAGCCAAATTTAATACTGAAAAGATAAGAAGTAACAGATAAAAACATAATGCCAAACTTATATACCCAGGCATAGTAGGTAAACAACTACAACAAGATGCCCTTACGGGCAGAAAGATTTCTGCAAAATCAGTTGAAAACTAAAAATATGAAAAATGAAATACTATAATAGCATTCTTGAAACTTGAATGATTTGGAATCATTGAATGGTTGAATAATTTCTACAATACATTACATTCCTAATTACCTGCTTCTCAGGACATTTTGAAGGCATAATTGGCACAATGAGAGACTTTATTTGAGTGTATATTTACTGCCAATAAACTGAACAACATGTTTGCTGACACAAAATAATATAAACGATACATGGATCTTTTCAGATATCTTAATGAGTATGATCATAACTCGTAAACTCAAAACATTTTTCCAACAACATATAAATTTTAACAATATTAATTATATTAATTAAATTAGATTAACAATATGGCAAGCACTTATATTCTTCATCTAAAGGCTGAAATACATGATCAGTTTAAATGGATCAATTCTACACATTCAGTTTAAACTGAAAAAACTTCCATGTTTCTTTTTATTTTACCATGGACAACGCAGTGCAAGGTGCAGTAATTGCAGCGTTTGTGGCTGTTATTGTAATAACGAAAAATAAAAAAAGTACAAGAAAGAAACGAACAATTTTGGTGAAGCCGTGGTTACAAGATTTATTGGGTGCATACGACACGTTCTTAAATGAATTCAAGTGGAAAGATCATTTGTAGAACAAAAGGTTTTTGCGTATTTAACCTGATACTTTTGATGAATTACTACTCCCTATTGAATATTCAATATGGAAAAGAATTCTATCTTTTATTCAATTTTTCATTTTGTTTGCCATTTTCGATGTTCAAATAACTGCTCGCTTCACATTCACACAAAGTTGCTACAAAATCATTCGGAATTATTCGCCATGTGTTGAAAACAAAAGAAACATCTAGTTTATCTCATGATTTCAATAGAATATTTTCATCAGTTTAACTGAAGAAGATGAACACGTCCATCTTTTAAAAAAACTTTTAAAAACAGTTTAAAAGGATCATGAAAAATTCATCAGTTTTTTCTGTTTACACGATCAGTTTCCCCTATCATCAACTGTCAGTTTAAACTGATCGTGTATTTCAGCCTTAAGTTGCAATTCATGATCAATTTAAAAAAAATCTTTAGGAAATTTAAGAAAAGTTGAATGATTTTTACAACATAACATTAGCTACATTTCTGCACCCAAAAGCATTGCAAAACTGCAATTGACACTATGCGAAACTTCATTGCATATACGTATACACCACCGATAAACTGAATTACATCTGAATGACATTCACCCCTTCTTTTGGGAGTACAAAATCAGCTTATGTTTATATTGATATTTTCAGATGTCACACAGTGACTATACGTACGTAAATCATAAACTTTAAACAATTGATAAGTACTATCAATCTTCATTGACAATATATATAACTTAAAAATAAAATCAAACATTAAAACATTAACAAATTATCATCAGTTTAAAATATTACATTAAAACATCCGCAGACACACAATTTATGTTGGAGCTGAGGAGGACTCTAAGCTGAGCTTCAGTATCCACAGCTTAAAAAGAATAACATCCCATACATGAAACAAACGAAGATGTTTTGTGTTTTCACTAAAAACAAACAAATATATATACCTTTTTGACTCTTTTGTTTACAAAACGTTGAAATCTTCTTTAGAAAAGAGTGATCACAGATAATTCGAAGTTTCTTCTATATATAGATTATTTTTTTCATACTAAAATATGTATATGCTCTTAAAAATCCATTTAATTTGACCAAAGAAACTTGTAAATCTAAAACGGTTTCTTTGCTGGGTGACATGCGTTGGCACGGCGTTTTGGTTTCATGTAAAGGCACACATGAATTTTCAAAAAACCGCTAGGTTTGGACGTCAGAAAAAAAAGAAAAGCAGAGCCGGTTGTAATAGCTTTCTTGCTTTTGCAGAAATCTAACTACCAGGAAAATTTAAAAAAAGCAGACATGGTTGAGATGAGATAAGACAGCATAACACGTTCCCATGAGAACCATTTTTAATTGATCTGTAAATAAATAAATCTTCTTTGCTAACTAATGGCGCGCGTTACCAAAACAAATTTTTACTGCGCTCCTCCCTCGTCTTCGTTGCTCTATAGTCTTTTGACTATGGTTGCTCCATCTCCTCTTCATTTTCATCCAGCTTCTACATCCTAAACGATGGAATTACTTTAACTCTTAAACTCACACATTTGTAAGATATCTCTACAAAACAAACTAAACATTAACCCTTTGCTTGCCAACGACCAATTTCATTTTTCATTTTTCGAAAAAACAGAAAATTTACGTAGGGTTATTCAAATGCTCATATCTTGACCTCAGTAAAGAGTTATAAGTTCAGTGAGCCCATTTTAGAAAGGTTTTAAAATGTCCTTTCACATAAACAAAACAAAACTTGAAGTTTCCAAGTGAAAAAATGAAAATTGCTAGGGTAAATAGCAAAAACTTTTATCCGCTTTTCAAAATTGAATTCACAAAAAAAGTAAGCATTGTTTTTAAGTACAGCAGATGTTTTTAGCAAAGTTGTTTGGAAACATAGACATGTTATAATAGTATATAAACAGAATATCAACTAAAATATGAAATATATATAAACAAGATTGACTATTCTTTATCAAAGTTATTACTTCAACTGTTACTATATGTAACAAGTTATGTAAACAAGTTATGTAAACTTTAATGGTAGGTTTTTATTCTGAAGCTTTCTTCCATGCCTTATATGCATCCTCATATAGTTTATGGGTATGGTAAAGTCCAAAGCATGGTGCTACACATAAAGCTACCTCACACTGCGCACACTCATAGGAAGTTTCTCGACCTGGTCGCTTACGTTTTTGACCAATGGCAATATCCATAGATCTCTCGTCTGGGACACAAACTTTGCACAAACGACTAATTCGATTTTTGGTATCCCCCTCTATTT
The DNA here is from genome assembly GCA_027922465.2 of Turritopsis dohrnii. Classification (NCBI taxonomy): domain Eukaryota; kingdom Metazoa; phylum Cnidaria; class Hydrozoa; order Anthoathecata; family Oceaniidae; genus Turritopsis; species Turritopsis dohrnii. Next base: position 163,329 of record BQMF02000300.1, read on the forward strand.
TTCTTGGAAAATGACGACCAGCTAATCGTTGTATCTCTAAGCCAGAACTTGTGGGTCGATTCTGGGTTGGTTGGGTAAGATCAGGAGCAGCCGATTCAATGAGCTGCTTCACCACTTCCAATCAAAAATTTGTTTGGGTCACTTTTCGCATTCCTTTTGATGTCAGCCACTCATTGTATACAATGAATGCATTTACCATTGCTAAATTGAATAATCTGAAGAGTACTTTCTTCCACCATTTACAGGATCTACGAACAAACCCGGAGTACTTCATCCACTGATCGTTGTTGTCAACTCTGCCCATGTACTGATTGTACATATGAATAAGTTGCGGTTTTCTGGTCGGTTCTTTCGTTTGCCAGTGTAGCTTCCCAGTCAAAACTGGCTCAGCATTGTAAATGGTAGATAGGAGGGTAACATGTTTCCTATCAAGTATGCGGTGAGCAATCATCTGGTTACCATAGCTCATGGTTATGCTGTCCCCACGTTCCTTGAATCGTGCGCTTGTAATTGCCTTCGGTAAACCAATTCGTGGTCGCACTGTACCACATGCATGTGTATTCAATGAGAATAAGCTGAAGAAAAGGTAGGGCGATGTGTAGAAATTATCCATATGGATAACATATCCTTTGTTTAGATAAGAATCAGAAAGTTTCATAATGAGGTCATGAGTCTTTCCAAACTTGGAGGGTCAGGTGTCCTTCTCAGTCTCACCAACGTAGATATCAATTACACAACAATACCCATTTGAAGAGTTGCACAGCTTGAAGGTTTTGATCCCATACTTGATCAGGTTTATTAGGGTTATAACATTTGAAATGAATCCTTCCTTTGAAGGCTACAGTGCCCTCATCAATGGAAAGGTTTTTACATGGCGTCCAAACTTTATGAAAGTTTTCTACAAATTTTTCGAAAGTAATGCCAAGTTTTTTTCGTGGGTCGTATCCTGGCTGGCCTTTTAGGACATAGTCAAAGTTGTTGCAGCAATGGAGAAAAGCAAAAATATTCTCAAATTCATTTCTAGACATTACAGTTCTAGGAAAAGGTGTGTGTAATGTACTGTCAATGCTCCAATAATGCTGTAACAAATCCTTCTTTACGATACCCATATAATAGGTCAGGGCGATAAAATCTACCATTTTGTTTCTTGATATTCCATCTTTTGGCCATTTGGAATATCTAGAATGCTTTCCAAGTTTCTCTTTATTGGCGTTCAAGTAATGAAAAGCATACATATTGGTTTCCAATGTCAATGAATCAATTATTTCTTCGGAACAAAACAATTCAAAAAAGTAAAGTGTGTTGGCGTCATCGGGAATTTCTATGTTGAATCCAGGTGTTCCAGTGAATGGAAACTGAGCAATTTTATCAATGTCACCTTGTTTCCATTTACTCATGTCAAAACCATCAGGAGCATTCTTATTCTTCTTAAAAACTTTCTTTGGTCCATCTTCACCTTCCATGTTATCATCACTATCATCATTACTGGGTTCAAAATCATCATCAAAACCTTCAAAGTCCAATATATCTTCTTCACAATCAAATAAAGATTCAAATTCATCAATGCCAATTAAATCTGGAACAGTTTCTTCATCATTATCACTGTCTGGATACACGGAAATTTCTTGGTTTAAGTTTTTTTCGCACATGTTTTTTGTCTGGCTTCCACCCGCCATATTGGATTGAGTTTTTATGATTGGGGCGCCAAAGTTTGGGAAACGAATGACACAGCTATGGCCGTTGGGGTGCCAAAAGAACAAGAACAACAAAAGAGCTGTTTTCAAGCAATTGCGGCCCTTGTACGGCCCTATCAAATCACGGACTGGTCCGGGACTGGTTTATTTTTATAGCAGATATATCCCGGACAGGTCCGGGACTGACAAGTAAAGGGTTAAAACCATTGATTACCATGTAAATAAACATCATTTTTTCTGTAGCCAATTCTTAAAACCTTCACTGCACTTCTTCTGTATAGCCACATTATTTGATAACTAAAGTGAAATAAGTAAAACCCTGAAAATGTGCTGGATACTCCACTCGCACTTCTTCTGTGTTTGTGCCTTTACATTTTACATTTTTTTAAATACACGCATATTAAAATACATCAATACAACTAACTAACTCACTTACACGTGCTACCCGTTGTTCTTTTATGAATCTAAAATACAATAACAGTAAAAGTTTAACAATAAACACGATTTATAATAATAAAACATAACAAAACATTTGTATGTGTACAAACCTGTGTTTCGTCGTCAAATGCACAATGAAGAAATGAAAGCTGTTATTAATGACCGAAATTTTTGGAATTTGTCAGCCAATCAAAACTGCGTATTTTAAGAGTTTTCCTTTATTAGGCAATGAAAACGATCAGCGGCGGGGCTTCCCCATCTACCAATCGTAAAAAACGCTCTCCCCTCTGCGTGGTTTTACGACGAAAAGGGAAAAAATAAGACCGTGAAAGAAAAACTAAATATATCACTCTCTAAAATAAAAGTGTGACACACAATCGCAAATTAGTATAATAAGACTAGCCGCCCAGGCGGCGTCGCTCGCCACCCATGTTCAGTATGCGTTGTGTCTTTCTTTTCAGGCATTAATTCATTTCTTACATTCAGAAGATTTAAAACAGAAACAAATAGCAACATGGCTCAAAATATATATTTATACGCAGAAGAGAAGTAATTTTAATGTAAAAAAAATGACAATATAACACAGAACTGTTTACCCAGACATACAAAACCAAACATTACAAAATGTTAATTCAAAACAAATTGATACCTTCCAACTTTTTCTTTTGTTCCAAAGTTACTACTGGACTGCAGCAATCATTAATGAATTTTTGAAATGATATTAGTCTGTTCTTCCCAAAACCATCAACGTCATGATTAAAACCATGAGTTTCATTTCTTTATGCTTTTTTTATTATTACCTAAAAAATTAATACTTGAATTGTAATACCGAAAACCTAATCATGCTATATAAGAATAATGAAATAAACAACAACAAAAAAAAGAAAGAAAAAAAATGAAATTCAAGTACGCATTTATCCTAAAACCAATAACAAAAAACAAAAACTTACTCAGAAGATAAAAAGTAACAAATAAAAACATAATGCCAAACTTATATACCCAGGCACAGTACGTAAACGATTATCATAACACAAAATAATGCATAATATGATAAAATAAACTTAAGAAAAATACATCCAATAACGTTTCTTTTTTGTAGCACAGTTTCATTGTACAGTAATAACTAATGAACTTCTTAAATACGTAATTTATTCTTCTCTAACCCTCTCAACATCATAATTTCATTTCTTTTTTAACAGATGGAAATATTCAAAATCAAAAGAAAAACAAAACAAACTGAAAGAAACTTTGAGAACACATTAATCTAAAAAATATATAATAATTAAAAACACAAATGTAATATGACAGAAAATTTTTAACAAATAAATGGAAACATTCACATCTGTAGAACCATTTGCAATTTCAGCTCAAATCTCCTCCTAACTCGAAACACAGCAATAAACATCGATTTTATACTTTATTTATCCAGCATACTGATTTTCTTCTAACTAAATAGACTAAACTTTGGTTCACTTTCCAGCACACTTTACTGCTGTATAAAAGCATAGCTATACTTTAAACACTTTTTTCTGAAATTCTGGTACCATTTTTATACACTATAAGACATAGAACTTCTTTCTTTGTTTGGCAAAACTTTCTCTATTTTCCAGAAGATTTTCTACTGCAAACACACACTAAAATATCCTTTCCCCTACTCTCTTTAATATTCGTTTATACACTTAAGAACAAAAACACTGGCTTCTTTTTAGTTCCCCAGCACTGTTTTTATGTTGAATGTGTGATGTAAATCTTCCGTTAATAATAAGCCTTTTATATACCTAAAATACGTAGAAACCCACCAAAATTCCCATCAAAAGTTTGTCGTGAATAAAAATGGCAAGTAACAAAATAAACATCATCTTGATTCCATCATCTTTTATGCAGCCATTTTTAAACAACTTTCACTGCACTTTGTACTGCGCGTATGTATACTAATACTTGATAACTCACTTAAGCATGGTCTACAATACAATACAATAACAGTCAAAGTATAACAATAAAAGTTTTATTATTATACATTAAAACTTTCTCGTTTCTTCTTCAAAAGAGCAGCAGAAAAGAAGAACCTTATTAACGAACTCCGTTGCTATGAATTTTTCAGCCAATCAAAATAGCGCATTTCAAGAGTTTTCCTTTATTAGCCAATAAAAACAATCAGCGCCGGGGCTTCCCCATATATAAGATGCTTTTGTAAAACCACCGTTCCCTCATTTTGATGCAGTAGGAAACGGTTTCATTTCGGCCTTTTTATTTGGGTATATAAACCCATTGGCGAATGGACTAACTACCGCTATATGACCATGATTAAGAAGATTTTCACCGTAAATTTTGAAAAAAACCATCACTCTCTAAGTTAAATGTGTTACACACGATTGCGAATTAGTATAAGTAGATAGACTAGTATCCCGGGTAAAAACTTTTTACCGAATTTAACTTTGAAAACATTAAGTCAAATCCACCATTCCCGAGGTACGTACGCGTCGCTCGCCACCCATGTTCAGTATGTGTTGTGTCACAGAATTTAACTCGTGTAAAAGTTTCTTTTCAGGCATTAATTTGTTAACTAGTATCCTGGGTAAAAACTTTTTACCGAACTTAACTTCGAAAACATTAGGTCAAATATCCACCATTCCCGTGTACGTACCCCGTGACGAAAAAATAAATCATAGAATCGCAACTCAAAAACATCCCAGGCGGCGTTGCTCGCCACCCATGTTCAGTATGCGTTGTGTCGCAGAATTTAACTCGTGTAAAAGTTTCTTTTCTGGCATTAATTTTTTAATTCATTTCTTACATTCAGAAAATTTAAAACAAAAACAAATAGTAACATGGCTCAGAATATATATTCATACGCAGAAGAGAAGTAACTTTAATGTAAAAAAATCAAATATATAACACAGAAACGTTTACCCAGACATAATACATAAGACATAATAAATATTACAAAATGTGAATTGAAAACAAATCGATACCTTCTAACTGTGTTTCTTTTGTACGGAAGTTACATTGGACAGCAACTATTAATGAATTTTTGAAATGTTTTATTATTATTAACCTTACCTAAAAAATATTTCAATTGTATAAAAATGCAGAAAAAGATAATCATGATATAGAATAGTTGAAATAAAAAACAAAACAAAAAACAAAAAGTAAATTCATGTACGCATTTATCCTAAAAATAATTAATTAAAAACACAAATTCAATGACAGAATTTGTAAAGCTTTTGATTGGAAAGTCTATAAAATCAACCAATGCTATAAGTTAATACGGGTTCAACACTCAACACTGGAGCTGAACTACATAAAGACTTTTAACGTGGGATACACAGCCAAACATCAAAATAATAAAAATAATTGAAACAATGAAATGCCCTACCAAAGTCATAATTTAATACTGAAAAGATAAAAAGTAACAACAGTAAAACATAATGTGATAATGCGAAACTTATATAGTACCCAGGCATAGTACGTAAAATAATGTGTAATCATCACAAAATATAAGAATCCATCCAGCAATGCAAATGCAATGCTTCTTATTTGTAGTAGCACATATCACTATCACATCACAGCAATAATTAATGAATTTTTGAAATACATAATCCATTCTACTTTTAACTATCCCTCACAACATCATAATTTAACCATCTGCTTCATTTCTTTAATGGTTATACACCTTTTCTTTTCTGACCTAAAAGAAAAAGATTTCAGTGAAGAACAGCTACAATCCACACTACTGCAACAACCATATTGAAGCAAACAAAAGCAAAAGATATAAATGACAGACAGGCAGAGAGACAAAGCACCAAACATCGTCAATAAAATATACAGGGAAATTTAATAAAAAGCAGACATGGCTGAGATGAGATAAGACAGCATAACACATTCCCCATTTCCACAGTCATGAGAACCATTTTTAATTGATCTGTAAATAAAATCTTCTTTGCTAACTAATGGCGCAGCGTTACCAAAACAAATTTTTACTGCGCCCCCTTGTCTTCGTTGCTCCATCTTCTCTTCGTTTTCATTCAGCTTCTACATCCTAAACGATTGAATTACTTTAACTCTTACACTCACACATTAATAAGATATATTTTCAAAACAAACTTAAAATTAAAACCATTCGATTCGTTACCCGTGTAAATAAACATCGTTTTTTCTGCAGCCAATTTTTAAAAACTTTACTGCACTTCTTCTGTATAGCCACATTATTTGATAACTAAAACGAAATAAGTGAAACCCTGAAAATGTGCTGGATACATTCTTCCACTCGCATTTCTTCTTTGTTTTCCACTGACGTAAACCATTTCACTACACTGCTTTTATATCGTAAACAAATAAAAACATCAATACAACTAACTCACTTTACGCACGTAGCACACCTGTTCTTTTATTAATCTAAAATACAATAGCAGTTAAAGTTTAACAATAAACCTTTTATAATAATAAACCTTCGTATGTGTACAAACCTGTGTTTCTTCGTCAAATTCACAGCGAAGAAATGAAATCCGTTATTAACGAACTAAATTTTTTAAGTTTTCCTTTATTAGCCAATGAAAACGATCAGCGGCGGGGCTTCCCCATATACTAATCGTAAAAAAAACGCTCTCACCTCAGCGTGGTTTTACGACGAAAAGGGAAAAAATAAGAAGGATTTGACCGTGAAAAAAAAGTAAATATATCACTCTCTAAAATAAAAGTGGTATGCACAAATGCGAATTAGTATAATAAGATGGCACTGAAGTTCATGTCCCCTTTGTTGAGGATTGTTTGGTGCAACCGTACAGCCATCACTGCAGCTTGAAGCTCTAGTCTGGGTAGGGTGATCTTCTTGAGAGGCGCCACTCTAGATTTTGACATTAGCAAATGGCACGTGATCCCTCCTGCCCTGTTGACTCTAATGTAGCCTGCTGCAGAGAAGGCTTTTCCTGATCCGTCGCAGAACATGTGTAATTGGAGCTGATAGCCATTGATGTCGAGACAACATGGAATTTTTATGTTTGCAATTTTTGCAAGGTCTTCGAGCCAGTGTTTCCACTCCTTTTCAAGGATTTCATCGATCGGTTCATCCCATAAGCGTTTCATTCTCCAAAGTTCTTGGAGTATTAGCTTTGCTTTCAAAGTGAAAGGGGTCAGAAAACCCAGGATCATACAGCGTCGATGTGATCTTTAGTATACCCCTTTTTGAGTGCTTTGTAGCTGGTTTGACTGCATGGAAGTAGAAGCAGTCTTCCAACAGGTTCCATCTTACACCAAGAACACATGAAACCGCTGGTTTGTCGTCAATTTTCATCGAGGTGATGTTGTCCTTAGCACGTGTCTTCAGGAATACATTCAAGGAATTCAGCTGAATTACTGTTGAATTTGGTTATTCTAAATCCTTTTCTCTCCAGAGGTCGATTAAAGGTAAAAAGGTCTGCTTGCCCTTTTCGGATGTTGAAACTGACTTCAAAAGGTCATCAACATAGAAGGATTTGAGTAGTGTATCAGTCACCTCTTTGGGATACTCCTGGCATTGGTCGAGGGCAGCTCTTCTAAGTGCATAAGCGGAGCAGCATGTTGAGTCCGTTGCCCCAAAGATATGAACTAACATTTTGTAGTGATCTGGCGGAGATTTCGCACTAGGGTCATCCCTCCAGAGGAAACGAACAGCTTCTGTGTCTTCCTCTTTCAAACGAACACTGCGAAACATTGCTTCAATGTCGGCAGTTACTGCTACTGGGTGTTTGCGAAATCTCAGAAGGATTCCAATCAGACTATTCAGTAGGTCTGGCCCTGTAAGAAGATTCTTGTTTAAGGTGTTTCCTTGCACTTCTGCTGCAGCATCAAAGACTGTCCGTATCCTCCCAGGCTTGTGAGGTTCGATAACACCATGGTGTGGAAGATACCACGTCTTGTTCGTGTGTCTCTCGACTTCATTGTCTTGTAGGTTTCGTGTATATCCATTCTCAAGGTATGTAGTGATATTCCTTTGGTACATCGTGAAGAAGTCTTGATTGAATCGTCTTTCCACCTGTTTGTAATTGTCTGGGAGTTGGACTGAGGATTTCCATATCATCGGTAGGACATAATGACCATGCTTGATCTCTGTTTCTCGATCTAAGAGAGCAAGAGCCTTTTGATCTTCCATCGACATTGGAACAGTATCGTTTATTGTTGTACCAAATGATTCTATCTCCCAAAAACTTTTTACAAATTGATCAAGTAATTTCTCATCATTTATTCTGATATGTGAGGTAGTAATAGTTTTTGGTTGGTGGCGTCCTTTGAATGTGCCTATCAGGGCCCACCCAAATGGTGTTTTAGAAGCATGTGGTAAACCATGACGTCCAAATTTGACTTCAGAAGAGATCAAAGCCTTGGGTACATCTGCTCCTATCAGCATTTCAACTTGTTCTGCCCTGCATATCTTCAGGTCTTTGATGAATTGCCATTCTTTGTTCTGTGTAAATCCTTCTGGCATTTTTTGACTTGGCGTGCTGAACTTTGAATCGTCAATAGAATGGACAGTTTCGACTTGGGCTCTAAAACTCCCATCCTTTGAGGATATTGATATGTTGAGAGTCTTCACCTGGATATCTTCATAATCCTTTATGTTGTTAATCCTGATAGTTTCCATATGCCCCTTAAGCCCAAGCTTGTTGCAAAGGCTCCTCTTAATGAGAGTACATTGACTACCACTATCCAGTAACATGTAAATATCAATCCATTGGTGATGTTTATTCAGTATCCTTACTGGAACGATCTGGAGGAAAACATGTTGCCCACTTCCGATTGTAGACACAAGGTTAGAATCAGCAGTTGGTGACGTAGAAGAAGGCTTGGCATCTTTTTTCGAGTCTGAAGAAGAATCTGGCTTTGAGCTATACTCTCTGGAGCCTTTTTCTGGTGCAGAAGAAAGACATCATGAAGCATCGTGTGCTGTCTCCTGTTACATCCTGTTCCGCGTAAAGTGTAAGTAGGCCTTATACTCTGCGCGGAAGCGTGTGGCTCTCCATCGAGACGTTGTTTTATATTGCCCGTGCAATTGTTTATTGTTCGTAGTGTTCTCGTCTTGTGTTTCTATGTTGTTATATGTCCCATGGGTAATGTATTATAATGGAGTTCGTAAGCGTATAAGTTTCTTGTTTTGTAGCCGTTTTGTTGTACATCTGGCGTATGCGTGAACATGTGAGGTGAAGTGTAGTCATTTGTATGTTTTAGTAAGTATATTTTTTGTTAAGTTATGTTTTTCTTTCTCGTTTGTTATAATAGTATTTCTGTTTTTCCTTCGTTATATTTATTCATAGTTTTGTATGTTTGTTTTTAGTGTCCCTGAAATAAATGTGTCAGTGTACTCGGGGTCAGTAAAATTCCCTTACTGCAAGTGCAGTAATAGTTAAACATATAATTAGTAGCTTGTTCACTTTAGTTCACTTGTTTTTCGTTATGCGAGACTGTATGAATTGAACTTAAACCAATCTCGTAGAAGCAATTTAGATACAAAGCTTCGTAATCCGCTTTTGAAAATGGAGATTTTGCTTGAAGACAAGAAGAGAGTTGAGTTGCAGAATGAAGTAGAGACACTGGAGAAAATGTTTGGAGAATACCTACAGTGCCATTCAAAATGCCAAATGCTGATTCAACCTGAAGATGATGAATTAGATAACTACAGCATAGAACCTATTGATAAGTTTTCTGGCATTAAGAAGAAAGTTACTGAAGTTTTGCATAACTCACAAGATGGTAGTGAGAAGGCTGAAAGCAGATTCATACCGAAATCTGTCAAGTTAAAGTCTTCAAAGTCAAGTAGATCTTCTCTTTCAAGTGATAGCATCGCAAGTGAGATAGCTAGGGAGAAGGCCAGACTTGCCGAGCTTGAAGTTGAAGCACAATTCTTCAAACGACAACAGTTATTGGAAGAAGAAAGCAAGTCATTCCAGTTGAATCTAGAAATTGCTAAAACAAAGGCAAAACTTGCAGCTTATCAAAGCATGGAGGAGCATGATAATGATAACGAGTTGCAGCTGATTGATGGAATTGAAAGGGTCGACAAGTCTCAGTTCGTGAACGATTATGTCAGCACACATAAGATTCAAGTGAGCAAAGAGGATAGTCCCCTTAAGAAGTCACATGATAATGTAGAGGATAAGAATAAAAAGTTATGTGAGAAAGTTGACCAATTACCTGAGGTAGATGAAGCTCTCGATAAAAATACAGACAGATATGTTCAATCAAAGCGGAAAGATTTCTATGAGGATCTAGTCAAGTTGATGAATCAGATGCAAGCTCCATCAGTAGAAATTGACGCATTCAGTGGTAGAAGTATTGATTTTCCTTATTTTATGGCAAATTTCGTTGAAGTTGTCGAACTCAAGATAGCAGATCCACGAGGAAGATTGACGAGATTATTGAAATACCTCAAGGGTGAAGCTAAGGAGATCAGAGGAAAGGGTCTCCAGTGCAGCAACTCTAAAACCCAATCGACTCAGTCTAGGCTTAGCCCACAGGGAAGTCAAGTTCAAAAGCAAAATCCAACCATCAAGAGAGCTAATACCAACCGATTATCTGCAGAGTACATGTATGATGGATAGATACCCTCAGAGGAATTCACTAAATCCAAATGCAACTCCTACTGCAACCATGATAAGGGAACCCAAACCACATGCCAACAGACAAGGGACATAAGATTACCAAAATAGCAACCTTCAGCGCCCAGACCAACACACATTTGTCTCTAAGGTGAAGAAGTCCATTGATTCATGGATTGAGGAATTGACGATTGATACCTTGAACACCCAGCCAGTGACCCAAACCTGCAATGTCCAGATGCAAATGCTGATCCAACAGAGATTACCCACTCAAACGATCCCAGAATTCGTTGGCAGTCCAGATAAGTGGGTGACGCTCATCTCAAGCTTTCATGATTTGGTGCACAGACAGCCGTATCTAGACAGTTTTCAAAAGAGGACATACCTGGTGCAGCATCTCTCAGGAGAACCTCTCAAGGGTGTATGAGGATATCCTAATGACTCATATGGCTACATCGCATCTCTTCAAAGACTCAAGTACATGTTTGGCAACCCCTCACTTGTCGCACAAGCAACTATCAGGAACGTAACGAGTGGACCAAACATCCATGATGATGTCCAACAGATGACTGATTTCTATTACTCCTTATCTGAATGTCTCAACACATTGAAGAAAATGAATTACACGGCAGACATTGACAGTACCTCAGTGCTTCACCAGACTTTGAGACGCCTACCTGACCGTTACTTACTGAAGTGGACCAAGTACTCTTTCAAGTTGAGACAAAAGGAGGAGCCAAACCTATCTCACGTTGAGCGTTGGCTGCAAGATCGAATCATGGCAGCCAGAGACCCATACTCACCTGCCTATAAGCCACCCAAATGTTGTAAAAAGTACAACAACTATCTGGGAAGGAGAGAGAACACTGACCATAAAGGACCTGTCTACTCGCTTTGTGATGGTTTACATAGGATCTATCAATGCGACACATTCAAAAGAAAGTCTCCACCTGAAAAACTTAAGTCTGTCAAGTCAAAATTGATTCCTTTTCAGTAGACTCGTGTAGATGCTTCTGGTCTTGTCCCTCGGACGCAAGGACCTTGTTTCTATCCATGGGTAACTGAATTAGATCCATCTTGAGCAAATCATTATTGAGTAGTTTCGGCGAGTTCAAGAAGCCGTATTTGGCTGAATCCTGTTCCAGGCCTCCGGGTTCATCCTGATTCCGTGAACTTCCGTGTCCGTATTCGATTATGTCCTGTGGATCTAAGTGTTCAGGTTCTCCCTGATTGGAAGGTTCAATGTACAGTCGAGAGAAATTGTCAAGGAAGTTCTTATCGACCACTTCAGACTCTTCAGGATTCGCGGTAGATTGGATACTTTGTCTCCAATTTTCAATACGAGTTCTTTGTGTCTCAGAAGACGCAAGTGATGATGGAGGGTCATCCTCTCTGTCCACAAAGTATTGCGATATGTTTGCGAGACAATCATTCACCCTTATGGATAGGTCTTCGATCCATTGGTCGTTGAACTCGGGGTGGTCATCAGCCAGTAAAAGCATGACTTCCTCATGTCTCTGGATGGCTTGAGTCTTCTTTTCCTCTAGCACGTCTTTAAGAAATTGCAACTTCGTTCGACTTCCCCGGTACGCTGCGTGTTTATCGGTTTCTGTAATCATCCTCCCGATTGAGTATTTCTTTCTGTTGCGTTTGCGTTTAGCTTGGGAATTTGGCGTTTAATGCTTGCGGCCATTGTGTGTGAGCGTAGATGGCAGATGCGACGTAAGGCCACGGTAGCCCGTAGAAAGCCACGGAAAGCATTTTGGTAATTCGATACAATATGGTGGTTTGATTCGATCGCGCGTTCGTTTGGGAATCAATTCATTCGGGTCGATTGCAAGTAAACGGTTGTGGCTATTCACTGCTTTGGTTTTCCTTGGCTTATATATAGGTGGCAGCAAGTGGGCGTCAGTATCAAGTTGCTGGTGGTATTTTGTTGCGCAACAAAACTGGGCGGAGCTGCGTACACAAATGCAGAGCTTAGTGTGGCACAACGAAATTAGGCGGAGCCGCGTACACAAATGCCGAGCTAAGTGGTAATGAGGATAAAGGTCAGGCAGTATTAATGTGTAAATGGGAGGTCAGACGGTCTGGACACGGGGAAACGGATCAAGCGGGATCAGAGCGTAAAATCCAGGTCAGACGGTATTCAAACAGGATTGTGGGTAGGTAAGCAAAGGTGTGTAGGTATGGCTGGTGGCGAAGTATCTTGTGTAGTCCCTCCCCTTTTCAGCCGAAACCAAACTTCAAACCCTTTAGACAAATGAATTATACGTCTCAGGTAAACAGCGTGGTTCCAGTCTTTCACTAACAACTTCTCCATATATGCAATCTCCTCCGGTGATCTCTATCTTGTCTTGTCAGGAGCCACAAATATCAAAACCATAAATTGGATGTCAAATAAATTAATCCAGTATACAATTTCTTCTTTCAATGCTACTGATGAGTTATTGTAAAGAGTTGACTTCGTCAAATCAAAGCGAACTTCGTTTCAGAGTCAGTGAGTTATGCATTTTACATATGAAAACAAACCTTTTCATTGAATTATATTTTTTCGTCTATATAACACACTAATGATAACTCATCCTGACGAGCGGAATGAGCTAACAAAAAATACCGATTAATAGCTGTGGTGGTCCCAAGGTAATTATCTTAATAATCGGAACAAAAAAACACGCAACAATAAACTCTCTACGTCATATTGAGAGTAAAGTTGCGTAACACTTTTGATATTAGTTTACTCGAATTCCACATTTCTAGTTGAGAGTGGCCTGCCCATTGGCCGCTCGTATTAGATTATCTTTGATAACAATGTTCTTTTGTTTAATATCTTAAAAGATTCAGCTACTCTCTTTAATATTGAGGGTCTCTAAGATAGAAAAAATTCTAATCAACATTGACACAATCTTGTTTAGTACTAAAACAGTCTGAAGGAAAGGGCAACTGGGTGGTTGCACATATGATCATCGTGAACGAAATCATAAGGGTATCAAAAGAAAACTTCAATTACGAAGAATTCATAGAGAAATCGGTTGGAAGGGGATATACCAATTTGGACAACGAAAATGAGCATATATGGTACGATCTCCTGTTGTATCTGCAGGCCGAAGAGGAGATGTACCATTTGTTTAACTAATTCAAATAATACAAATATTTTGCTGTTATTATTTTCACTCAAACGTTCAAAATGGTAGCCTTCTTGGACGTTATTGAAAATTTAGGCCAAATTCCAAAACGGTGAAGGAGGATATCGAAATCGCTCAAAGAGGCTACCATTTTAAACCAAACTTGATATGAGCAGACCTTTTCACGTAATCTGTGAGGGTAATATGAAGCACGAACCCCTTATACTTTATACATTTCAAATGATATTGTCAAAAATTTTGAAAACCGGAAGTAGTCCGTCAATTTGAAAGAGCCTCGACCTGGGCATACCATGTAAGGTTAGCTACCATTTGTTGCAATATCAGGCACATAACGTTCTTCGTTTTGCAGAAGGAGCTTTAACGTCAGAATTTCAAAAACGGTCAACAATGGTCTTTCATAAAAATTCAGCTGCCCTTCCGTTTTATAATAGAACACCAGCCAATATGAGTTGCGTTTTTTTCTGATATGTTTTAGTAAGAAAAAATCAATGTGTTATGAGATTTTTATGTACATGATCACACATTTTTTAAGAACATTATTTAAGAAGATTACGGAAGCTGAAAAAGATATATAATTAAGAAGATCTTTGAAGAGCATATATTGCGGAATCGAGAACGTGAGTATACAATTTTTAAATTCTTAAGGAAGTTCTTGAATACTTATTAATCTATAGATTTTCTTTCACAGTATTTAAATCTATGTGGGGCGATTTCACCCTCAACTCCATTAAGGAAGGATTCCAAATGGAGTTGAGGGATGAAGAGGAAAACTTCCTCTTCTGGAAAAAGTTAATAGACTACAAAACCAATATGTGGAAGGAGGTGTTAGGTGATAAGCATCTCATCGATTCTTTGACAAATCTGGTTCATGTTGCAAAAGATATATTAGAGAACAAAGTCAGCGCCAGTGAACTTCCTTCAAGTTCAGCTGCTTCCAATGAATGTGTTGATACACATCTAAAAAGAATTTTTCCCAGCTCACGTGGTGGCAGCCATGCATCAGCTTTTGCTTCTTCTTCTTCTCACTTCCGCCATTCGTTTGGGAGCAAATCTAAGACTTATACATTATCTACAAATAGTAAAGCTAGCCAGGATCAGTTTTAGGGTGGTGTGAATTCCATAAAAAGGTATTTTAGCCACGGTACAAAATCACTGGTGGATCAAAAAATGCAGAGCAGTAGCTGAAACATTAAAACATGGGAATATCAAATATTCCCCAAAAAAGGGGAAGAGAATTGTACTACAAAAATGGTTTAGTTTTATCTGCAGTGAAATTTACTTCTGAAATGCAGAAACTGATATCAGAGTTGAAATTACTTCACGTTTTCATGAACTGTTTCCAAATTTAACGTTTATTATTTTGAAGGATGTGGGTGATTTATTTGTTGTCCCAAATGATCCAGATTGTGACTACAAGACAATAAAACGCATGTCATGACAAGGTCCTCTATACATGCGAAGTACTTCTTAGTTGAATACCTTATCAGCCCTTTCTACGCCGGCCATAATTTACCGCCAGCCATTTTTACGCTGGCCCTTTTTACGCCGGCCCTTATTCCGCCACCCCAAGATTTTGCCTTAAGGCCACTTAGGGCCGTTATTTACGGCTCAAAAGTAAAAAAGAAAAAAAAATTTTAAGCACTATTTTTCACTTTTTCTGTTCAAATTTTAACTTATACTACAAATATCTTCTAATATATATCATCTAATACATCGTAAGACTTAATCTATTACAGTTATTTCGTCCTCTTTTTCATTAATGCTTTCATTATTTTCTCTAATTCTCTCATCATCATCTGATTCCGCCTCTATTTCTGCTTCAACTTCTCCTTCATCTGACTCTTCATTGTCTCCAAAGAGTTCTTTCACATCTAAAGTTGATGACTGAGGAATACATAGATGAGACTGACTCCCAAGAAATTGTGGATGAAAGAGATGACAATGTTATAGTCAATGAAATACTAACAGTGATGAGAAAGGAAGAAAATAAAGCCAGTAATTACCTACTTGCATGCAGAAGACAAAAATTGTTGGACGGATTTTGTTGCTCATGCACAAAAACGTTGGACAGATATATCACGAAACATACATGCGCAGTTTTCCTAAAAAGCAGGAATCAACAAAGGCGGACGAAGATGCGAATTTATCACAAGTATTATATATAAAGCTTCTTTATTCCACTTGTGTGTGTTTTTTGCATTTTAGTCTAATCAGTCTAATCAACCTTGTATTTAAAATCCATAGTCTTACCAAGTGAGTTTCATAAAAAGATTAATGTAAGAAAAGGATTTTTTTATTTCAGATGCTTTGAACGACATGAAAAATGTTGTGTTTGATGGAGTCCCGTGTGAACTTTTTAAGAAGAGAAACCATTTTCCTCCTGTTAGATAGCACCCATGTTACAGCGCGTAACTTTTTTAAAACAAAAGCTAATAAAAAGTTTTTTCTCCCTGCGTTTTGAGTGTATTGTTTTACTGATCAACCATTGTTTTAAAAAATAGACAATATCTATAGGAAGGAGGGTATGAAAGCGGCATGAAGCCGGGTGGAGGAGGGTCGGCAAGCGTCAAAAGCCATTGTATGTGTGAGATATTGTAATTTATCCTCTTTTTTTGAGATTCTGATGTCAATGAAAAGACATTTTTTATCATTGTTATACAGAAACATATGGTCATACATGTCGAACTGCATGGTTTCTTTTTAAAATTGGTATCGATGTTTTGCTTATAATTCTTTTCCTTTTTTAAACCTGATAGTCCATTGTTATTTGCATAGCTGCAGTTCACTAAAAATTTCTTTTCTTTTTTAGATAGGGAGACAAAGCGTTAATTTCTCCAGATTATTGATTTTACATTGTGGTATTGAGACACCATATACTCAGCTAAATGATTTCTTCATTAAGCATGGGTAAGAAACCTTCAAAAAAATTTAACTTGCACCTTTTTTAACAAATTGAAAGTAGATTCAGATTTTCATGAGCTCATGTTATGACCACAAGTTATATTCATATATTTAGAGTTTGCATAGTGTCGTAGAGTAGAAGATACATGTCAACTAATGTGAAGAAAAATGACATTTCATTGCACTTGAAAGATCAGCCAATGTTTATTGAGATATTAGACAGTTAGAAAGTTTGAAATTTCTCATATTGCAGATACACATTTAACTGATCTGAAGTAACTGAAAACAGCAGTGTGTGTTCAAAATTTATGGTTGCATGTTCACAAGTTTATCACCCTTGACATGACCCACCCTTCTTTTTAACAGTTTAAGTTCTCACTGAACATTGCTTATTATACCTATCTATACGGTTTCTTCTGGAAGAATAGACTTAGTCAATGCCTTTTGGTTTAGGATAACCTGGAGTCAGTATAATAATCACATGTTTCATATATTCGAACTTGAGAACATGCAAACAAGAAGAGTTTTCTTCAAATGAAAATGTTTAAAATGATTTCATATTACTCAAAATATGAATTGAAAAATATATATATTGAGAATATATAATTTGAACTCTTGTACAGACTAATTTAGCATAAATCGTATTGGCTGTTATATGTCCCTTTTCTGTATCTCTTTCATGTAGCTTTAATACCTAGAATACTTTTAGTCAGTGTTCGTATTATCCCATGTAAATGACATTTTGGCCCAATGTCAAAAAAACCTAGACAGCAAAAAGATGTCTAAAAGATGCCTAAAAGATATCTAAAATGCGTCTCTTTATACCGATCTTTAAGACGTTTAAAAGATGTTATTCTCGTCTTCAAGACCTCTTAAAAGCATCTCTTATTAGATATCTTTTAGATGCAGTTTGAAGTTGTTTAATAGACAGTTATTACATCAAAATGCTGTGTTCAAAACTTTGTTATTAATAGTATCAATTGAAATGTCTAAATTTTGTCAAATAACTGAAAGGTACAATAACCACAAATAATTCGCCGGAACGATATTTATTACTTTTCTGTGAACCGTATATACATATATAGTAACACATCTAACTTTGAAAATGATGTACGCAAATCCCATGTCGAAAAAAGGTGACAAAAAATGTACTCAAGGTGTGCAAACCCCGCGACAAAAATTTCAATCACCTAATTGCGACAATAAAAAAACTGACGTCACGGCACGTCCTACTATTTAATAATCGTAAAAAAGCGAATGGTCCTCACAAAGAATATCACCACGATTAAAAAGGTTTTTTCCATAAAATTCAACAAAACCTATCACTCTCTAAAATAAAAGTGCGATGCACACTCCCTATTATATATAACACTAGTATCCCGGGTAAAAACTTTTTACCGAACTTAACTTCGAAAACATTAGGTCAAATCCGTACCCCGTGACGAAAAAATAAATCATGGAATCGCAACTCAAAAATGTACCCATGTTGTAGAGCTCAAAAAACTGATCAAAAAAGTGTATGGGATCGTTTCGCTAGGACCAACCGTTGCAGAGATATCCTCGATCAAAGATTTTGATGACATCATATCCGCAGTACCAAATAAAATTTAGACCCAAATGTTGCGTCACCCCATCGCCCGTATTGCGGACCCTAAAAAACGTCAGTTATCCCTATTGGTTCTCGAGATATTTCCCCAAAAACATCGCGTTCGATTGGGGCTGCAATGCAATGATTCCCCGTGATCAGGAAAAAACTGACGTCAAATGATGCCACGTGCTTTTGGAATGATCGTGAAAAAAGTGTCTCTCACCTCTACGTGGTTTTACGCGCACATAAGAGGACGATGACCGTAAAAATTAAAGAAATATATCACTCTCTAAAATAAAAGTGGGATGCACAACGCGGATTATTATAATAAGACTAGTATCCCAGGTAAAACCTTTTTACCGAACTTAACTTCGAAAACATTAGGTCAAATCCACCATTCCCGTGTACGTAGCCCGTGACGAAAAAATAAATCATGGAATCGCAACTCAAAAATGTACCCATGTTGTAGAGCTCGAAAAACTGATCAAAAAAATGTATGGGATCGTTTCGCTACGACCAACCGTTGCAGAGATATCCTCGATCAAAGATTTTGATGACATCATATCCGCAGTACCAAATAAAATTTAGGCCCAAATGATGCGTCACCCCATCACCCGTATCGCTGACCCCCAAAAACGTCAGTTATCCCTATTGGTTCTTGAGATATTTCCCCAAAAACATCGCGTTCGATTGGGGATGCAATGCAATGTTTCCCGTGATCATAGAAAACTGATGTCAAATGATGCCACGTGCTTTTGGAATGATCGTGAAAAAAGTGTCTCTCGCCTCTACGTGATTTGACGCGCACATAAGAGGACGATGACCTAAATTAAGAGTAAATATATCACTCTCTAAAATAAAAGTGGGATGCACAATCACGGATTATTATAATAAGACTAGTATCTCGCGTAAAAGTTTTTTACGGCTGTAATTTCGAAAAGGATGTGTCGAAAATAGGTGACGAAAAATTAAATCACAATAAAAACACAACACTCACTAAAATAAAAGTGCGATGCACCATTGCGAATTAGTATAAGTACACTAGTATCCCGGGTAAAACCTTTTTACCGAACTTAACTTCGAAAACATTAGGTCAAATCCACCATTCCCGTGTACGTACCCCGTGACGAAAAAATAAATCATAGAATCACAACTCAAAAACATCCCAGGCGGCGTCGCTCGCCACCCATGTTCAGTATGCGTTGTGTTGCAAAATTTAACTCGTGTAAAAGTTTCTACAGGCATTAATTTTTTAATTCATTTCTTACATTCAGAAGATTAAAAACAGAAACAAATAGCAACATGGCTCAGAATAATATATTCATATGCAGAAGAGAAGTAACTTTAATGTAAAAAAAATGGCAATATATAACACAGAACTGTTTACCCAGACATACGAAACCAAACATTACAAAATGTTAATTCAAAACAAATTGATACCTTCCAACTTTTTCATTTGTTCCAAAGTTACTACTCGACTGCAACCATTAATGAATTTTTGAAATATGTAGTCTGTTCTTCCCAAAACCATCAACGTCATGATTAAAACCATGAGTTTCATTTCTTTATGCTTTTTTTATTATTACCTAAAAAATTAATACTTGAATTGTAATACCGAAAACCTAAATATGCTATAACAATATTGAAATAAAAAATAAAACAAAAAGAAAGAAAAAACAAAAAGAAAATTCAAGTACGCATTTATCCTAAAGATAACAATTAAAAACAAAATTTGGTCTATAAAGTCAACCGATACTGTGAGTCAATACGGGTTCACTCAACACTGGAGCTGAACAGAATAAAGACATTTACCTGGCATACACAACCAAACATCAAATTAATAAAAATAATTGAAACAACAAAATGCCCTACTTTGACCAAACCATAATTGAATACCCAGAAGATATTAAAAGCAACAAATAAAAACATAATGCTAAACTTATATACCTAGCAAGTATGTATGTAGCAATTAACATAACACAAAATAATGAATGAATGCCGTAAACAAATATAAACTGAAGAAAAATATACCCCAGCAATGCTTCTTTTTTGTAGTACAATCGCAATGAAATACATAATCCATTCTTCTCTTAAATAACCTTCTCAACATACCATGTGTTTCATTTATACATTTATAAATTTCGTTTATAAATAGCTACACTTTTTCTTTTCTGACCTAAAAGAAAAAGATTTCAGTAAAGAACAGCTACAATACTTACTACTACTGCAACCATATTTAAGCAAACCAAAACAAAAGGCATAAATGGCTGGCAGAAAGGCATGCAGACAAAGCATCAAACATCGTCAATAGATACAATTTGACAGCATAACACGTTCCCTACTTCCACAACCATGAGAAAGGAAAACAGTCATAGCTGTGGGACCATTTTTAATTGATCTGTAAATAAATAAATCAAATCAAATCTTCTTTGCTAACTATAAAAGTAATAATAGCGCGCGTTACCAAAACAAATTACTCTCGTCTTCGTTTTTCATCCAGTAGCATATAAACTAAACGAAAGAACTCATATAATAAGATATCTATTCAAAGCTATAGTATTTAATCTTTCAAAACTAAATTAAAACCATTCCTTACTGTGTAAATAAACATCATTTTGTTCTGCATTTCTTCTGTACACTTTCTTCTTCTGTATAGCGATATTTGATAACTAAAACGTAAACAAACATTTAAATACATTTAAATACAAATACATATACCTAACTTGTTCTTTTATTAATCAAAAATAAAAGTTTTATAATAATACCTTTTGTTTGTTCGATCTTTCTGCAGCTAATTTTTAAAAACTTTACTGCACTTTTTCTGTATTATCTAAATATGATTTTTCATTGTAAACAAACAACTAACTCACTTACACGTGCTAATAAGAGTAAAAGTTTAGCAATAAACATGATAATAAAACGTTTTATAATAACTAGCCGCCAAGGCGGCGTCGCTCGCCCCGCATGTTCAGCTTGCGTTGTATCACCACCTGCTCCAAATTATTGCACTTAAAAGCAGCGATAAGACTTCCTTTGCTGCTGGCTTTATCGCTTAATAAAGCTCGTTTGCACGTGAAGAGAAATACGTTCCTGGTGTTTCAAATCTTGCATGTTCTTAACTCAGCCGTTCATTGTCGCGGTCGCATTTAAAATGTTAGTAGACTTTCTTGCTTTACACAATGCATTCTGAACGTGAACTTCACGTGGTTTTTATTTACGATTTTAAACCAATCAAATATCAGTTTAACAATACACTCAAAACGCAGAGAGAAAAAACTTTTCAACTTATTATTAGCTTTTGTTTTACGCGCTCTAACATGGGTGCTGTCAGAAGTAGGTGAAAAAATGGCTTTTCTTATTAAAAAGATCACACGGGAGGCGAAAAAAATGCACGTGCTAAATGAATGAATTGAATAGAAAACGTTCAATCAGATTAAAATAGATTAAAAGAAATCGATTAAAAGAAATTCAGACAACTATTAAGACAAAAGCAAAAAAAAATATTTTGTTTCATGATTGTCTTTTTTTTATCGGTTTTTAAATATTTTGATTGTTCGAAAAAAAGTCCACCCGTCTCAGACAGTCAGGAAAGCGTTCGGATACACTGACAAACCGAACATGCTGCCACGTTCTGCCACTGCTGCTTTTTGTTCAAAATGTTTAATCAGTTAGTTTCTTTGTATTTAGTTGATGTATTGTTTTCAAAGCCAAGTCAACGGTGGTCCTTGGAATATAAAACTAATAATAATAATAAAAACAAAACGTTATCTCTATTGGTTCACCAGCCAAAAAAGTCACGTTCAATTGGGGTTGCAGTGTATTTGTTTCGAACTCACGTCGCACACAAAAAAAGAAATAATTTCGCTCACAACTCAATCTACCATTTTGCGTGACAGACAAACAAACAAACAGACGGAGAATCGGCTATTAATATATAGGTTAGCCGCCAAAGCGGCGTCGCTCGCCGCCTATGTCCACCTGCTGTATATCACTGTATCAATAAATGTCAAATTTCCTTATAAACGGCTCGTACAACTTGTGTTCAACCAGAAGCAGATTCGAAGTCACAACCTCTGGTAAAACCAATCTTTTATCAGTGTAACAATACACTCAAAACGTAGAGAAACGTAGAGAGAGAAAACTTCATCATCTAGAATCTCTTCATCTGTTCTCTGATCACCAGTATAGTTTCCGTTCTGGTCGTTCCACTGCCGATGCTCTGACTGTCATCTCCGAACGTATATGTCAGTCCCTCAATGCTTGTGGTGAGACACGTGCTATTGCTCTTGACATCTCCAAGGCATTCGACAAGGTTTGGCATCGTGGCCTTCTTCACAAGTTGAAGTCTTACGGCATTTCTGGTTCACTCTTGAATCTCATTAAGTCCTTTCTCAGTGGCAGGAGTATTAAGGTGGTTCTTGATGGTCATTCGTCTTCCTCTTACTCTATTAATTCAGGGGTGCCTCAAGGTTCTGTCCTTGGTCCAACCCTCTTTCTCATTTTCATCAACGACCTTCCTGATTGTATTCTCTGTAAACTTGCTATCTACGCTGACGACACTACTCTTTACTCGTCTCTTGAAAGGACTAAGGACTTGTTTGATAAGGAGGACGATCTTAGGACAGTAGTTGAATGGGGTCAGAAATGGTTGATTTCCTTCAATGCTTCGAAAACTAAGCTTCTCTCTATTAATCATTTCAGGGACCCTGTAATTCCTTCTGTTCTTATGATTGGAAGTGAGCTTGCAGAGTCATCTCAGGTTCGTCTTTTAGGTTTAACCTTCACAAAGAATTTCACATGGAATTCTTACATCGAGTCCATTGCTAAATCTGCTGCTATGAAGGTTGGCTCACTTTTACGGGTTCGTCACTTACTTTCGGCTAAATCTATCATTTACATGTTTAAGGCTACTATTCGCCCTTGTCTTGAGTACTGCTGCCACCTTTGGGCTGGAGCCTCTGCTCATTGTCTTCATCTTCTCAATCGTATTCAGAAGTGCTTAGTTAACTTAGTTGGCCCTGATCTTTGTGCTGATCTTCACCCTCTCTCACATCGGAGAAACGTTGCTTCCCTGTCTCTTTTCTATAAATACTTTCATGGGCATTGTTCGGATGACTTGCATCAACTTACTCCTTCTCCTAAGACTTTCTCTCGGAACACTCGCCTCTCTTCGAATTCTCATCCTTTGACTGTTCAGGTCCCAACTTGCCATAAGAACTTTTATTCATCTAGCTTTTTCCCTTGGACTGCTCGCCTCTGGAATTCTCTCCCTCATAGTTGTTTTCCTGCTGAGTATGATCTACAATCTTTTAAATCCAAGGTTAACCACCACCTTGCTCTGTCTTTATAGCTCTTCTTCCTTTTCTCATCCCTCTCATCTGTCTTTATAACTCTTCTTCCTTTTTTCATCTTGTAGCTTTCTGCCTAGTAGTGGCTTCGGCCTTGCAGGGAGCAACTCATTTAAAAAAAAAATAAAAAATTAACCGTAACAAACCTATTCTTAATAGGAACATTCAGTCTATGCCGCTTGAATTATTTTGAATAAAATCTGATTATTTAATTTTGACACCTTAGTTTACGTCTCTGGACAATATATTTTTCTATAAATTATACATTGTAACAAAAAAATTTTTGAATTATTTTGAATAAAATTTGATTATTATTATTTTTTTTATCTGTTCTCTTTGTAATTATTTATTTTGACACCTTAGTTTACGTCTCTGGACAATATATTTTTCTATAAATTATACATTGTAACAAAAAATTTTAATACGTGATCATGGAGG
Source organism: Turritopsis dohrnii (assembly GCA_027922465.2). Lineage (NCBI taxonomy): Eukaryota > Metazoa > Cnidaria > Hydrozoa > Anthoathecata > Oceaniidae > Turritopsis > Turritopsis dohrnii. The sequence continues at coordinate 187,449 of BQMF02000300.1, forward strand.
AAGCACCTCCGAAAGCTTGTAGTGATTTATAAAAATAAATTGCATTGCACTGTTCTTCAGTGCCTATACAAAAATTACGAAGTTATGTACATTTGAAAATTAAATACAGATATTATAATTATACATTTATATTATACATTCGCTATTTCACTCACCTCTATGCAAGACCGGGGAAATAATGAGGGGTACTTGGTCACCGCTGTGCGGTGACCGGGGACAGAAAGGGTTAAGTTTGAAGTGTAAAAAAATTGAGACTGGGGCTATGGGATTTTACTGTATTTAACATCTGTATTTAGCACAACCTTCAACATAAATAAACATGTATAATAGCTCTAACATATGCAAGACAACTTTAAATATTCACAACACTAATGTTTTCTATGTTTCCACATAGCTAGGAAACTTTAGAACTTATCTTTCTCCATTTTGTGCATAATGGTAAAGCATGCTAATATGTCTTTGTAAGGTAAACATACAACTTTACTTAATAAATCAGCTGTAGTCTTTAACTAAGAAGTTATCAAGAATTATTGACTTAAAGTCTGTGTAAAAATAGTGTGCACACTTTTAAGATTTGCTTGCCATTTGGTAAATACTGAATCAATTTTAACAAATTTGGTATCGTTGGATAGACATTAAAAAGTACAATATTCTACAGAAATAAAACAACCCAAAAAAGAAAAAGAAAATGAACAAAACGGAAGATGAAAAAAACAAACTTTTTATACAAAAGTCATATATATTTGATTTTTATATCATTGGAAACCTTATTCTATGGCGATTTCAAAAATATATATATTTAATTGAAAATTTCCATTAGTTTTTGTTTATTATGATACATTTGAGGGTATATTGAAATTTTTGCAGTTTTGTTGATCTTTGAAAGACGGGGGAAATATCTGAAAACACAGTAATTGTACTTGTACTTAAGCAAGAACATTAACACATTTTTTATGGTGTGAAAGTAATAAACAAATCACATCACACTTCTCTTAAATTATCATAGGTTGTTACCCAGAGTAATTAGAATTACATAAAATGCCTCTAAGGATTATTTTATTCCGTCTTTGTATTATTAAATGTAATTGTTTTGAATAATGTATAACTAAATAAAGTAACCCCCGGTTTTTTAAAAATTGCAAATGGTTGAAAAGTCTAAAATGTTCTAAGTAATAGCATCGTTGCTGCAATATTCCAAAAACTAATGGAAATTTTCCATTAAATATATATATTTTTGAAATCGCCAAAGAATAAGGTTTCCAATGATATAAAAATCAAATATATATGACTTTTGTATAAAAAGTTTGTTTTTTTCATCTTCTGTTTTCTTCATTTTCTTTTTCTTTTTTGGGCTTTTTTATTTCTGTAGAATATTGTGCTTTTTAATGTCTATCCAACGATACCAAATTTGTTAAAATTGATTCAGTATTTACCAAATGGCAAGCAAATCTTAAAAGTGTGCACACTATTTTTACACAGACTTTAATAGGATGTTCATACAAATTTTCAAGATTTCTTTTCTTCATTACACTGCAATTTAGCGTCCCATCATGATTCATACTTTCTACAAAGCAAAAATCTCCATCGGTTAATTTAAAGCAAGACTCCTGTAATTTCTTTGACTTAATGACAAACTTTTCTGGCGAAGGTTTAACTGACATTTGACATTCATGCTCCCTCTTCACTATCTGCGCAAGTGGATTAATTGCAATTTTTACATTTCTCTTTAAGTGCTGCATGTAATTTTCAAATTTGAAGGCTGATAATTCATCTAAGGAGCATTGAAAATTAATTGAATCATCTGGGAGGTGTATCAAAGAATGCACATTGTAGATTGAAAAGGTGTCACCATAGAAATGATGAGCATTATAAGAAACCCATTTGATCAAATCACGACAGTAAGGTATCAGCTTGTTTCGTTTGTCACTGTTTTCGTTGAGTAACACTGACATAACTACATGAAGTGCCAAATATTGATTATATACATCTTTTGAAACAACTCCTTTTAAAACAATAACACCATGGTATAGCAGGAATTGTCTGAATTCAGTGGCTTTCCAATATGGTAGTTCAGTGAGTGGACGTGGCTGTCGATTAAACTCACAAGGCATACACCCGTTGAGATTTTGTAACTTTGACGAAATTTGATCAGCATGATTATTTGAAATTCTGCAAATAGAGGGACCTTTAAGTAAAACCTGGAGCATTCTTTTCATGACACCAAGTAAAACCATGTGCATATAATGAAGAGGGAACTGACTTATGCAGTTAAATCCCAAGACTGAAACTAATGGACTTATTGCCTTCTGATGATTTTGTAAATAACTTCCATTACGAAAACCTTCATCAGTTCTTGCAGGAAATTCGTTAGAGGAACTGTAAACCATTCGGTTTTGTTATTATTCACCTTTAATGGTGCATCTTTCACAAACATAATATCCATTATGACTAATTATGGATTTTAGAAATGCCCTTGCTGGAGCATCACATATAAAGGAGCTTAGACAAAAAGTAAAATGTTTTCCATGGAATTCTATGCCATTTGTAAGAAGTGATTCCCTTTCTTTTAAGAAGTCAGATAAAAATGAATCAAGACAGCTGGGTTTGGTTGTGTCATGGAAGAGAGCAATATGAAAAACATAGTATTATTTAATGAACTTAGTATTGGCCAAAGTTGCGATTTTGAAGATTTGGATAAGGGTAATCCATCAATATTGACAGATAGTGAGAGCTGAGATGCTTGCTTTAAAGATGGATAAGTTTTCAAGCACTGTTTGATTCCTTCCACAATGCCGATATAACAATAAGTGCCTCCACATTTTGATTCAGTTTGCACATTCTTGGGGGTATTTAAAAGAGTTCTAGCATCTTTAGGAAGTTCTTCATGCCCATGCTTTCTCAACATTAACAAAAGTTTATTAATGGATTCACGAGAACAACCACTTTCAACAACCCAACTGGAAAGATCTTCCTTTAAAGTTGAATGGTGACTCTCATCTTCACCATCAGAACTCAATGGGAAACTAACATCCTCAATATCAGAACTATCACAGATTTCTGGGGATTGTTCCTAAACTTCAAGTAGTTCATTAGTTTCTTCTCCAACTTCAGAAACTTCCATGCATTCATCTAAGTTTGAAGAACAGTCTGACAAACAGTTGTACTCTTCACTAAATAATGCTGAAACTTTTTTATTTGATCTGCGTCTTTGTTGACGTAGCTTTGTGTCGTTCATAATTCGCCTCCTGAAAGTAAGGTAGGCTGAAAATTCCTAAAAACTTTATTATGCTATTATAGATCAACTGAGAACTATTATTTACAAGTACTGGCTTTCATACATTAAAATATGAACATGTATTTTTGGTGACCTGTGATTTTGCCATAATCACCTATCTTTTGACACAAGGGTGCATTGTGTTCGAAAATTAAAACCCACAAGAAATTCCTACCCAAGATACAAATAATCTACTTATAATAATCCGCAATCGTGTGCAACACATTTAACTTAGAGAGTGTTTGTTTTTGTTATTTTTAACGGTCAAAATCTTCTTAATCGTGGTCATATAGCGGCAGTTCGACCACGCAAGACACATTCACAATTACGGAGGATCAAAAATCGATGGCAGCGGAATTGGTTAGTAGATCCGTTAGTGTACAGACAGAAGCAGACGAAGGCGAGTTTGGTTGAGCACGAAGCAAGACTGGGTGAATTTCTTATTACAAAAACCTTTAATCATCGATCAATACTGAACCAATATCAAGTCAGAAACAGTGTTGGCAACAATAAGTCTGTTTTATGCTTTTCAGCACAAAATGCTGGCGAGATTGAGTGGGAGAAAGCATATTTCTGTGCATGTACAGTAGAAACTTACTGGAAGGTAAAGAAAGTTTACAGAGGTATTTAGTACATGTTTGCAGTAGGAGAGTGTGCTGGAAAGTAAATACTTTACTTAGTTATTTGTTTACAGGTATGAAATATAGAAAGTAAAGAGTTTAGAAGTGTTTAAAAATGGTTGCAGCAGAAGAGCAGAAAATGTTGTGATGATGATGATGTAAATTGATTATTGAAAGGTATATATAATCTTCTTTTGTTTGAAGTTAAACCAAAGTTAAAATAATATAGATCTATTTACTAAGAAGACAGTTAGTATGCTGATGAGTAAAGAATAAGTGTTGTGAATTAGCCAGAGGAGTTTTTCAGAGTTTAAAAATGGTTCCACAGATGTCAATGTTCTGTCATTACGGTTGTGCTTTTTGAGGTTAATGCTTTCTCAAGGTTTCTTTTAGTTTGTTTTGTTTTTCTTTCGATATCGTCATTGTATGATTAAATTTTTTTGTATACTTTTTGAATGTTTTCATTTGTTAAAAAATCTTTAGCTATACAAATTCTCTTATTAAGTTTGTGTCGTTTATTATTATTTTTAAGTTTAATATATGTTCTCGAAGTACCTTTTTTATTGTTTGTTTGTTTGTTTGTCATAATACGGTTAGGTATTTGAATCATTATGCATTTTTCTTTTTTCTTTTAGATAAGCAAAATAAAAAATACAATAACCATAAAGAAATGAAACTCATGGTTTAAATCATGATGTTGATGGTTGGTGAAGAACAGATTATCAATTTCAAAAATTCTGTCCAATGTAACTTCAACACGAAAGAAACACAGTTGGAAGGTATCGATTTGTTTTCTATTCACATTTTGTAATGTTATTCAATGTTTGCTTTTGTGTTCTGTATTATATATTGCTATTTTTACACTAAAGTTACTTCTATTCTGCGTATACAATATATATATATACTTCTTTGTTGTATTGGCATTTGTTTCTGCATTAAATCTTCTGCATGTAAAAACATGATTTTGGTCTGAAGTAGGGCATTTTTAGTGTTACAATGTTTGTTTCACGTCTCCAGGGTAAAAAATAAGTTTTCGAAACCTTTATTCGGTTCAGTTCCAGTGATACACATATGCATTTATACGCAGTATTATAATAGTGGGATGTTGGATTCTTTGGTCTATAGGTTTGCATTAGTTTTATTATGATTTGTTTTACTTAAGAAACTTCTACGAAAAGCTTCGTAAAGAAAATAAATATATATTTTTTAAAAAATGTTCTGAATGTTGTCTATTTTTGATGGGTTTAAGATCTTCCAAGTAAAACGACTGTTCTGCGTTCCTATATTTAAAGCTTAAAGTACTTACAGCACTGATACCCTTTCTTTTTCTTTTTTTAATGAGTTGCTCCCTGCAAGGCCAAAGCCACTACTAGGCAGAAAGCTACAAGATGAGAAAAGGAAGAAGAGTTATAAAGACAGATGAGAGGGATGAGAAAAGGAAGAACAGCTATAAAGACAGAGCAAGGTGGTGGTTAACCTTGGATTTAAAAGATTGTAGATCATACTCAGCAGGAAAACAACTATGAGGGAGGAAGTCATGTGGGAGTTCATAATGATGTGATTTAATTTTTCGACACCAGGTTTGAGACGTCACTTTCAGAATTAAAACCTGTAAAAAATTTTTACACGGGATACTAGTCAGATATATACATCAATGTTGAAAAATAAAATGTGTGTGCGATTTATAAGCAGCAGTTTTGGTTGGCATACTAGAGAGCGTTTTGAAATTTTCTACTCCATTTTGCAATAAAATGCACTCAGTAAATTGCTGGAAACAACAGTATGAAAAGTAGCAAATTTGAAGATTTGAAGAAAACTACTTGAACATTCTACAAAATTTTTATTTCAGATAAGGAATTTCAAAAAAAAATTAGAGATAACTAGCCGCCAAGGCAGCGTCGCTCGCCGCCCATGTTCAGCATGCGTTGACTTCACGAAAAATAAAATTAAGGAATTGGCAACCAAAAGTGTTACCATGTTGTAGAGCTCGAAAAACTGATTAAAAAAATGTATGGGATCGTTCCGCTACGATCAACCGTTACAGAGATATCATTCTTCAAAGATTTTGATGACGTCACAGATCCCTCCCAAAAAAATTAGACCCAAATTTTTCGTCACCCCATCACCTGTATCGCGGACCCGAAAAAACGTCAGTTATCCTAGAGGCAGATTCGAAATCAAATATCAAATATCAGTTTAAACAATGGTTCCAAAAAAACCCAAATTTCATGTGTTATTTATTTTTTAAAACAATCGTTGATCAGTACAACAATACACTCAAAACGTAGAGAGAAAAAAACTTTTTATTAGCTTTTGTTTTAAAAACGTTACGCGCTCTAACATGGGTGCTATCAAACAGGGGGAAAATGGTTTCTCTTCTTAAAAAATTCACATGGAGGAGAGAAAAAAGGCACGTGCTAAATGAATAAATAGAATAAAAAAACGTTCGATCAGAACGCTTAACAATTAAAAGAAGAAATTAATTTATTAAAAGAAAAGCAAAAAAAAAAAAAAAAAAAATTTGTTTTGATATGATACTCTTTTTTTACCTATCGGTTTTTAAACATTTTGATTGCTCAAAAAAAAAGTTCACCCGTCTCAGACAGTCAGGCAACAGTTAGTGGCAAACCGAACATATGCTGCCACGTTCTGTCACTGCTGCTTTTTGTCCAAAATATTTAATCAGTTAGTGACTTTGTAGTTAGTTGATGTATTGTTTTCAAAGCCAAGTCAACGTGGAATATAAAACTAACAATAATAATAAAAACAAAACGTTATTCCTATTAGTTCATCAGCCAAAAAAAGTCACGTTCGATTGGGATTGCAATGTATTTGCTTCGAACTCACGTCGCACACAAAAAAAGAAATAATTTCGCTCACAACTCAATCTACCATTTTGCGTGACTTACAAACAAATGAACAAACAAACAAACAAACAAACAAACAGACAGACAGACGGAGAATCGGGTATTAATATATAGATACTTATATATACACTTAAATTCAAGTGATAAAATCAATGAATGATAAAACAACTTAACCATTGGCTATATGCAAATGTAAACATTATGTTTATAATTATAATTACAGATTAAAGCTAATAAATAAGGCACTTACTATTATTCTTTTGTTATTTGGTAAGTATATATATCTTGTATGATGATTTAAAGCTCACCTCCCGTGAAAAAATAATTTATGTTAGAATAACGTATATTTATGTATAATTTAGGAATATGAAATTTATTTTGCATAAAAGTTCTTCATATATCTGTTATCTGTAATTTAAAAGTCTAGAAATTGAACCAACATGAAGCTTCGATAGACCGCCATATTGATTTTCCGATCAAAATCAAAATTCATAATGGCCAGCAGTTTGACGTCATGAGGTTGCTCATCGCACATGAAAACATTGAGAAATGAAAGTAAACACAGCAGAAAAATGTTTCTCAGAGATCTAAGATTGGCATATTATGTTACTTTATGCTTCAACTACCCCCGTCGATAATTTTGTTTGCAGCAAACAATGCGTACAAATAAAAGAAGTATTAAAAGAAAGTGAAAATAAAATTACTTGAAGCAGAACTGATAACAAAACTAATAACAACGAAGCTAATAACAACTATAAAATAAATAATGAAAAAGTGTAAGTTTTCAATTCAAGCCTCTTACAAATTAAAAGATAAATCGACCACTGATTTAAATTCTTTGGGAAAGTTTTCACAAGGAATCTACGATGACTCGATGTGGAGAAGCGCACATAAATATTCTCCAAGCTGTTGAGGGAGAATTGAGGAAGAGTTGCAAAATCTGCGTCTGCAAAGATATATATTTAGTTGTTGCCTCCTATATCAGAAAATTTGTAAGGATTTTATTACTCCTTAAAGACCTACTGGAAACTTAAAGAAATAGTGCCTTTATGTTACATTTCTGTTCTGAAGATATTTGAGAAAAAATTCAAAGTAAATGCTCAATATAAAATAGAATTGTGCACAGAGTGTTCAGGTGGCTTGGTTTGTGGAGACCTCACTTTTTCTAACGAAACCTCATAAGAATTAACTTGTGTTCAAATATGAGAAATTGTCAGCCTGATTTGTGGAGTCGTCATTCTGTGACCGACAAAAACGGAAATGACATCCCCTTGAGTATATAAATACTAAGGTAAGTAAGTAAGTAACCGAGAGTTTTTAGTCCTTGGGCTTCCATCCGTAGCGGTTGGTTCTTCCGCCCGCCGACTTGCAACTATTAGTTGACTTACCGCCGGAGATACGTATAGCATTGCTGTAACTTGCCCGAAGGCCAGTGTGCAGTCAGTCGATGGCTCCTAATGGGCCGATATGCTGCTTTTAAAGCGCATCGGAGTGATGTATTGAGATACGACATGACTGGGTCACAGCAGTCGCACTCATAATCACTACACCATCGCTGCACTAAATAATGGTTAGCAGGGTTGATGTCAAAATTTGTCAAATGTTTTTCAATCATGCACAAGAATCTTTCAAAATTTCATCAAAATTCTCACATAATGTACAGTTTTTCAACGTTTCAATGAACTATTAATACGTTTTCACGGGGGATTCTTTCTCCAAACATTTATCGTGAGCAACCTTCTGACGTCACAATCGGATTTCATCCGATTGAGTTTGTAAATAAAAATGGCGTCCTCAATGAACATCATGAGGTGAATACACGAGTTAACTTTGTCGATTTTTTTCATAAACAGTGCGATTTATCAAAAAAAACTTTTAAATTGTTATATAGTTACACATTCTGAATGGTTTGAACATAACTTCTTTTTCACGGGAGGTAAGCTTTAATAACAAACAGCCAACAAGCCAAAAATATTCCAGTCCAAGCACAGTCAACAAGCCAAGCAAGAAAACAAATCTATTAGAAATAAAACCCTTTAACTAGCGAATAATGCACTTCCAAAAAGGTTAAAACGAAAATCATTGATGTAAACATTTTATTAAGTTCTTGCCAATTGTAAAAATGAATTGTTTTCATGAGGATGACCAAGTAAAGTTAAGCCAGCCCTTCATTTGTCTTCTGTTGATCAGAATGAAAGGAACATTCAGTTATATACTATAACCATAGAAATACCAAACGGACACAGTACAACAACGATCACAGCACAACTGACTTTGAATAAAATATAATGTTTACTTATGAGATATAGCTGATACACGAACTTGTTGAGACCTTTCAAGACGATGAAAAATTGTTCTCCATCAAAATGTTTTTATCAAACAGATGCTCCAGCAGGTTGTTATAGAATATATTGTTGTAGAAAAAGGAAGTTCTTTATCAATAAACACAGCGAAAATAGCTTTATTATCCAAACATTTAAACAAATTAATTATTTCTTTAGTTATGAAATTACTAAAGTAATCTATTTCAAAAAATACAAGTCAAAGATTCGCTTTTGGGACCCCCGTCTTCAAGTATAGAAAATTTAAAATTGGCGCGAAGGAAAACAAAACGTCTAAAAGAAGTGTAAAACGCGTCTACAAAAAGACGCCTTAATTTCGCTTGAACCCAGATGTCTGAAAGACGTCTTACGAACAACGAAATAAATTCCACATTTACCAAGACGTCTTTTAGACATCTTTTAAACGGCAAGCATTTTCAAGTCGTCTTAAAGATGTCTTTTACACGTCTTGTTAATTTGGCTTTTTAAGGACGTAATCTAGACTTAATAAAAACGTTTAAAAGACGTCTTGTGCCGACTGGGAAGTATTCTTTACAATTTTTTATTTTTTCAGATGGCTAATAACAACAACAATATCCTTGCAGCATTGTGTAAGCACTTCACGATAATTCATTTTGTTATATGAATACTATTTTCAAGTTCAATCTTTTCCAATGTTTCAATAAATCTTTGTTTTTCCTTTTAGTTCAAAATTTAAATAATCGAAGTATGTCCATTTCTTTTCACAAAATATTTCTATGATTTTCTGTAAGAAATGTACTGTTTTTGCTATTGTGGTTGTTGCTTACCAATTTTCTTTTTCTTTTAGATTTTTAGATATGGAGCAGCTTCTTGGTAAGTAGTTAGCCAATTTATTTTTTGTAGTTGATTTTCATGTGTAAATATGTCATTCCTAATTCATTCCATAATTTAGAAAATTTGAATCTAGATGAAAATGGCCGGGAGCTGGACCCGGAGATCTGAAAGAATTTAATTAACCTTCTTATTATTATCATTCTTCAATTATAAACAAGGATCCTTTCTTATTATAGTTGTGGTATATACCAGGTTCCTGCGGGAACAACTGGCCTGTGGAGGGCCAACGACCAATGCCGCCCTCAGCTCGTGGGTGCGGCATGGAGGGGTTTTTTTCCCTTCAGACCAAAGCCGCGGTAGGGGCCGGGGGCAGAACCACAGTTACCACAGGCCGCGGCCAATGTTATTGTTTGAGCTTATGTTTCTTATGTTTTGTTTTTTTCTTTCATGTTGCTTTATGTTAAATGTTTGTTGAATTATAAATCTTGAATCTTGTTCAATGATAAATCTTCTTCGGTTCTTTTCTTGATTCCCCTCTTTCCATGCCACGTCACCATGAGATGTCACCAAAATCTTCGAACGATGATATCTCCGTAACAGTTGGTTGTAGCAAAACGATTCCATACATTTTTTGGATCAGTTTTTTGACCTATACAACATGGGCACACTTATCATTGATAACTCTTTTATTTTATTTTTCGTGATTATCAGCACCTTTCAAATGTAATCCATGCAAAATTTCATGAAATTTGAAGAACTCTCGAAATTTGGTCCAAATTTTACTTTCTGCATCTAGGTTGATCACTTGAACATGCTTAATAGTTGCCTTTGTACTATTTTATACATTTAAAATGCATTTTAGAGCTTACTTACGATAATTTAGTAAATCATCTGTAAAATGTAACTCATAAATGTGAAGATTTTGATTTTCAATTTGTTTTTTTAATGCCTGATCCATCACCCTGTCCTTGGTAATTATGTACACCAACTTTCTACTCCATTCCGTGTTATATTCATCTTTTCCCCTAGTCACTCTGAAAATGGTAATTCCAGGTTTTCTCCTGGAGCTACTACATCCAAATACAGAACAATTAGCACCAGGCATAACAATTTTTGAACGATCACTTTTTTAAAATCTAAGTTCAAAATTTCGCGGGTTTGGTTTGTTTACATTTGGGTGCCTTATATTGAGGCCAGGGGTTAAGCATGTTTTGAAACGCGACCTTTACAACAAGAACGGCCTTAAACAGCCCGAATCACCAGACTATCTTTTTTTCGTATGACTATGTTTGCGACAAATGTTATTGAAATATGTGTAAGTTTATCAAAGCTCCCATATGAAAATTCTGAGGTGTGGTAGACTTGCCCCAGAGGACACACACAGGACAGTTCGGTGCTGTATGAATAACCACGGCATGTTTTATTAATGGTAGACTGAATAGCGAAGGGGACACAATATAGTAAACAACGATTTGTATATTTTGTCTGGCTTTTATAACGTTGAATACTACAGAGGGAAACATTAAACTCATGTCAACATCTCAATTTTCCCTGAATATGAATGAATTGGGTATTCTGAAAATGCCAAGATATTAGTTTCAAGAAATAGTATTTGAACACTGTCCAGCATTAAAGTTTTTAGAACGCATTGTCCCAAAACATATTGAACATATGTACAGTAATGAAATGTCTGAGAAATCAAGCATCATTTCTATGCCAATAATAAATGTTAATGAAACAAGTTAGGTGGACTGCATAAAGATATTGAGAACATATGAAAAACGGATTGCTGTGATTCTACAAGACCTTCCTGTAATTCAAAACTACCCAATTCCAGATGTTCCATCAGCTGCAAACCAGCCAAAAGCTCACACTATCCACTCTAATGATGACCCAATGCATGATATGAAAATAATATTTGTTAATGATCAGTTAACATGTGTGCGATTTGTAGGTGCTTAAGATCTTCTATCTGGTGCACATACACCTTTTGATCGGTTTGAACATTGCTCACCATTCAAACCAGTCACGTGGCATACCAACGCTCATTATCACAATATTACAATATTCATGTCACCTTCTTTATTCACCTGATTCAGTTAGACAAGTTGGAACTTTAAAATATTTTAGAGAGGAATTAAACAAAAAAATGTGACTCATATGAGGGCAGTCAGGAGTTATTCTTAAGCATGGGCAAAGCATCTGTTGTAGCTGCAATTTCAAGTTTTTTGGAATATCAAAACTTGATGATAAACCAACCAAGCATGTATTTCCTGTTAACTTAATTCATCAAAGTGATACTTACAAAATCAAATATTTCAATGAAACATTTGATCAGCCTTTGTCTACTTATCGTTTCCAAAAGGACTTGGATTTTATTGGTGAAGATGATTTTGTGAGAAATCATGCCCAGTGTTCTTTATTTCTTACAATTGAAAGATACTGAGAGGAATTTGATTAATGTAAATTTATTGCTTAATGTATTCATGTCAATGGGAGCATTACAGTAAGTATGCAATCGAAATGATCGTTATACAAGATGATCTGGCATAAGAAATAAGGAGTAAAGTTTAAAGGATGGGACCAAACAAATCGGTAGAATCCATAAGTATTGTCAGTAATCCATAAGATCTGCAAATCTTTAGGTGGAATAAAAGAAGTGGTTGAAAAATTTGATCGTGTATCTTCAATCCATGAACCATCAAGTGGACATAAAGTTAGAAGTGTGAAAAATGATGAAATTGAAATGATAACAACACCAGTGAACCTTGATCCATTTGAACACCAGTTGGACAGAGTACATACGAGTTTTCCATCAATTAAAAGTATTTAAACCTATGCAAATGGATATATAGTGGGTTTTACTGTCTTAGTGTATTTTGATATATTTATAACAAATATTACTTGAGTTACTAGATATTATATTCAAATAAAAATTGGCTCTTTTGTACATAATTGTTAGGCGGTGCAGTTATATATCAATTGGATTTTTCTCAATTTGTATGGGAGTGTCTTTTAAGCTGTTTATTCGTAAAGAAACTGACAATTTGGTACAGAAGAGGATTAAAGCAACTTTTTTGTGTACTACCCAAGATCATTAAGTTTTGCGCGAATCTTTTTTCATGACTTTAAAACAGAAAATGAGGTAACAGGTAATGCTTTTGCAAAACTATAATATTCCTACAACTTATGCACAGTCAGCAAAATATTTTCTTCAATTTTCCAGGAGTATTAATATTTATCTGCTCAAAATTAATGATTTTATGTTACAAAGCTAGGATCAAGAACTTCTTATTAATATATATATGCCTAGTATACTGTTAACCTGACGAAAACACTTCAGGAACTGCATTAATCATCCTAAAGAGAAAGTTTGTTCAGCAAAGTGGATTTGTTCTCAATAAATTCAATTTTAACAACTATTTCTTCAGCAAGCCTTTTTTTCTTTCTGGTACTTCAAAAATCGGATAAATTTCAGGAATTCTTTTATTCCAATCTGCTATTGATGCTTTTATATCTTCCAATAATTTATGGTTCACTTCTTGATTAAGAATTTCTCTATGTTTCTCAACCATGAAACAATATGAAAGTACATCTTAGGAATTAGTAAGCATGAATTAGTACTTACAACGGTCTTGTAAAACATTCTTAAATCCAAAGTGATTCAGTAAAATATCTATATATTAATAGCCGATTCTCTGTTTGTTTGTTTGTTTGTAAGTCACGCAATTTAATTTTGAAAATGCTGACTATAAGGGTGAGCAAAAAATGTCATAGATTGTTCAGCGGAAACATAAATTCTCATGAAAAAGTGTTGATATTATACACCTAAGATAGCATAAACAAATAAATAAGATCATAAGATCGAGAAAAACGTGTGTCAGCAGTTAATCAATTTTATTAGTGAGCAAAGAAGATGTGATTTATTTATTTATTTACAGTTCGCTCGTTCCAAGACCATTTTTCAATTATTCCATTTCTGCTGACATCAGCATACTCCATATAATAGTTTATTATCTTTAACATATGGGCAATGTAGATTTTTGTCCTCAATGAACTAAACTAAACTAAATTTAAGCTATGATTGGTAATCTCTCAAAATGACAAAGACATTTTAAACTATAATAGGTTATGTCACTTCAGGCTGCAGGATGGTGAAATAAAGATCAAAGGAAGTATGTAACAACTTTTATTCTAACTAATAACAACAAATATTAACATAAATAATGATGGTATGGAACTACCATACACTGACCGTGAATAACTAATCAAACACCCAATGAACTTCTTGTTAGTGAGAGCTCTATAGTAAATTAGAATTTCTACACCTTGTATAACAGAATGGATCTAAGATAACAAAAAATTCTCCTACTACATTTTTTTAGAAATCTAGCAACATTATGGGCAATGGGTGTTAATCAGCCATTCACATGAATAGCTCATTCATGGCATTTTTCTTCCAGCCAAACATGTTTCCCAAAATGACGAAAATTAGTTTTATTGAAAAAGTTTGAGCACAATGTATGGTAGTTCCATACCATATAAAAACTCAACTACCTAAAATAAACATTTTCTACAAAAAAAAAAATTAGTAGCTATCCCCGAATATTTTGGAAGAAATGTTTTTTTTTTATTATTTTGATTTTTTTAAAATTTTTTTTGGGGGTTAGGGTTAGAGTTAACCCAAGGCGCCAAGGCGGCGTCGCTCGCCGCCCATATCCACCTGCTCTGTGTATCACTGTATCAATAAACGGCAAATTACTTTATAAACGGCTCATACAACTTGGAAAAGATTCGAAGTCACAACCTCTGGTGTGCAGTCAGTGTTACATCAGTGTTACATTATCTATTTTTCAGGTTTTTCATTATGTGTGACTTATTTATTTTTTAAAACCAATCGTTGATCAGTACAACAATACACTCAAAACGTAGGAAGAACAACTTCCACTCTTTATTAGCTTTTGTAAAAAAGCTTTTTTAAAAAACTTACGCGCTCAAACATGGGTGCTATCAAACAGGTCGAAAATGGTTTCTCTTCTTAAAATGTTCACACGGGAGGAGAGAAAAAATGCACGTGCTAAATGAATAAAGAGAATAAAAAAACGTTCGATCAGATTAAAATAGATTAAAAGAAATCGATTAAAAGAAATTAAGACAACTATTACGACAAAAGCAAAAAAAAAACATTTTGTTTTTATATGATACTCTTTTTTTACCTATCGGTTTTTAAACATTTTGATTGCTCAAAAAAAAAGGTCACCCAGTCAGGCAAGAGTTAGTGGCAAACCGAACATATGCTGCCACGTTCTGCCACTGATGCTTTTTGTCCAAAATGTTTAATCAGTTTGTTTCTTTGTATTAAGTTGATGTACTGTTTTCAAAGCCAAGTCAACGTGGAATATAAAACTAACAATAATGATAAAAACACAACGTTATTCCTATTAGTTCATCAGCCAAAAAAAGTCACGTTTGATTGGGTTTGCAATGTATTTGCTTCGAACTCACGTCGCACACAAAAAAAGAAATAATTTCGCTCACACCTCAATCTACCATTTTGCGTGACTTACAAACAAACAGACAGACAGACAGACAGACAGAGAATCGGCTATTAATATATAGATTACTTACGGTTGGCAGTATCTTTAACCTCTTTTCGTTCTCAAAAAGACAGTGAAGCATTAATTATAGGAATTGCCACATTGATAGATTAAAAAGGTGCTATTGAAGCTGAGAGAATAAATTCAATTGAGTTTTATCAGAGATTTGTGTTACTTATGACTGGTTCCTCCTTTCGCCTCATTTGTTTCTAAAAAATGTGACACAATACTTAGAAGGAATAACACATATCTTCTGTTTAAATAAATGATAAATGAAATAAACGATAGAATGAAATTATTAGATGCAAAAAAATGTCATGAAAACATCTTTTTTATTACCCTCTCCCAGTATTTGTTTTTCCTCTAAAATGAATAAAAGTATTATAGTACAATATTGTTATTCTATTCATGAAACTTTAATCGTTTTTATTATTTTGTTAGTTTTATATTCCACGTTGACTTGGCTTTGAAAACAATACATCAACTAAATACAAAGAAACTAACTGATAAAACATTTTGTCTTTAATCGATTTCTTTTAATATATTTTATTTTATATCAGCTCGAACGTTTTTTTTATTCACTTGATTCATTTAGCACGTGCCTTTTCTTCTCTCCTCCCGTGTGATCTTTTTAAGAAGAGAATCCATTTTCCCCTTACGTTTGATAGCACCCATGTTAGAGCGCGTAACTTTTTTTAAACAAAAGTTAATAAAAAATTGGAAATTCCAATTGAAAAAGTTTTCTCTCTATACGTTTTGAGTGTATTGTTACACTGATAAAAGATTGGTTTTACCAGAGGTTGTGACTTCGAATCTGCTTCTGGTTGTACGAGCCGTTTATAAGGAAATTTGACGTTTATTGATACAGTGATACAGAGCAGATGGACATGGGCGGCGAGCGACGCCGCCTTGGCGGCTAGTCTATATATTAATAGCCGATTCTCTGTTTGTTTGTTCGTTTGTTTGTAAAATGGTAGATTAAGTTGTGAGCGAAATTATTTCTTTTTTTGTGTGCGACGTGAGTTTGAAGCAAATACATTGCAACCCTAATCGAACATGACTTTTTTTGGCTGATGAACTAATAGGAATAACGTTTTGTTTTCATCATTATTGTTAGTTTTATATTCCACGTTGACTTGGCTTTGAAAACAGTACATCAACTAAATACAAAGAAACTAACTGATTAAACATTTTGGACAAAAAGCATCAGTGGCAGAACGTGGCAGCATATGTTCGGTTTGCCACTAACTCTTGCCTGACTGTCTGAGACGGGTGAACTTTTTTTTTGAGCAATCAAAATGTTTAAAAACCAATAGGTAAAATAAGAGTATCATATCAAAACAAAATTTTCTTCAAAATGATCTTCGAATCACTGATCAACTCTTCCATCACCCATCATCTGGAATCTCTTTATCTCTTCTCCTATAACCAGCACGGTTTCCGTTGTGGCCATTCCACTGCTGATGCTCTGAACGTCATCTCTGAACATGTATGTCAGTCCCTCAATGCTTGTGGTAACACACAAGCGATTGCTCTTGACATCTCTAAGGCATTCAACAAGGTTTGGCATCATGAAGTTTTATGGCATTTCTGGTTCACTCTTGAATCTTATTAAGTCTTTTCTCAGTGGCAGAAGTATTAAGGTGGTTCTTGATGGTCATTCATCTTCTTCTTACTATATTAATTCAAGGGTGCCTCAAGGTTCTGTTCTTGGTCCAACCCTCCTTTCTCGTTTTCATCATCTTCACGACCTTCCCGATTGTATTCTCAGTAAACTTGCTATTTACGCTGACAACACTACTCCTTATGTGTCCCTTGAAAGGACTAAGGACTTGTTTGATAAGGTTAAAATGGCGGCTGATCTTAGGACAGTAATTGAATAGGGTCAGCAATGGTTGGTTTCCATCAATGCTTCGAAAACTAACCTTCTCTCTATTAATTGCTTCAGTGAACCTGTAATTCCTTCTGTTCTCATGAATGGAAGTGAGTTTGCAGAGTCATCTTGTGTTCGTCTTATGGGTTTAATCTTCACAAAGAATTTCATATGGAATTCTTACATTGAGTCCATTGCTAAATCTGCTGCTGTGAAGGTTGGCTCACTTTTTCGAGTCCTTCACCTACTTTCGGCTGAATCTATCATTTTCATGTTTAAGACCACTATTCACTATTGTCTTGAGTACTGCTGCCACTTTTGGGCTGGAGCCTCTGCTCATTGTCTTCATCTTCTCTATCGTATTTAGAAGTACTTCATTAACTTAGTTGGCCCTGATCTTTGTGCTAATCTTCACCCTCTGTCACATCAGAGAAATGTTGCTTCCCTGTCTCTTTTATGTAAATACTTTCAAGGGCATTGTTCAGATTACTTGCATTAACTGATTCCTTCTCCTAAGACTTTCTCTCGGAACACTCGTCTCTCTTCAAATTCTCATCCTTTCACTGTTGAGGTCCTAACATGCCATAAGAACTTTTATTCATCTAGCTTTTTCCCTCGGACTGCTCGCCTCTGGAATTCTCTCCCTCATAGTTGTTTTCCTGCTAAGCATGGTCTGCAATCTTTTAAATCCAAGGTTAAGCGCCACCTAGCTCTGTCTTTATAACTCTTCTTCCTGTTCCCATCTTTCTCATCTGTATTTATAACTGTTCTTCCTTTTCTCATCTTGTAGCTCTCTGCCTAGTAGTGGCTTCGACCTTGCAGGGAAAAACCCATTTAAAAAAAATGTGTCTGGATTTATTGCGATCAAAAGTTGACTTGTTGACTTGTTGAGACAACGCTATTGTTTTCTATGAAAACTTTGCTCATAAAAGTATGGCTACCTTCAATTTGTAGACATAAATGGCGTGCAATCTAGTGGTTATCTGTGGTTATCTTATATTCGAAGAACCAAAGGTGGAAAGCACTTAAATTGAGAGAAAAGTGATTTAACTGTTACTATGAACACTAAATTCTATAAAATTTTGTTATTTGCATCACTTTTGGCGAACATGAAATTAGTTAGCAGAAAGAGAAGCAAGTTAGGGATAGAGGAACATCACCC
Source organism: Turritopsis dohrnii (assembly GCA_027922465.2). Taxonomy (NCBI): domain Eukaryota; kingdom Metazoa; phylum Cnidaria; class Hydrozoa; order Anthoathecata; family Oceaniidae; genus Turritopsis; species Turritopsis dohrnii. The sequence continues at coordinate 205,979 of BQMF02000300.1, forward strand.
CAATGTTTGGAATTACAGTATTTGTTATCAATCTTATTCACCTTGGTTTTTCTTGTTGTTTTGAAGTGTAGAATGTCCAATTGTGGTGCAAAATCCCATGGTTTCGTGTTTGCATTGGCGAATTTTGTGACATTATAATTAAGGGGAGAAAGCACTCTATCTTAAGTTGAAGTTTGTTATTTATTTTTATGAATAAGTTATTCCCAAATATGGATGAGTATAAAGTGAGATGGATCACGGAGCTCAAGTCAGACTTCACAGTAGCGGCAGGTAATTAACCCTTCTGGTCTTGATGGGTGAGCATAAGTGAAGGGGTGGGGACCGTCTCAAATGTTAAAACATATAAACATGGTTAAAATAAATCGATCAAAACATCGAAAACTTCAACCCATTTTTCTCTGTGTGGAAGTTATAGTTCTTGCTGAACAATATTTCCTACACATGCCATCATCCTAATGTAAAATAAAGAAACTGCAATAAATCATTTTATAGACAAAAGCCTGCCAGTAAACACAACTTCAACTCAAGCAAATGCAAGTCATATACTTACCGTATTTCCTTTAACAAACACCTCTGCGTTTATTATAAATTCCAACTTTTGGATGCGGCGTTTAATATAGGTTGGTGATCATTAGAGAGTGTTTATTACACAAAGGAACAGTGTCTGAAGAAAACGAACAAACCTCTATCCTACACCAGAGCAACGGAGATTTTTTTTAAATGTTGTTAAGGACATTAGTTTACACCCATAAAACCTTGGCTTACAAAGTGTTTGATCAGGTGGTGCAGCGGCAGCAGCCAATGGTGGAGATAGTGATCGTTTGCTTAAACGGCATGGGCGTGTGAGAACACAACAGGGAAAGGACGAGTAAAGTGCTTTACTGTCCTTGTTAGAAATGCTAGGTCTTTAAAAGTGCCCCTACTTGTATGCACAAGAAACTGAAGATGACTCCACTACGCACCAAAATTTGTTTTGTTGATTAGCGCCCCATGTCTTGAAACAAGATTTTGAAAAAAATAAGGCTCTTATTTTCGTTTGAACAAGGAAAATTAGAAATTAAAAACTCTTATTTTCGTTGGAACAAGGTGAATTAGAAATTAAAAAAACTTATTTTCAGAGTAATCAATCAAAGTTACATGTGCACAATTTATAGCGCATCCTTGACTACAGTGTTCACGCCGAATTTTCCTCACAAGTCAATTCTTTTCTTACGGTTCAGACCACAGCCACCCTTCCTCGAAAATATGAGCACTTGCAGCAGCTGCTTGATATCAGGAATGTCGGAGTGACACAGATTATTATACCTATCTTTACGGTTTCTTATGGAAAAATAGACAATGTCTATTCAATCCCATTTGGCCCAGGATATCCAGAAGTTTTTATCCTAGAGTCGGTATAAAAATCAAATGTGTATACTCACAACAAACCATTCCTGAATTATGGTAGATCACACACAACTAAAATGTCAGAATTACTTGCAAAAAGGTATTCAGAGGTAGAGATACACTTATATATCAAACGTTTCGGGTTACCTGATAAATATCATGTAAGATTCAGGTAAGTGAGGACAGGTCTTAAGTGAACCATTGTTTTAGGTTGAATTATATTGTGTTGTAAATTAAATGGAACAGTATTTGTATAATACAAATTTACAAGATGTGAAATATACCGGGTGAGTCAAAAAAAAGTACCGTTGTTTCACAAAACGTATCTTTCGATTGACTAATTATGAAAGATAGTGTTTTTTATTTCTGAATAGAGGAATCCTTTACCTACATTTTGGTGTATCATTTGTCAAATTTGGTTGAGTAGAAAAAAAGTTATGGGCAAAAAACTGGAGGTGGTCCTTGTAAAAAGTCTCGAAAAATGACGAAAAAAGCTGAACAAAACTTCTCGAAACTGGAAACTAGATACATACCCAAATTCTTTGTTGTAACGTGAGTTGTGGCATTTTTTACAAAACAGTCTTTATAAAAAACTTCATCAAGTAAAGTTTTAATAAAATTTTGAAAAAAGTTTGAACTTTTTACTTAATTTAAGCATTGGGAATTAAAAAAATAAGTTTTAGCACATTGAAGCGTGTATGAGTTTCAATCCCATACGGTTTGCAATAAGAACAGAAAATCTTGTTTGGAGAAGTTTTGTTTAGATATTTTCGTCATTTTTCGACGATTTTTACAAGGACCACCTCCAGTTTTTTGCCCATAACTTTTTTTCTACTCAACCAAATTTGATAAATGATACACCAAAATGTAGGTAAAGGATTCCTCTATTCAGAAATAAAAAATACTAGCTTTCATAATTAGTCAATCGAAAGATACGTTTTGTGAAACAACGGTACTTTTTTTTGACTCACCCGGTATGAACTTTAAATACGTAGGAAACATAATAGGAACAAACCAGTAGAACCAATGAAACTGATTCATCAAAATTGGATATAACTTTGATCATTGTCATTCTCCGTACTTGCTGCAATCTCACATAGGCAACACAAAAAATTAATCAACTAACTAAGAAAAAGTTGATGAAACTTTTATCAAAAAGTTGTTTGTTAAACAAAAGTTTGTTGGACAGTTGAAACATCCCATGATCATTCCATTTTGTCAACAAAACAGTGGAGAACACTGGTAAAAATCTGGGGGTAACGTGGATAAATGTTTTGAAACCATATGCACCTGCAAATCTATTACCACTTTCATCAATAAAGAAAGGAAAACTGTCATTCCATATATTGCAACTATTGACGTACCAAAACATTGCACACTGGCGAACCTCATATACTTCACTGAATCAGTTGGAGTTGCAGAATGTGAAGTAGGTCATTAGCATCGCACGACCATGCTACAACGGAATAATTTAGGTTTGCATATAGAGATGCTTTTAGATACATCTTAAAAGGTGAAAGATTACTTCAGCAATATGCTGGGGACAGTTTTTGAAGATATCTTTTAGGACCTTCATGTGACAATGAAATTTAAATGAATTATGTTTGTTATCCTGCATGTTATGTATACATTTACAAAAAGCAAGAATTTCAAAGATACGTCCCCTTCTATCGCAATCCAAGTCCCATTTCACCCCTATATGGTACATGCAAAATTCTGTAGTAAAATTAATTTGACAGCTACATACCATACCCTTGAAAATTTTTACATGGAGAAAAATGTGTGGCGGTTCTTAAGGGAGATCACAGCTGTTCATATTGATAAGGAAAACTAAAAATCTTAATTAAAGCATAATCACCAATTTTGAGTAAAGTAGGTGACATCGATGTTCAACATTGTTATTATGTTATGTATGTAATCACTAACTTCAAAAATAGGTCCCATGTATGATGAATGCAAAATTGACAGCTATATACATATGTTAAAATAAAACTCAAAATATTTTTTTCCAAGTAATAGGTATCGCCTTTTTAAACTGAGTCAAACAAAATAGACATATAACCGACGACTCAGTAACACATGAAACATCAGTAATTCTTTTGACAGTAATTTTTTATTTCCATCAGATTTATCGATTTTTCGGTCCAACATGTCATTAATAAAAAACAGACCCTAAAGTCGTATCATAATCTGTACACTTATAGAAAAACCACTTACGTTGTATCTTCATTTGGTTAGCAGACCTCTGTACACTAAGATAAAGCCATAAAGTTATATTTTAACTTGGTTTCCAGACCTTTGTAGACTTAGATAAAACCTGTATGGGAAACTGCGTTACCAGGTTTTCTTGACGGCAGTGAAGAAAGCCCTGGCATCAGTAGGTCTAACCCACAGAATATCTGTGTGATTAAATTTATGCGAAATAGTCTTGATGCCCCAAGTTCCTGCTAACAATGTTAACACTATCACTGAGACTTGCATGATATCACAAAACAAATAATAATAGAAGCGAGTGTGCAACGACGTATAAAACAACTAGAAAATGGCAACAACAGTGAAGCAGAAGACCGATTTATTGAAAAGAGTAAATTTCACATTTCCCTCTATTTGCTTGAAACCACAGCAAGTGAATCTAAGCAACAAATAGTTGCTGAAGAAACTAGAAAAGAACAACCTGGCCCAGAGAACAAAACCATGGATGAACCTCAGCCACCATGTACTATGAATGAAGCACCATATTATCTACCTCAAAATTTGCTAAATTTAAAGGTAAGTCAGCTTAATTGCACTTTTTGTATGACCCTGTAGGTCCAGTTACGGCAACCGAAAATGCATCTCTCTGTTAGTATTTAATCAATATATAAGGTTTGCGGAGTGGGTGCGTGGAATCACCCGTTCGCCAGCGAAAATATGGAATGCGTGAAAGCCGGATATTCATTTGACAAAGACAAATACCGAGCGAGTTAAATTCGTAACTGTGTGCGTGAATGCGCATCCATATCAAACCAAAAGAATGTTACTTTTCTTGGCAAAAAAATTAATGCAATGTAAGCCTACACAATGTACTTTTGAGTTATATTGCTATTCAAAATACTCCCGTATATTATTTCAAATGTCGAAATTTTACCAAACCGTACTCCCTGCCTTGTTTTGATGTGATAATTTGATGAAAAATACACAATATTAGCCCATAGCAACTTTCATGTATGAACACCTTATTATCAAGTAACTAGCATATCAAAATATAAATAGTCAAAATGTGGTTAGGTTTGATAGTCTGAAGGAATAACAAGATAAAACAAAATGCTTTATGAATCAATAATTTTCAGTTTTTTAATACATAAGTACAAATTCAAAAAGTTTTGACACTCACAGTTGTAAAAGTATCCTGCGTAAATAGTATATATACACACTCAAATATTATCATATAAAGAAGACCAGGAAGTTGAAACCAACAAGAAATACAACAGGCATCTTCCAAACTTTTTCCAAAAATGTTTACATTAACCCGAGATGACAATCAACATTCTGTTAACTGAAACTTTAAAAGTCAAAGAAAATTCAATTTAAAATATGCTTTAATGTGTCGTTCGTTTCAAATGAATTATCATTGAAGACATCTTTGAACGAATGTTTCCGGAGTATTATTTCTTTAACACATGGCTGTTATTGCTCAACACTTCACTTTGACATTAGTTATATACTCCTATCTTTGGTTAAGCCCTTCCATTGTTTCAAGTGTACAAGATGTCCAACAATTATACATTTCCTCTTCATTCATACATTGATAATGCAATATATACACCTGAAATAGTAAAACAAACATATAAATTAATAAGAACATAAAATTTCCCATGTCACAAAATGATAGTATTAAGTTATTAGTGTGATTTTTCCTATGTAAAATCATTTTATGTAATGTTATATTATTAGAATGAACTCAAGTAGTAACACAAAGGTGTACAGTTATAGAAAAACCAATTTATTGATTCGTTTCTTTGCTCCTCATTGTTAATAAGAAACTGTTTATTTTTCAGTTATCTAATTCATTTAAAGAATTTTTGAAAACTGTAGCTACATTATCCTATTAGCCAAAAATGTGTTATAAAGTTTCACTTGGACAAATGTTATAAATTCTAACACTACAATGTAGTTGCTGTATATATATTGAATAGCAAATCAGACAATAATTTTCCGCCATTACAGGTAGGTAATTGTTGTTTACAGTTTTTGTTGTAAGCAGTTCAATTTGATAATAAAAACACTGTACAGCAGTGTATTTTAACCTGAAGATGTAAGAGATACTTACAAAAAGTTTCGTTTAAGAAAATATATTAGAATGTTCATGTTTTTATTATTAAAAAAACTTATATATGGCCAATAAGATATATACCTAATAGATTGATTATTTACCCAAAGTGACAGGATTTTACCCTTTCAAATCCCATTATGATGTATACCGTAAAGCGGGGTGACTTCGATCAGTAAAAATAAACTGTTTAAACTCTGAAATTAAAGTGTGTTTTTCACATTTTTTAAGATTTTCATTTAGATTCTTATTGTAAAATATAATCAGAATCCTCTTCAAGCGAAACAATCAATTTCTTCCGAAATTAACGACGAAAAACATCAAAATTTTCACAGCTCACATTGGTCATCGCTCTACGTCGTATTCAAGAGTCTAGCCTGGACATTTCTGGTACATATGTGAAGTATAGAGGCTGAATGTAAAGAAAATTATAATATGTCTGAAAGAAATTCTGTTCTTCACCGCTATATTCTGTTTTTCTTTTCCTTATTCCTTTATCGATAATATCGTGTTAATAAAAACACAAAAAAAACGAATGTTTTATATTGCTCATGTTCGCAAGAACTTCATGAAAAGTCGTCGTATCTCATAAGAGATTTAATGACTTACCGAAGAAATTTTAATAAGCATGCTCTTTCCCCATGATGATAGATCTCAAAAATTTTGTTTGAGATACAATGAAATGTTAATGTTAATTTCGTTTCGTATTAACGAGGGTCACACATGTGTGAACGTCTTAAATATCTTTTGTTTTACTAACATTCGCTGATCTTTTACGGTCGAACATTTACCTCGGATGACAAAGGGTTGTAAGGCGATCGCCTCTTCATATAAAAACACACAAAAATATTTATTGTAATTGTCACGTGTTTTTTTGTTTTTTAATGCGTCTCAGTGTTTTGTTTCCCTCGTGCATTCAGTTTATCTTAAATCAATTTTAATTTTTTTAGTAATTATTTTGTCATTTACTGAGTTGATGTCTCTAGGGTGTTTAGTTTATTTCACTATATATTCAACGTTTTTCTCATTTTTGTACACACACATTTTTCAAATCAACTCAATTCAAACACATTTTTCAAATCAACTCAAGTCAAACACATATAGCGTATCACTAGCGATACTTGGCCAGCTGGTAGGTTTTGGTTTTGTTCTTTTCCTTCTTCTTTCTGTTGTTTCAGTTATATGTAGTTTTTACTAAATTTACTTGTATTTATTTCATTGTGATTTCAGTTTGAACGTAAACTCAATGTTCCAAACCTGTCTTTTTCGTGAGAAGTGATACCGCTACATTCAAACAGAGATCCATTCAATTCGATATCAATTTATCACATCAATAATCACATGTCAAAACGTATCAAATCGAGATTCGATTATACCATTTTCAACTCAACTGGTGAGAAAACCGAACTTCAAGATCTTTCAGCCCAACTCGACCAACTATCGTTAGACGTAATGCCATCATCGACTGTGATAGAAACCCAAGTGATGATTCAGGAGGTCCACGACATTGTTGAAGAAAATCCAATCCACAGTGGAGTCGATCTATCTGCGACAGTGGAAAAGTTAACAGACTTACGAAAGTCTATTCGAACAAACGAGCTTGTTCTCCAAACTCAAACGCCTGACAAACAACTTACAATGCAAATCGTTGGTGCCATACAGTTAATCAAAGAGTATATTAAGGAAATCAACGATTTGAAAGTGAAAGCAAACCTCCTACGAACGAAACAAGCAAGTGACAACGAGATACGTAAACTCCAATCTCATCAGTTCTTGATCGAGGACACAAAACGTTCTATCGAAGACATCGTTAAAGAATTCGCTCGTAATCCTCAAGACTTAACTGATGAAGAACTTGTGCAGATTAGAAACAATCTTCCGTCGACCACATCTCAGATTAACGAAATATCCAAGAGGATTGAAACTATTCTCACCAAGACGACGACAAATCTTGATGTTCAAAGTGCTTGTCATCATCTCAATGAAAGGTATACGTGTCTTATCTCAAGCAGATCAAGTTACACAGAAAAGCTGAACTCTGAGATCGAAGAGCGTCAGGTGTATAAACAAAAACTCTTTTCAGAATCAACTCTAAACATCAAACTTGAAAGATTTTCTGGTCATCAAGATTCGGTGGATTTCTACACATTCAAATCGAAGTTTGAGAAGCTTTACCTTCGAACCACGCCTAAACATCTCCTTGCTGAACTGCTAAAAAATAACTATCTTAAAGATCCTGCTCTCAGTTGCGTCAGAACGATCGACAACATTGAAGAGATATGGACAAGATTGAAGCTTGCATATGGTGATGTGATGCTGATGCTTCAGAAGAAGATAAATCAATTGAGCTCGACAAATCCAATTTATCGTTCGAAAGATACTGACTCAATCGTCAACTCGTTAAGCAACATCATCAACATGATCAAAGATCTCACATCATTGGCAAAGAAGCACTTGTACTATGGTGGTGCAATCCAAAAAGTATACCATCTACTTGGGGACGCAAGGCTGTCAAGGTGGCTTGTTCATATTTCATACGATAATCTTACTCCAGAAGAAACGTGGTCCAAGTTGTGTAAATTTCTGGAAGATGAGTTGGCCATCCAACAACAGAAACTAATCGTGAAGATGTCAGCTCATGGTCAAAACGAGTCAACAACAAGGCGACCTACAACCAATCAATATCAAGATGCATCCAAGACAAACAGGACTCAGAGGTATGGGTATTCTTCTAATTCTAGTTCTAATACCATACCCTCTGAGCCTACCTGTTTCATCTGTAATTCCAAAGAAGGCGTTGACGATCATGTGTCCACCTTTGGTCCTGGAGGCACCACGTTACTACAGTACTATACGTGCAAAAAGTTCGTCGAACTTACACCTGCTGATAGACTTTCCTTGCTTAAAAACAAGGGATACTGCTTTCAATGTCTTTTTCCAGGCGCTGACGCATCAATTGAAAAACACAAGGAGGGAAGATGTCAACGAGACTTTACATGTAAGCATGTATCACATCTGAAATATTCTACAAAAAAGCACGTCCTCGTCTGTCACGAACACAAGGATGATCAAAACAACAAGGACCTTCTGTCGACGTACAAGCAACGATGCATCAGAAATGCAAATCTTCCATCGTTTTCAAAGAATATCAGCCTATCATTTCATGTACACGAAGCATTCAAGACCAGCCATCAAATCACTGAGCAAGGGTCCGACGGTGAACGTGGAATTTATCTCTTTCAAACGATATCAATTGACAGCAAGCCTTACACGATATTCTTTGATTCTGGTTGTAGTGATTTTATTGTGAAACGTTCTGCTATCCAGTCGCTCTCATCAAAAGCAACGCAAATTTCATCACAGGTCACTCAAGTTGGAGGAGTTGGTCAAACATCATTGCAAGCGTTCGGTGCCTACAATGTCAAGATCCCAACTCACGATGGTGCAATTGCTTCCTTCAATGGCATATCATTGGATTCAATAACAACAACGTTTCCAGACTATCCGCTTACTGACGTATATAACGACATCGTAAAAAGCTTTAAGTCGTCTGGTGGTGATTCATCTCAGCTACCACAACCCGCGTCATATGTCGGTGGTGATGTACATTTTATGATTGGTATTAGCTATCTAAGATATCATCCAAGACTCATCTACCAACTACCTTCTGGATTAAGTATCTACGAATCCGTCTTCAACAATCAACATGGTGGTCGTGGAGTCATCAGTGGACCCCACGAGATATTCACCAAGATCCATCAAACATACTTCAATCAAACGAAATACCTTGGTTTCTTCAGCGAGCAGTTCTCCTTATACAGAATGGGTATCAGAGTCAATCCAGACGTTAACTACTTGTCAACCTATCCTGTCCGTCACATCAAAGACTTTGAAGAGACGGAAGATGCTGGTTCAACCATCACGTACCGTTGTGTCAAGTGCAGAGACTGCAAAGAATGTAAGAGTTCGAAACATCAAGAAGAAGTCAGCATCAGAGAGGAAATCGAACAGCATATCATTGATTCTTCCGTGAAGATCGACCATCACACAAAGACGATTACAGCTACTTTACCCTTCATTGCTGATCCAGTCACAAAATTAGCACCGAATAAGCACGTTGCTCTGAAGATCTACTTTCAGCAACTCAGGAAACTCAACGATTCGCCAAAAGATAAAGCTGAGATCATCGCGTCAGAATCAAAGCTACAAGATCTCGGTTTCGTCGACTACGTCGAGAATCTTCTTCCTGAACAGCAATCGATGCTGCACAATTCAACAGTCCACAACTTCATACCATGGCGAGTCGTTTGGAAAGCAACATCAGTCACCACACCATGCAGAGTCGTGTACGATGCTTCGCATCCCACGCCATCTGGTTTTAGCCTCAACGATTTATTGGCGAAAGGAAAAAACAGTCTTAATAAGCTACAAGAGATACTCATTCGTTGGTCAACTCATCCCGTCGCCATGCATACAGATGTACGAAAAATGTATAACACCATACGACTAGAAGAAAAACACTGGTGCTATCAACGATACATATGGCAAGAGAACCTCGATCCGACCAAGATACCACGCGAAAAAGTCATCAAAACATTGATGTATGGTATACGATCAAGTGGCAATCAGGCTGAGCATGGACTACGATCAGTATCTTCTTCGTTTAAAGATCAATACCCTGAAGTCAACGAAATTATCCAGGACGACACTTACGTTGATGATTGTATGACCGGTGAATCATCACATGCGCAAGCACACCAAAGAGCTGATGAAATCGAATTCGTCTTGAGTCATGGCAACTTCAACTTAAAAGGTTTCACATTCTCCGGATCCGATCCACCAGAGCATCTTTCGGACGACGGGAATACAATTGGCGTCGGAGGAATGATGTGGTACCCAAAATCTGATGAGTTAGCAATAAACATCTCGCAACTGAATTTCTCAAAGAAACGCAGAGGCAGGAAATCAACTTCTGCCGACAACATCGTGCCCGTTCGACTCACACGACGACATTGCGTATCAAAGATAGCCGAAATCTTCGACCTAACCGGCAGAATCGCTCCAATAGTCGCAACGTTCAAACTCGATTTAAGGGAATTATCGCTGAGAAACCTTGACTGGGACGATCAAATTCCCGATGACTTACGTTCAATTTGGTTGGATCATTTCGAGATGATGCAAGAGATCGCTAACGTCAGGTTCAAACGTGCTGTCATACCTCCGGATGCTTCCTGTCTTGAAGTTGATACCATTGATTTTGGCGATGCTTCACAATCGCTAATATGCTCTGCCATCTACGTTCGCTTTCCCCGTTCAAATGGAAAATTTTCTTCTCAACTAATCTTTGCAAGAACCAAAGTGGTGCCAAAAGATTACACGCTTCCTCGAGCCGAGCTACTTGCAGCCCTGGTCAACGCCCATACTGGTGAAGTTGTAAGACGATCTTTGAAGAAGCTTCACAAAACTTCAATCAAGCTAACAGATAGCCAGATAACACTCTATTGGATCGTTAACGACGAGAAACCATTGAAGAAGTTCGTCCGAAGTCGCATTTTGGAGATTCAACGTTTTACAGAAAAGGAACAGTGGTTCTATATTCCTTCGGATCAAAATCTTGCAGACCTTGGTACAAGAAGATGCGTCACCTTCAAAGACATTGATCAGTCATCATCCTGGATCAATGGACACGAATGGATGAAGCAACCGAAAATATCCTTTCCAATACAATCTGTGGACGATTTGAAGCTGTCAAACCAACAAATCGCTGAGGTCAACAAAGAGAAGAGTATCGTTCAAAGTTACCACATTGAATCGCTTGAGGGAGTATCAGAAAGGTACAAGTTTTCGAAATATCTTCTGGATCCCAATCGGCATCGATTTACTACAACGATTCGTATCATGGCACTTGTCTACAAGTATATCTACATCTTGGTGAACCGAGTAAGGACAGGATCAAAAAAGTTTCTGACAATCGATTCTTCAACTATCGTCATCAGCGACAAAGAAATCAAAGCTGCTGAAAACTATTATTTCAGGAAATCATCCCAAGAGATCACTCAATTCTTACCGAGATCAAAATACAAAAATTTCACGAAGATCAGCGATGGAATTCTGATGTACACCGGTAGAATCTTAGCAGACGATGAAATTTCTATTGTTGGGCGATTTACCAGATCAATGAAGGATTTATCATCTACATCTTTCTGTGTTCCTGTCGTGGACAGAAAATCTCCAATTGCCTATGCTATCGCTCTTGACATTCATTGGTATCACCCCGAAGTCAAACACTCAGGTATCGAAACAACACTTCGCTACCTTCTTCAAAAAGCCTTCGTTATCGAGGGGAGAATGCTCATCAAATCCATTAAGAGTTCCTGTCAGCGCTGTAAGTATCTGGCAAAACGTACCGTTGACATTGCAATGGGACCTATATCAAGATGCAACATAACAATAGCTCCAGCATTCTACTACACACAAGTTGACCTTTCCGGACCATATCTTTCCTACGCACCTTATCAAAAACGCAAAACTGTCAAAGTGTGGCTCGTCGTATTCTGCTGCTGTGCAACTTCAGCTGTCAAGATCAAGATCATGGACGACTATGGAACAACATCGTTTATCCTTGCCTTCAACCGATTTTCGTTCGAACATGGATATCCTAAAAGACTATTTTGCGACGAAGGGAGTCAGCTCGTAAAAGCCTGCAAAGAAATGAGACTTGATTTTATCAACATCAAAGGTCATCTGACGAAGCATTCTCGAGTTGAATTCGATATTTGTCCGGTGCAGGGTCACGCAATGCATGGCAAAGTTGAAAGAAAAATTCGAGAAATCAACAAATCAATCGAGAAATCTATTCAGAATCATCGTTTGTCAATCCTCCAATGGGAGACTCTGGCGTCGTGCATCGCAAATCAAATTAACAATCTACCTTTGGCAGTTGGAAACGTCGTTGGTGACTTTGAATGTATGGACCTGATAACGCCAAATCGTCTATTGCTTGGACGCAATAATTTTCGCTCTCCATCTGGTGTCGCAACTTCTGTCAATCCCACGAAAATTATCAAAGAGAATGAGGACATCTTCAATTCATGGTTCGAAGTTTGGCTGCTCGTTCATGTTCCCAAATTAATGCAGCAACAAAAGTGGTTTATCTCCGAGAAAATCAACGTTGGAGATATTATCTTGTTTACAAAGAACGATTCAGTCATCTCAAATTCGTACACTTACGGAATCGTTAAAAGCCTCGAGTACAGTCGTGATGGTGTGGCACGTAAGGCCACTATCAGATACAGAAACGAGAATGAAAATGTATACAGAGAGATGGTTCGAGCTGTTCGTTCATTAGTAATCATTCATCACGTTGATGATTGTGATATGATGAAAGACCTGGGCGAAATTGCAGTGAAAGTCGATTTGGATGCGTAATGATGGAAGTGGTTTTGTTTTGTTTTTTTGGCGGGAGTGTAAGGCGATCGCCTCTTCATATAAAAACACACAAAAATATTTATTGTAATTGTCACGTGTTTTTTTGTTTTTTAATGCGTCTCAGTGTTTTGTTTCCCTCGTGCATTCAGTTTATCTTAAATCAATTTTAATTTTTTTAGTAATTATTTTGTCATTTACTGAGTTGATGTCTCTAGGGTGTTTAGTTTATTTCACTATATATTCAACGTTTTTCTCATTTTTGTACACACACATTTTTCAAATCAACTCAATTCAAACACATTTTTCAAATCAACTCAAGTCAAACACATATAGCGTATCACTAGCGATACTTGGCCAGCTGGTAGGTTTTGGTTTTGTTCTTTTCCTTCTTCTTTCTGTTGTTTCAGTTATATGTAGTTTTTACTAAATTTACTTGTATTTATTTCATTGTGATTTCAGTTTGAACGTAAACTCAATGTTCCAAACCTGTCTTTTTCGTGAGAAGTGATACCGCTACAAGGGTGGTCTGTTAATATTGTAATAATGGCGCTTTAAAAACATTGTCAAATACAATTATAAGTAATTTGGCGCTTCTCATAAGCTGATTGAAGTCACCCCATAATCGATATTGTCGTTTTCTTGGAAAGATCAGGTTATTTCTCTGGAATTACAAGTTTAGTTAATGTGAATTTTTGCACTGAAATAGAAGAAATATGCAATGTAATGATTCCAAAATTTCAGAAGTAATGGTTTAGTATTTCGGAAGTTACTTTAAAAATAGTGGCAAAATTGATCGAAGTCACCCCGCTTTACGGTACTGTTTTGATTTTTGCTGAGTGGATTACATTAGAAATAATCAAGGTCAATTTTTTTCTGTATATCCTACTACCCCAGACAGAGGGTAAAGCCTAATATGCTACATTTCCAACTAGCAATAAGAATTCAAAATCTCTAAGGACCAATTAACAAATTTTGTGGTGTAAAAGTAGTGGTCTCATTGCATGCAAATGATGTTGTTTGTTGTGCGGAAATAATATCTTTCTTGTGCCAGTGGTTCAAAAAACACAAAAGGCTAAATAAAAATGGCTGAAACGTAGTAGCAGAAGGAATGGATAAGAAATACGTATGGATATTCCTAGCACACAACACAACAGCTGTTGAGCACATTGATGCTCAATCAACAAATAAATTTGAGTGTGCTTTGAAAAGTTAGAAGCCTTACTTCTAGAATATAAAAGATTGTCAAAAAGGTCAACAAACAATATATTCCCATCCACAACTTACATTAATAGCATGAAGGTATTGGTTTCCCAGAAACAAACCTCAAAGCAAAGCCTTCCCGGGGGAAGGGGAAAAATGTCTACTTAACTCTAACTAAGAATGACAACTTTGCATTTTGGTAAGCAGTCCATGTACCGTAGAAACGGGAAAATTTGCCTAAAAGCCATACTTTGAAAATTTTTTTGCTCGCGCATTCAAGGTGTTATCTGACTAAATTCTACTTGGGAAATCTGATGTAAGTGAGCCAAATTGCACTTTTTGTATGACCCTGTAGGAGGTTTCGTCGAGTTACGGCAGCCGAAATGCATCTCTCTGTTAGTATTTTGATGACAATATTTGATCTTGCCAAATGAGCTCCGTTCCGCTAAATAGCTACACTCCGCAATGACAATATTTGATCTTGCCCAACGAGCTCCGTTCCGCAAAGCTCCACTCCGCAAAAAGTTAAAATAAAAACAACAATAAAATCTAAAATATAACTGCTTGAATGCACAACAGAGGAACTGGGAAATGTAGTACTACGTGCCCATCCAAACTTTACGACTCTAGACGACGCACTTGCCACACTCAAATCCATTGCCGTTACTCCAGTTGCTCTTGGTGTTCTCCATTCACAGTTACCTGCAATGAAGCAGGACCCAGATGAAGCCTTACACATGTTTGCCGCAAAGGTTCAGGGTAAGGCTGAAACCTGTGAGTTCAAGTGGTGACACCTATTACACTGACGAAGTTATCAGAGATATGCTATTAAATGGTATATCTGACATGTACATTCGTTGTCAGCCATTAAGTACAGAGGGTATACAGACTAAACCAATCACTGACATTGGCTTTGTTGCAACCAGAGAGACGGCTCACAATGCAAACTCTCTAACAAGTCCAACCAAGACATCGGCTCTAGAAGGCCGCAACGGAACAATGCATCACCTCTGTCTACCTTTGATCAATCAACGACAGCCAATTGTCCTCGTTGCGGCAACCCCTTCTATCTCTACACTAAGAAGACCCGTGGCTGGAATCGTCATCTGTTCACCAAATGTGAGAGTTTTTAAGGTTAAGGTTACTGCCTCATCTTGATAATAATCTTCAGCAAGAGCGCTTGGCGATGGACAAAAGGTTCGAACATCCAAGTCTCGCCCGTTAAAGCCTGTGGAAGTCTCTGCCGTTGCAGACACCAGCGCACAATCAGACCTTTGGTCAATGAATGACTTTTTAAGGGCTGGCTAATTTTCTGATCTGCCACCTGTATCATTGTCATTGGAGGCTGCTAACAAATCTTCTATTCGCACAGATGTCATTCTCTGGATATAACGTCACTTCCCAATCAACCGTTTACGTGAGCAGAGATTTAATAACCCTATACTTATCATACGACACCGTACGGGGGAGCAGGTGCATAAAGATCTTCTCTGTGATGAGGCTGTTGGTGTCGTAGGAAAGGTTCCTATGGATGAGCCAGTTGAATGGTGCATTCGCATGGCTGTGACCTGAAATCCAAATGGAACACCAAGACATAATGTTGATCTATCACCACTGAATAGGTGTAAACAGGAAACCCACAACTCCATAGCTCCCTTCCAAACTGCCAGATGAGTCCTACGTGGCACCTGGAAAACCGCCACAGACACATGGAATGGCTACCACAGCGTGCCACTCAGGGAATCGGACTGCCACTTCACGACCTTCATCACTCCAGTTGGGCGATGGGCGTTACAAAAGGGGGGGGGGGGGGGGGGGGGGGGGGAGCAGGTGCATAAAGATCTTCCCTGTGATGAGGCTCTTGGTGTCGTAGGAAAGGTTCCTATGGATGAGCCAGTTGAATGGTGCCATCGCATGGCTGTGACCTGAAATCCAAATGGAACACCAAGACATAATGTTGATCTATCACCACTGAATAGGTGTAAACAGGAAACCCACAACTCCATAGCTCCCTTCCAAACTGCCAGACGAGTCCTACGTGGCACCTGGAAAATATACTTAAGCATTTTTGTAAGAATTTTATACATTTTATGTAGCACTGACGATGGTTGTTTAACCGAAAAGCTTCTGCTATTTTAAACTTATTGTTTTTAATGCTTACATTATCCAAACACAGGTTTGTATTACTCTTATTAATAAAAGAACTAGCCGCCAAGGCGGCGTCGCTCGCCGCCCATGTCCACCTGCTCTGTATCACTGTATCAATAAACGTCAAATTTCCTTATAAACGGCTCGTACAACCAGAAGCAGATTCGAAGTCACAACCTCTGGTAAAACCAATCTTTTATCAGTGTAACAATACACTCAAAACGTATAGAGAGAAAACTTCAACTTTTTATTAACTTTTGTTTAAAAAAAGTTACGCGCTCTACATGGGTGCTATCAAACGTAAGGGGAAAATGGATTCTCTTCTTAAAAAGATCACACGGGAGGAGAGAAGAAAAGGCACGTGCTAAATGAATCAAGTGAATAAAAAAACGTTCGATCTGATATAAAATAAAATAGATTAAAAGAAATCGATTAAAGACAACTATTATGACAAAAGCAAAAAAAAATATTTTGTTTTATGATATTTTTTTTTTACCTATAGGTTTTTAAACATTTTCATTACTCGAAAAAAAAGTTCACCCGTCTCAGACAGTCAGGCAAGGATACGTTAGGATACACTGGCAAACCGAGATGCTACCACGTTCTCCCACGGCTGCTTTTTGTCCAAAATGTTTTATCAGTTAGTTTCTTTGTATTTAGTTGATGTATTGTTTTCAAAGCCAAGTCAACGTGGAATATAAAACTAACAAAATAATAAAAACGAAACGTTATTCCTATTAGTTCATCAGCCAAAAAAAGTCACGTTCGATTGGGGTTGCAATGTATTTGCTTCGAACCCACGTCGCACACAAAAAAAGAAATAATTTCGCTCACAACTCAATCTACCATTTTGCGTGACTTACAAACAAACAAACAAACGCACAAACAAACAAACAAACAAACAGAGAATCGGCTATTAATATATAGACACAGGTAGCACGTGTAAGTGAGTTAGTTGTTTGTTTACAATGAAAAATCATATTTAGATATACAGAAGAAGTGCAGTGAAGTTTTTAAAAGATAAGCTGCAGAAAGATCGAACGAACAAAAGGTATTATTATAAAACTTTTATTTTTGATTAATAAAAGAACAAGTTAGGTATATGTATTTGTATTTAAATGTATTTAAGTGTTTGTTTACTTTTTAGTTATCAAATATCGCTATACAGAAGAAAGTGTAGTGAAGAAATGCAGAACAAAATGATGTTTATTTACACAGTAAGGAATGGTTTAAATTTAGTTTTGAATAGATATCTTATTATATGAGTTCTTTCGTTTAGTTTATATGCTACTGGATGAAAAACGAAGACGAGAGTAATTTGTTTTGGTAACGCGCGCTATTATCATTTTTATAGTTAGCAAAGAAGATTTGATTTGATTTATTTATTTACAGATCAATTAAAAATGGTCCCACAGCTATGACTGTTTTCCTTTCTCATGGCTGTGGAAGTAGGGAACGTGTTATGCTGTCAAATTGTATCTATTGACGATGTTTGATGCTTAGTCTGCATGCCTTTCTGTCAGCCATTTTTGCCTTTTGTTTTGGTTTGCTTAAATATGGTTGCAAGTAGTAAGTATTGTAGCTGTTCTTTACTGAAATGGTATGTTGAGAAGGTTATTTAAGAGAAGAATGGATTATGTATTTCATTGCGATTGTACTACAAAAAAGAAGCATTGCTGGGGTATATTTTTCTTCAGTTTATATTTGTTTACGGCATTCATTATTTTGTGTTATGTTATGTGCTACATACACACTTGCTAGGTATATAAGTTTAGCTTTATGTTTTTCATTTGTTGCTTTTAATATCTTCTGGGTATTCAATTATGGTTTTGGTCAAAGTAGGGCATTTTGTTGTTTCAATTATTTTTATTAATTTGATGTTTGGTTGTGAATGCCAGGTAAAAGTCTTTATTCTGTTCAGCTCCAGTGTTGAGTGAACCCGTATTGACTCACAGTATCGGTTGACTTTATAGACCAAATTTTGTTTTTAATTGTTATCTTTAGGATAAATGTGTACTTGAATTTTCTTTTTCTTTTTTTCTTTCTTTTTGTTTCAAATCAACAGAAACAGATATCATCTTACTTTGGTTTTTTAGAGTCTACTATGAGATAGTCCTTGCATGCACAAACCATGAACCAAAAGTCAGGGCATTCCTCCTGTTGTCTTTGAAAAGTGTAATTCTTAGTATTATTTTTATTATTTTATTATTATTTTTATTAGTATTATTTTTCTTTTAGTGAATAAATGAGAATAGTAAAGATAGTAAAGATGGCTCCCACAGCACAAAATGGTAATAATTTTTCTGCTTTTTTTATTTTGAAGTTAGAATAAAAAATGATTTTGTCACTGTTTTATTTTAGTTTCTAAAAACCAATTTGTGGAAAATAGTAAGTATTAATGCTTTTAAATATATTTGAGATTATTAATGCAGCTTAAATCTTCATGGGTATGTTGTATGTTTTAGTTGATGTTGATGTAGTGGATGATCGTTGTAAGTTTTCAAATGAACCTTTAAATATAGGAGAAAATGACAGGATTGTATATTTAGAACTACTTTCTTTTATATTTTAGTTAGTGATATATCCAAGAAAGGTAAAAGAACTTAATCCTTTAAAATACCAGAATACCATCGATGTAATTAGGTTATTAATACTTTTCCTTACCTTTCAGAAGAAGAAGATTTACTTCGAGAAGGTAAGTTCATATTTTTTTTTGCTGTTTTATGGATATCACTGTCAATATAATGTAATTTCATTCAATTTCATTCATAGATAAGGAGAATGGTGCGAATAGTGGTGGTTTGATATTTTCCTTCTTAACATGTAGAATGCACTTCAATAGATGTGGTATTTACACTGTTGGTCTTTCATGTTATAGGGCACTTAGTCCAAGAAAATGGCCAGAGTAAGCGTTTATTTTCACTAACACATGTTGGCTCTTTACATGGACTTGATGATATTTGCATTTTGTAATTTTATCTTCCTGTTTAGAATCGCAAGAGACCACACGTTGTGAGTTGTGAAGTTTTTCGTATAAGCCACACTATTTAGTTTTTTATTATCTTAACTGATCCTTAACTTTCTTTCATTTTATTTTAGTAACACGACAAGACTTCCTCAATTATAGGAAGGCCCATCCTGGCTCCAAGTCCAGGAGGGCTTTCCAAATATGGAGAAAAAATGGGGGCGTGACCGGGAGGGTTACGTTCCCCCACAAAAAAAAAATTTAAAAAAACAAAAAAACATACAAAAAAAATACATTATGAGATGAAGTATAAGGGGTCAGTCCTCACTGTTTTTGAGTGAGGGCTGATCCCTTATACGGTATGGAGTTACCATACACTCAGGTTCAGTTTTCATTAAAATTAGTTTTAAAATGTCTATAATCAAATTCTCGGAATGAAAAATAATCAAGTGAACTGAACCAACAAATACAATTTAGACCATGAATGGCTGATTAGCGCCCACTTAATTGAGCTTCCGAATAGTTTTTCTAATTTGTGGTTTAGGGAATAATAGGGTGTTTAAACAGTCATTTGCGGTCGAGTGTATGGTAATTCCATACCATAGTTTATTTTAGTTTATATTTTAGTTTATTTAGTTTGTTATTGTAGTTTATTTAGTTAGAAAATATGTTGTTATATACGGATTTATCTTTATTTAGTCGTTACAAATCACTTGCGAATCTTATTATATAAGTCTGTTGTTATCTAAATGAGAGTTTAGGTAGAGTTGGAATAAAAGTTGTTACATACTTCCTTTGATCTTTATTTCACTATCTTTTGTGAAATGACATTACAGGTTATGGTTTAAGAGAAATTTGAGAGATTACTATTCCTTAAAGTGTAGTTCATTTAGTTTATTGAGGATAAAGAGGTTATTGTCTGTGTTAAAGATAATGAATGGAATATGCTGATGTCAGCAGAAATAGAACAATTGAGCGAAATGTAAATGAATAAATAAATCTTTCCTAACTGACAAAATTGACTAACTTAATTCATTATCTTTAACTTATATTTATTCAGATTCTTTAGATTTATAGTGTAGTATTGAGGTCAACTTGGTGTTGGTAGTTCATGGGAAAAACCTTTCCTGACAGTATCCTATGGATAACCGTATCTACTATAGTCTAGATAGCATTGTCAAGGTAATTGTGAATGAAAGTTTAGTTGGAAGATATATTGTCGGCTGCACATTTCGGATTTTAAATTCAACCTTAACTTTATTTATTTATTTTTTTAGATTCTTTGGTATCGCTTACGAATGATGTGTCATCAATTTTTAAAAATGCACTTTTCGGAAGATCCGATAATTCCAACTGCATGCGTACGTAGATGCAATGCACTCACTATTCACCGAGAATTATTATTTCCAAGAATAAATGGATTAAACCAAAAAACGCATTGGAAGACCGTTAACGAAGTCGATATACACTTTTACAAAAGTGATTAAAGATAACCTTTATTTGGTTTATTTATTTATTTATTTGTTTATGCTATCTTTGTAGTATTGTCAACACTTTTTCATGAGAATTTATGTTTCTGCTGAACATTCTATGACATTTTTTGCTCACCCTTATAGTCAGCATTTTCGAAATTAAAACCCCGTACAAAATTTTTATCCGTGTTAAAACCATCCCATGCATTTTTATCAGTTTTAATTTAATTTTTCGTGAATTGGACGCATGCTGAACATGAGTGGCGAGCGACGACGCCTGGGCGGCTAGTCTTATTATAATAATCCGCGATTGTGTGTCGCACTTTTATTTTAGAGAGTGATATATTTGTTTTTTTCTCACGGTCAAAACCTTCTTATTTTTTCCCTTTTCGTTGTAAAGCCACGCAGAGGCGACAGACACTTTTTTTGATTTTCTGCGATTAGTATATGCTCCTCCGTTTTGTTATTTTTGGTTTGCGCAGTGGAAATCAGCCTAAAAACGTCTTTGGAGGAGTGCGAGCAATGCAATCTTCTTCGTTCCAAATTTGTCAACGATCATTTCGTGAGCAAGAAACTTCGCGAAGAAGACGTGTTTCTTTTTGTATACGAATATTTCAATTTAAATTTTATTGTTTTAGGCAGTTTCTGCGAAAAAACGTATCGTGAAGTGTGGAAGCAAATCGACGAAAGAACTGACGAAGAAACACAGGTTTGTATGCACGAAGGTATTGTTATTATTATAAAACGTTTTATTATCGTGTTTATTGCTAAACTTTTACTCTTATTAGCACGTGTAAGTGAGTTAGTTGTTTGTTTGCAATGAAAAATCATATTTAGATATACAGAAGAAGTGCAGTAAAGTTTTTAAAAATTAGCTGCAGAAAGATCGAATGAACAAAAGGTATTGTTATAAAACTTTTATTTTTGATTAATAAAAGAACAAGTTAGGTATATGTATTTGTATTTAAATGTATTTAAATGTTTGTTTACGTTTTAGTTATCAAATATCGCTATACAGAAGAAGAAAGTGTAGTGAAGAAATGCAGAACAAAATGATGTTCATTTACACAGTAAGGAATGGTTATAATTTAGTTTTGAAAGATTAAATACTATAGCTTTGAATAGATATCTTATTATATGAGTTCTTTCGTTTAGTTTATATGCTGCTGAATGAAAAACGAAGACGAGAGTAATTTGTTTTGGTAACGCGCGCTATTATTACTTTTATAGTTAGCAAAGAAGATTTGATTTGATTTATTTATTTACAGATCAATTAAAAATGGTCCCACAGCTATGACTGTTTTCCTTTCTCATGGCTGTGGAAGTAGGGAACGAGTTGTGCTGTCAAATTGTATCTATTGACGATATTTGATGCTTTGTCTGCATGCCTTTCTGCCAGTCATTTATGCCTTTTGTTTTGGTTTGCTTAAATATGGTTGCAGTAGTAGTAAGTATTGTAGCTGTTCTTTACTGAAATCTTTTTCTTTTAGGTCAGAAAAGAAAAAGTGTAGCTATTTATAAACGAAATTTATAAATGTATAAATGAAACACATGGTATGTTGAGAAGGTTATTTAAGAGAAGAATGGATTATGTATTTCATTGCGATTGTACTACAAAAAAGAAGCATTGCTGGGGTATATTTTTCTTCAGTTTATATTTGTTTACGGCATTCATTCATTATTTTGTGTTATGTTAATTGCTACATACATACTTGCTAGGTATATAAGTTTAGCATTATGTTTTTCATTTGTTGCTTTTAATATCTTCTGGGTATTCAATTATGGTTTTGGTCAAAGTAGGGCATTTTGTTGTTTCAATTATTTTTATTAATTTGATGTTTGGTTGTGTATGCCAGGTAAAAGTCTTTATTCTGTTCAGCTCCAGCGTTGAGTGAACCCGTATTGACTCACAGTATCGGTTGACTTTATAGACCAAATTTTGTTTTTAATTGTTATCTTTAGGATAAATGCGTACTTGAATTTTCTTTTTGTTTTTTTCTTTCTTTTTGTTTCATTTTTTATTTCAATATTGTTATAGCATGATTAGGTTTTCGGTGCGGTATTACAATTCAAGTACTAATTTTTTAGGTAATAATAAAAAAAGCATAAAGAAATGGAACTCATGGTTTTAATCATGACGTTGATGGTTTTGGGAAGAACAGACTATATCATTTCAAAAATTCATTAATGGTTGCAGTCCAGTAGTAACTTTGAAACAGAAGAAAAAGTTGGAAGGTATCAATTTGTTTTGAATTAACATTTTGTTATGTTTGGTTTTGTATGTCTAGGTAAACAGTTCTGTGTTATATATTGCACTTTTTTTATGAACGTTTCTTCTCTTCTGCGTATAAATATATATTGTGAGCCATGTTGCTATTTGTTTCTGTTTTAAATATTTTGAATGTAAGAAATGAATTAAAAAATTAATGCCTGTAAAAACCTTTCACGACTTAAATTTTGCGACACAACGCATACTGAACATGGGTGGCGAGCGACACCACCTGGGATGTTTTTGAGTTGCGATTCTATGATTTATTCTTTCGTCACGGGGTACGTACACGGGAATGGTTGATTTGACCGAATGTTTTCGAAGTTAAGTTCGGTAAAAAGTTTTTTGCGGAGTGTAGCTTTTTAGCGGAACGGAGCTCATTTGGCAAGATCAAATATTGTCATCAAAATACTAACAGAGAGATGCGTTCGGCTGCCGTCAATCGCTGAAATTTCTTACAGTGCATACCAAAAATCAAAATTTTCTCGCTTACCTTTAATTTTCGCAAATTGTGATATAGATATTTATATGATTGATCAAGTCCAAAAGTGTTCAGTGTATTGCCTTAGGGCAAAATTGTCGATCTATACGGTAGCGGGCAGGCCAAAGTGGTTGGATTTAGAGTCAAGTAGACATTTTTTCCCCGGGAATGCTGCTCTGAATGCTCTGAGGTTTGTTATGAAATTCAAATTGGGAAACTGGGAATATACCTCCTATCCTTTACGATAACATTCATTGTTAGTTGAACATTTATAGATGAGAATATTGCTTGTTAATACTTTTGAAAATTTAAATTCAGATCAAAGCTTCTGAATGTTGTGCATCTATCTCACAAGCTGTGTAATCTGAGCTCTGAGGAGACTTGATAGAGGGATGGAGGAAAAAGAAAAAACTGTTATTTCTTCTCCATTCCTTTTACTACTATCTTTAAGCAATGTTTATTCAACTTGATGTTGTATTTTGATCCACTTAACTGTGTTTTTATTACCACACACAACACATAAACATAACAAGACAAAAGTCCAAATGATGATGCTAAAATTTAATGTATGATGTTTTTGTTTGCTCGCTTCTTATTGCGCAGTGACACCATTTGTTGCCCCACAAAATTTTATTCATAATAGGTCCTTTAAGAGATTTACCCATTTTGAATTCTTATTGCAAGCTTATTATTGTCCATGGGAAATGATTTGCATGTTTCGTATGTAACTTCATGCTGAAGAGAGAGAATGTAGTAGTGGTAAGTGTGTGAAGAAAAAAGTGGCTTTGATAATTTCTAATGCCTGAATTAATGAGACATCAAAATAGTAAACATCATCATGGAATTTGTCTATTTAAAATAGTACAGTGTTATCAAATTAGACTGCTTAACAACAAAAAATGTATATAGACAATATTTTATCCATCTATACTGAAAAATATTCTATGATTTTGAATTCTAGTCAACTCTGTTGTAGTATTTACATTTAGTACGTATGTCTGGGTGAAACTTTATAACTTTGAGAAAAATAACTGAAGGTAAAATAGTTATATATACAGCTTACAAATTCTTTGATTGGATAAGATAATTAAAAATAAACGACAATGAAGAAGAGCTAAGAAACAAATCAGTTATATATACATGTTATATATATACTTGAGTTATTTCTAAAAATATAATTATAGTTACGTAATAATTATAATAACATATATAATTAAATATATGTGAAATATAAATGATTTTACTTACTTTCAGTATTGTGAATGGAAAATTTATGCTCTTAATAATTTGTTGGTTGGTTTTACTATTTCAGGTGTATTATAAGGCATTATCAAGAGTAATTGATATCAAATTATGAATCAAGACGAATCACTATTATATGGTCGTGGAACATCTGGTATATGTACTTGAAACAATGGAACTGCTGAACCAAGACAGGAGTAACAAATGTGACGTGTCTGGCATTTCCAGCATGTAGTTAGAGACATTCAAAATGTTTTTTATCGTTCATTTGAAAGGAACATGTGATGGATTCAAGAATCTTTTATGTAAATTGAATTTTGTTGATTGACATTGCAACATAAAACCGGATGATGCTGATTATCTGGGTTAAGTTACCTGAACATTTTACCAAAGTTTAGAAGATGCCTATATGTATTTCTTGTTGGTTTTACTTCCTAGTGCTTCTTTATGCTTTGAAAAAGCTATTTATTTAAGAATAGGCCATCTTTATTCATGCTCATCTTGTCACTATGAGTGTCAGAAATTTTTTAAATCTGTACTTATGCATAAAAGAACTGGAAATTATTGATTCATAAAGCATTTTGTTTTCCTTCTCATTTCTATCTCCATCCCACATTGACCAAATCCTTGAATACACATTATCAGACTATCAAACCTGACTTGAGATTTTATATTGTGACATTACTTGATATTAAGTTTTTCATAACTGAAATTGCTAATGGGCCAATTTTTGATAATTTTCAACAAATTACCACATCAAAACAAGGCAAGGGAGCACAGTTTGGTATTTGGACATTTAAAGTAATAAGTTCTTTGAATCGCAATATAACTAATATTGATAGGATACATTTCAAGAAAACTAACAAAAATTACATAATATTCTTGCATATTCCTTATCCCAAAAAGGAAATAGCGCCCTTTCAGTTATGGATAATAGCGCCCTTTTCAGTCATGGATGCGTATTCATCTATTCAACTCGCTCTTCGGACTTTGTTGTCGTCGACGAAGGTATCAACAGCCCTTCGAAATATTGCTGAAAATTTAAAACGATAGAGTATTTTTCCGTAAAATGATGTATCTAAATTTACTCTTCGAAGATGACTCTGAAACAACACATTATTGTGAATGAATATCCGGCTTTCACGCATTCGATATTTTCGCTGGCGAACGGGTGATTCCACGCACCCACTCCGCAAACCTTATATACCTTATCGGACAAAACTTAGTCGGACAAAATTTTAGTCGGACGAAAATATTAGTCGGACAAAATTTTAGTCACCTCCAAATAATTTAGTCACTTTTGTCAGACTAATAATTTTTGCGGAGTGTAGCTTTTTAGCGGAACGGAGCTCATTTGGCAAGATCAAATATTGTCATCAAAATACTAACAGAGAGATGCATTTCGGCTGCCGTAACTCGATGAAACCTCCTACAGGGTCATACAAAAAGTGCAATTTGGCTCACTTACATCAGATTTCCCAAGTAGAATTCGGTCAGATAATACCTTGAATGCGCGAGCAAAAAAATTTTCAAAGTATGGCTTTTAGGCAAATTTTCCCGTTTCTACGGTACATGGACTGCTTACCAAAATGCAAAGTTGTCATTCTTAGTTAGAGTTAAGTAGACATTTTTCCCCTTTCCCCGGGAAGGCTTTGCGTTGCTTTGAGGTTTGTTTCTGGGAAACCAATACCTTCATGTAAGTTGTGGATGGGAATATATTGTTTGTTGATGACCTTTTTGCCAATCTCTCATATTCTAGATAGAAGTAAGGCTTCTAAACTTTTCAAAGCACACTAAAATTATTGTTGACTGAGCATCAAATGTGCTCCATATCGCATTAGCATTCTACAGTGCCAGGATTTGAACCACTACCAACTATCACCCTTGTATTACAAGCCAACCGTCTTACCAAGTGAGCTATACACCCTAAACACCCTCAACAGCTGTGTTGTGTGCTACGAATATCCATACGATCCATACGTATTTCTTATCCATTCCTTTTGCTACTACGTTTCAGCCATTTTTATTCAGCCTTTTATGTTTTTTGAACCACTGGCACAAGAAAGAGTTTATTTCCGCAAAACAAACCGAACTAGTCAACACAACATCATTTGCAATGAGACCACTTTTACACCCACAAAACTTTGTTAATTGGTCCTTAGAGATTTTGAATTCTTATTGCTAGTTGGTAATGTAGCGTATTAGGCTTTATTTACCCTCTGTAGAAAAACATTGTCCGTTATTATTTCTAATGTAATCCACTCACAAATTGAACTGCTTTACAACAAAAACTGTAAACAACAATTACCTACCTGTAATGGCGGGAAATTATTGTCTGATTTGCTATTCAATATATATACGGGGAGAGCGGGGCGATTAATCTGTAATAACCCTGATTTTTGTACACCCTGATGTAAACAAAGATTTCTATTGGTTAAAAAAATCGTACGATATTTGTGAAACAATCGATTTCACTATCAAAACATTCGAAAAGTCCATTCGAATTATTTGATTGGCTAAAAAATATCGCACAATTTTTGTAAACTAATCAAAGTGAACGATCTCAGTGATGCTTTTGATAATAATCTATACACACTAGGAGTCTTTATCGATCTCTCGAAGGCATTTGATACAGTTGATCATAAAATTCTTCTATCGAAACTAAAACACTATGGTGTACGCAATAATAACTTCTTGTGGTTTAAAGACTACCTCACTAATCGAAAACAATGTGTTTCGTATGAAACAAAAAGAACATCTCTTAAACTTATAACATGTGGTGTACCCCAAGGATCCATTCTTGGCCCTTTGCTGTTTTTATTATATGTAACTGATCTCTACAGAGCATCTAATACTTTAAACTTCACTCTTTTCGCTGATGACACTAAAGGCGGCCGCAAATCGAGACAACATTTGTGACAACATGCATTGACAACATTTGTTGGCCAACATGTTGCCTCGATTTGCTATAGCGAGCAACATGTTGGAGAAGGAAAAAAATCGTCAAAAATGTTGGCCAACATTTTTAAACTTTTTTAAAAATGTTGGCCAACATTTTTGATGATATTTCATGTTGCTCTATGTTGCTTGCGATTTGCTATACTTTTCAACATGTTGGCCCAACATTTTGGACAACATTTTGATATTATGATGTCTTTTCGAATGTTTTTTATACTTTTCGAATGTTTTTAATCCCATCGGACCTGTATGAAAAAAATATCAAAAGAAAATCCAAACAAGAAAGTTCAATAATTTCATTAAAATGGATGAAGCTTCGCAACGTAATAAATTTAAGTGGGACGATGAGTCAGTGGAAAAACTCATTGACTTGTATGAGGAAAGACCTTGTCTATGGGACATTTCCGACAAAAGCTATTCAAAAAGAGATAAAAAAGAGAAGGCTTTGTCTGAAATTAAAGAAGCTATGGATATGGATCTAAAAACCATACAAGCTAAGTGGAAATCATTACGAGCCCAATTTGGTAGAGAGCTTTCTAAGGAAAACAAAACAAAGAGTGGCCAAAGTACTGACGAATTATTCGAGAGTTCCTGGCAATTCATGCAAAAAATGAAGTTCGTGGATCAAGTAAAGAAAACAGCCAAGAGTTTATCAACAATAAACTTTGAATCACAGTCGATGATGGTCAACGACGAAAGTGATACTGAAGATCTGATGGATGACTCTATCGAAATGGAGGCTAATTCACAAAAACAAGTCAGCAGGAAAAGATGTATCACTCCTGCTGAAGAAAGACAGAAACAAAAGCAAAAGTTAATTGCAAAGTGTATTGATGTGTTGGATAAGCCCCAAAGCCCAAAACGCCCATTACTTGAGGATCCATTCGCTCTATACATGTCAGAGCAACTGAAAACCTTGGACAACAAGAGTCGTTGTATTGCAGAAAAAAGAATCAACGATATCATATTTGAAATAAAAATGCAAGAGTTTGGTTCTGGTGCTGCTCACTATTCAAAAAACAACCAATTTGTACATTCTCGACACGCTCTGTCCCCAGCCCCAATTAACCCTTATGATGTAACCCAGGGTCAATATACTTCAATGCTTCAAGATTATAATAATTGACACGTTTTTATTATGTAACTTATAATATAGTTTATAGTATATTTTACATAATATTGTTTACATTTTATGTTTTTGTTATTAAACTTTTCAAAGAATAAAATGTAGTTAACTTTTAGTTTATAGTGTTTTTCATGACCGTTCCCATTGCCAATTGACACTTCCTCCTTCGCTCATGAAATATTCTGTAAAAATTTCTCTGATTACCTTAGCATTTCTTGATGCATTTTTTCCTGTCTGTTTTGGAAAAGATGTAGAAAATACCCCAAGCGGATTTACTTGCTCAGATCGCCAGGATCCTGGAACTAATTGACCATTTCTATCAACATAATCAATTAAACCAGGTGGTGTGTACACAGATTTACTATTTATCCGGAGAAAGTTATGCAGCACCAAAGCACATGATGTTATTGTACGAGCTTTTTCTGGCGATAAATTTAAAGGTTGTTGAAAAATACGCCATTTATTAGCCATAATACCAAAAAGGTTTTCTGAGATTCTACGAGCTCGGCTATGGCGATAATTGTAGATGCATTTATCTTCTGTCAGCTCTTTCTGTGGATAAGGTTTCATCATATATGGTTTCAACGCAAATGCATCGTCTCCAACAAAAACATGAGGTACTTTCGTCCACCCAAAAGGCAACACTTTGGCTTCAGGAATTCCTAAATTACCGTCTTCAATTTTTTTCCGCAGATCAGATGCATTCCAAACGCCTGAATCATTCATACGCCCATTGCTACCTATATCTGCATAGATACATTCGTAATTTGGCCCAGCAATGGCTAATAGAATTATAGAAAATGTTTTCTTGTAATTGTAGTATTCTGACCCAGTACCAGGAGGTGGTCTTATTTGTATATGTTTGCCATCGATTGCCCCAAGACAATTAGGAAAGTTCCACCGCGATTCAAACGTTTCAGAAATGTTCATCCATTCAGAAGAAGAAGGAAGTTTTATATAATCTTTACCAATGTATGCTACAATTGCTTTTGCTGTTGTATCAACTATATATGATATTGCCCTTTCTGATACACGGAATTGATAACATAATGATCTGAAGCTTTCACCTGTTGCAAGAAACCGAATGGTCAAAACTAGCCTTTCAGCAGGTGAGACAACACGCTGTCCTGAAACTCCCGAACTTTTTGAAGCAATATAGGGCTCAATCAACTGTAGGATTACCTTGAAACAACTATAATCCATTCTCATCATTTCCTTATAAGATTTTGTATCTTCGATTAAGAGCTCCTGAACAAGATTATTATACATGCCATCCTGATTCCTCCGCTGTATCCATTTTCTCGTAGGACCCCGACTCTTTTTCTCATCATCTTCATCTATAGCCAAAGTCAACAAAATAAATGCTGCGGCTTCCCTTTCAGCCATTTTGAAAAATTGTGACGAGAAAGAGAATGAATGAAACTAATAAAATGTTGGTTTAAATGTTGGCAGAAATTTTATAGGGGTAGCAAATCGTACCAACATGTTGCCCAAAATGTTGGTGAAAATGTTGTCCTAAATGTTGTCTCGATTTGCGGCTGCCTTAACCTATTTTATTCACATAAAAACATAAAATCACTCTTTGATATCGTGAACAAAGAGCTTAGAAATATTGAAGAATGATTCAGAAGTAATAAGCTTTCTCTAAATATAAATAAAACTAAATAATATTTTGTTTTGTAAGCCTTCAAGTGTGGATGATTTGCCATTGAAATTACCGAAACTGTTAATTAACCATAATGAGATAAAAAGGGAAAAATTCATCAAATTCCTAGGAGTTCTTCTCGATGAAAATTTGACATGGAAGAATCATATAAATGTTATCCAAGATAAGATTTCTAAAAACCTTGGAATACTTCGCATAGCAAAACCATATGTCAACTTAAAATCCTTAAAACTACTATATTTCTCATTTATACATAGTTACCTAACCTATTGCAACATAGTATGGGCAAGTACTAACCAAACAAAGCTTAAGAAACTTTACTGCAAACAAAAACACGCTTGCAGGATTATTTTCGGTGTAGATCGATTTACACACTCCGAACCTTTATTTACTAAACTTGGGATTCTTAGTATCTACAAATTAAACATATACCAAGTATTAACCTTCGTGTTTAAAAGTAAGCTTGACCTTACCCCAATAACTTTCCGTAACCAATTTTCCAGAGTCCAAAATAAATATAATACTAGATATTCAAGGAATAACTACAAAATTCCTCAAAAACGCCTTAAAGTAACAACCTGTTCCATCGCCCATCGTGGCCCAGCCCTATGGAACAATATCTTGCAAAATGCAGAAAAGAACAGTAGGTCTGTTTACCATTTCAAAAGATCTGTAAAAATAAAGTTCCTTAATAGTGACATTGATTTTTCTCAGTTTTTTTTAGGCTGTTATATTTCAACAACGCCTAGCATGCCATTTTTCCTCTCTAGTTATGTTGGTATCTTTCGTTGGTTTTTCATTTTCATTTTTATATTTGTTTGTTTGTTTTTTCCTTTTCATTTCACACTGTACATACGTTTTCCTTTTGCTTGTAAATATTTCTTCCCAGATAGGTTTTTGTTTCCATGTTTTTGTATATATTATATTATTAGTAGTAGTATATTGAAAAAGTAAACTAGTTGTTATTACACGGGGCTTGATGATAAGGCACTTCTGCCTTCTGCTTGCTCCAGCCATTATATACGATTATATTTGAGATTTGTATATATGATATTGGCGAAATAAAAATAAATAAATAAATAAATAAATAAAAAAAAAATAATTAGAATGGACTTTTCGAATGTTTTGATAAATTTATTTTCAATTTGTTTAATATTTCTTGAGTTGTTGATTTCAATATTTGAATGTCTATTTCTTTGAATTCCTGCTTTCAATCATCAACCTTTTTACCATATAATTAACTACGTTTGGGCTATTTTGAAATTTTTTCAATGAACCTCGGGGCTATTAATCCCAAATCACCCTCGAAACCATGTTATTACTAGTACTAATAATTTGTCTGTTGGTTTTACTATTTCAGGTGTATAAGGCATTATCAAGAGTAATTGATATCAATTTATAAATTGAGACGAATCACTATAGTCAAGGAATATCTGGTACACTTGAAACAATGGAACTGCTGTACCAAGACAGGAGTAACAAATGTGACGTGTTGGAAATTTCCAGCATATGTGGTCAGGAAACATTGATTCAAATCGGTTACCGTTCATTTGAAAGGAACATGTGACCAATTCAAGAATGTTTTATGTATTCAAATTGAGTTTTGTTGATTGACATTTAAATTTGCAACATAAAACTGCATGTTGTTCATTATAGGGTTAAGTTACCTGAACATTTTGGCAAAGTTTAAAAGATGTCTGTTATGTATTTCTTGTTGGTTTTACTTGCTAGTGTTTCTTTATGCATTCGAAAAAGCTATTTTTTTATAATAGATCATTTTTCTCTTTTTGCGACTATGAATGTCAGAATTTTTTTGAATCTGTACTTATGCATAAAAGAACTAGAAATGATTGATTCATAAAGCATTTTGTTTTCCTTCTCTTTTCTATCTCCATCCCACATTCACAAAATCAAATCTTTTAAATACACGGACTATCAAACCCGATCTTGTTTTGATTTTTTATATTGTGACATTATATACTTGATATTAAGTTTTTCATAACTGAGAATTGCTATGGGCCAATTTCTGATAATTTTCATCAAATTACCACATCAAAACGAGGCAAGGGAGCACAGTTTGGTATTTGGACATTTGAAGTAATAAGGTCTTTGAATCGCAATATAACTAAATTGTACATTACATTGATAGGATACATTTCAAGAAAACTAACAAAAATCTTATTATAATAATCCGCGATTGTGCATACCACTTTTATTTTAGAGAGTGACATATTTGGTTTTTTTCTCACGGTCAAATCCTTCTTATTTTTTCCCTTTTCGTCGTAAAGCCACGCAGAGGTGACAGACACTTTTTTTAATGTTACGTAATCTAAGTGTGACGTCTAAATTTTTAAACCAATCAAAACGCAAGAACTTATTTTTTCGCCAATTGGATTGGTTGACGATTTCCAAAAAATAAGTTCGTTAATAACCGATTTTCATTATCGCAGTTGTTTTCACGAAGAAACACAGGTTCGTATACGTGCTGCTTATGAAACTGTTTATTGTTAAACTTTTATTGTTATTGTATTTTAGATTAATAAAAGTAAGTGATTAGTTCTTTGTTTACAATGTAAAAGCATAGTGAGAATACAGAAGAAGTGCAGTGAAGTTTTTAAAAATTGGCTGTGCAGAACGAACGAACAGGTCTGTACGAAAGTATTATTATAAAAGTTTTATTGTTTAATATTTTAGATTAATAAAAGAACAGGTGAGTTATGTATGTATGTATTTAAATGTTTGTTTACGTTTTAGTTATCAAATATCGCTATACAGAAGAAAGTGCAGTGAAGAAATGCAGTTTGATGTTTATTTACACAGTAAGGAATGGTTTTAAGTTTTGAAAGATTAATTGTTTAGCTTTGAGTGGATGTCTCAGTTATTCTGTCATTTAGTATGTGTATATGCTGCTGGATGAAAAGGAAGACGAGAGAAATTTGTTTTAGTAACGCGCGCTATTATTACATTAAAAATGGTCCCGCAGCTATGAATGTTTTTATTTCTCATGACGCTGTGGAAGTGGGAAATGTGTTATGCTGTCTAATTGTATCTATTGTATCTAATTATATCGATGCTTGATGCTTTTGTCTGCCTGCCAAAAAGTACAAAATCTACTGGAAAATACAGAAAGTTTAGCAGTTTTTCCAAACGAAGAGAGCAGTTTTGTTTTATGTATTTCACTTAAAAAAAATGGTAGCGAAAGTGTTTTATAAATACCTATGTATGTTTGTGCTGGAAAGTAAATAAAGTATTAGTAATTTTTTTACAGGTATGAATATAGAAGTAAAGAGTTTAGAAGTGTTTGAAAATGTCTACAGAAGATGATCAATGATGTTTACTAACATGTGAATTGGCAGTGAAAGGTATCCTATTTTGTTTGAAGTTCAGCTAAAGTTAAAATAGTATAAATCTATTTAGTTATAACACAGTTGGTATGCTGGATAAATAAGAATAAAGGGTTGTTTAACTGTTGTGAATTAGCCAGAGGAGATATTAACTCAGATTAGAAATGTGGTTGTTTTCAATTTTTTATAAACTCTTTAGATATAAATTCTGTCATTACGTTTGTGTTTTTAATTATTATTCATAAGGTAAATGTGTTCTTGAAGTTAGGTATCTGAATCATTATGCATTCAAAATATTTTTTCGTTTAGATAAGCAAAATAAAACATACAATAATCATAAAGAAATAAAACTCATGGTTTTAATCATGGTGTTGACGGTTTTTGGGAAGAACAGACTATATTATCATTTCAAAAATTCATTAATGATTGCAGGCCAGTAACAAACACAAGCGAAACAGTTGGAAGGTATCAATTTGTTTTTATTTATTATTTTATTTCATTCAATGTCTGGGTAAACAGATCTGTTTTAAATATTGCAACTTCTCTTTTGCGTATAAATATATATATTCTGTCATTGCTATTTTATTAAGCTTTTTTGCGATTCAGCTCACATTTGATTAAAACCATTAAAAATTGTTTACCTGGGTTAAAGAATTCTGCGACACAACGCATACTGAACATGGGTGGCGAGCGACGCCGCCTGGGCGGCTAGTTACATATATATTCTTTCAGTGGTGCAATTTTCTTTTCGCAGAGTGGTCTCCGTCCGGGATGTTTTAGGGTCAGGGTTAAGGGTTAGGATTACGGTTACTTTTTATCTCCATGATGAAGAGCGAATAGTAAAAAATATGGCAGATACATTTAGGGGGGTGGTGCGAAAAGGAAATAGCGCCCTTTGAGTTATGGATGCGTATTCATGCATTCAACTCCCTCGTCGAAATTGAATGAATATCCGGCTTTTACGCATTCCATATTTTCGCTGGCGAACGGGTGATTCCACGCACCCACTCCGCAAACCTTATATATTGATGTCCGACTAAAATTTTGGTCCTTTTCTAAAATTTCATAACTTACTTAATTTTCGATAAGAAGGATTATCAAAAAGCGTGCGGAAGTGAGCCGATTACTTCAAGTTCTAGGTGTGTATAGGAAAACCAGGGAAAATGCATATTTAATAAAAATAGTTTTGCCGACGTGAAAAACATATGTCCAACAAAATCATTATACCACGACCACGATCAGTATAAAAATCTGTTTTGGTTACTGCATTGGCTTCACGCGTTTCTTCTATTATGAGTGTCTTCTTCATTTTCTTTTGAACTACCTCGCTATCACTTTCATCGGAAGTTTCTGTTATTACCGGTACTTTTCTCTTTTCCTGTGGATTCCTTCTTGGAATAAGTGAGGCTATTAAAAACGTCCAATCTGTTTACAAAAGGGTCGAGAATCCCTTTACAGCGTAAAGAATAAACAATAAACATTATGAAACCGAGCGATAATATTATTTATCAAAAAACTTTACCACTTTAGAAATTGGTTATTTATGACTAAGTCATGTAAAAATATTGTATTCGTTGGTAAGCAAAAAGAAAAGTCATAAAGAAATTAATTAAGAAAGTAATTAAGCTGATAAGAAGAAGAATTCTGAAAAAAATGATTTGGACATAATAATTAGTCGGACAAAATTTTAGTCAGACAAAATTATTAGTCGGACAAAATTTTAGTCACTTCCAAAAAATTTAGTCACTTTTGTCCGACTAAGTTTTTGCGGAGTGTAGCTTTTTAGCGGAACGGAGCTCATTTGGCAAGATCAAATATTGTCATCAAAATACTAACAGAGAGATGCATTTCGGCTGCCGTAACTCGATGAAACCTCCTACAGGGTCATACAAAAAGTGCAATTTGGCTCACTTACATCAGATTTCCCAAGTGGAATTCACTCAGATAACACCTTGAATGCGCGAGCAAAAAAATTTTCAAAGTATGGCACAAGAAAGAGTTTATTTCCACACAACAGACCGAACTAGTCAACACAACATCATTTGCATGCAATGAGACCACTTTTACACCACAAAATTTTGTTAATTGGTTCTTACAGATTTTGAATTCTTAAGGCTAATTGGAAATGTAGCGTATTAGGCTTTACCCTCTGTTTGGGGTAGTAGGATATATATACAGAAAAAAATTGACCTTGATTATTTCTAATGTAATCCGCTCAGCAAAAATCAAAACAACATACATCATAATGGAATTTGAAAGGGTAAAATCTCTGTCACTTTGGGTAAATAATCAATCTATTAGGTATCTTATTTGCCATAAGTTTTTAAATAATAAAAACATGAACATTCAATTATTAATTTATTTTACGAAACTTTTCATAAGTATCTCTTACATCTTCAGGTTATAATACACTGTTGTACAGTTATATATTATTATCAAATTGAACTGCTTTACAATAAAAACTGTAAGCAACATTACCTACCTGTAATGGCAGAAAATTATTGTCTGATTTGCTATTCAATATACAGCAACTACATTGTAGTGTTAGAATTTATAACATTTGGCCAGGTGAAACTTTATAACATGTTTTTGTCTAATGATAATGTAAATTTCAAAATTCTTTAAATGAATTAGATAACTGAAAAGTAAATCAATAAATTGGTTTTTCTATAACTGTGCGCCTTTGTGTTACTACTTGAGTTCATTCTAATAATATAACATTACATAAAATGATTTTACTTAGGAAAAATCACAATAACTTATTACTATCATTTTGTGAATGGGAAATTTTATGCTCTTATTAATTAATATGTTGTTTTACTATTTCAGGTGTATATATATCACATTATCAATGTATGAATGAAGAGGAAATGTATAATTGCTGGACATCTCGTACACTTGAAATGGAAGGGCTGAACCAAAGATAGGAGTAACTAATGTCAAAGTGAAGTGTTAAAAAATAATACTCCGGAAGCATTCATTCAAAGATATCTTCAGTGATAATTCATTTGAAAGGAACGACACATTAAAGCATGTTTTAAATTGAATTTTCTTTGACTTTTAAAGTTTCAATTAACTGAATGTTGATTGTCATCTCTGGGTTAATGTAAACATTTTTGGAAAAAGTTTGGAATATGCCTGTTGTATTTCTTGTTGGTTTCAACTTCCTGGTCTTCTTTATTTGATAATATTTGAGTGTGTATATCTACTATTTACGCAGGATACTTTTACAACTGTGAGTGTCAAAATTTTTTGAATCTGTACTTATGTATGAAAGAACTGAAAATTATTGATTCATAAAGTATTTTATTTTATTTTGTTATTCCTTCTCTTTTCCATCTCCATCTCACGTTCACATTATCAAATTCTTAAAAAAAAAACACTATCAGACTATTAAACCCAACCACATTTTGACTATTTATATTTTGATATGCTAGCTAATTGTGTAATTTTCATCAAATTACCACATCAAAACGAGGTGGGAGTACGGTTTGGTAAAATTTCGACATTTGAAATAATATACGGGAGTATTTTTAATAGCAATATAACTCAAAAGTACATTGTATTGATAGGCTTACATTGCATTAATTATTTTGCCAACAAAAGTAACATTCTTTTGGTTTGACATGGATACGCATTCACGCACACAGTTACGAATTTAACTCGCTCGGTTTGTCTTTGTCGAATGAAAATCCGGCTTTCACGCATTCCATATTTTCGCTGGCGAACGGGTGATTACACGCACCCACTCCGCAAACATTATATATTGATGTCCGATAAGGTATATTGATACCCGGGATACTAGTATACAAAGAAGACTGGGAAAAAAAATGATTATCAGGTCATTGAGAAAATGACGATATGTCAGTTGCTACTATATACTGACAATACTTGAAACGCTCTGCCTTTTTGTAGATCATTACGCCCGTGTACAACTTGACGGGCATTCTTAGCTACTTGCATGCTAAAAAGCAATATATAAGCTTGCGGAGTAGGTGCGTGTAATCACCCGCTCGCCAGCGAGAATATGGAATGCGTGTTAGTCGGATTTTCATTCGACAAATACCGACGAGCGAGTTGAATTCGTAACGGGTGTGTTTCTTAAACAGTGCCATTGGTTCAAAATACAACCCACAAGGCTAAATAAACATGGCTGAAACGTAGTAGCAAAAGGAATGGATAAAACACGGCTGTTACGTTCGGAAATGCGATCGGGAAATTTGAGATTTTTCACCTTGCCTTACCATTTTTCAAATATCTCAAGTTAGCAAAAAGGTATTTAAGTTCTGTAAAAAACTTTTGATAGGTGATTAATTTTTCTTATAAATAAAAAAAAAAAAAAATTGCAAAAATTTCTATAAGATTAGGGTCAGAAAATTAGGGGATTTTGGGAAATTCGCCCCTCTCAAAAAAGAAATCAACAGATTTCAACACTGAAAAGTTTAAATTAGTAACAGTTTTGTAGGTGTGATGAAACATTTCATTGCCCTATGACATTTTAATTAAATCTTGATATCATTTTTGGGCTTATGTCCTATTTTGGGGGGATTTTTGGTCCGAAAAAGGGTCAATCAAGTACGTTACCCTGTAAAAGTCTATTTTTGGGACTTATTTTGAGTTAGCTCAATAGTAAATGATACCTAGATGCTAAGGAGAACCATTCATTCTATATCCTAATAATTCATTGAATTCAAATTCGGGTAAGTTGGTCCAATTTGGCCCGAAAAAGGGTCATTCAGGTACGTTACCCTGTTTAAGTCTATTTTCTGTTGATTTTTTCAGCTAAGAGAACTGTAGGGACATCTATTATAATAATAAAATAAATTTATTCTAATTTTCTTAATAATTGCAATTAGAATATGGGTACATTGGTCCAATTTGGCCCGAAAAAGGATGAATCAGGTATGTTACCATGTTAAAAAGTCCATTTGGAGGGGCTTTTGTTGAGATGCATAGAATGATAACTAGACGATAAGGAACAAATGTAATAAATTAAAATAAAAGTTATATATACAATTTATAATATTATTTATCCAAAAAAATCCCTTCTCCCTCCCCATTTACCCCGATTCCCACCCCGATTCCCACCCCGATTCCCACCCCGATTCCCTCTATATTTCCCCTGATACCCCCTATAAGAGGTTTGGTCCGACCAACCTGCATGGGTCGAACCCTCACCCGCACACGTGCAATCTTCATAAGTGTAAGGCAAACCAGTTGCCTTCCACTTATGAAAATTGCACGTACACAGGTGCTGGTTTGTCACATGCCTGTTTTCCAGGCAAAACCTCCTGTAGGCGGCGAAAGTTTTTTGTTTTTTTTTCTTCTTTTTTCTTGATCGCATCTTCCTTCCTCTTGGCCTCCCGCTCCATCTCCTCCTTTCTCTTTTTCTCCTCCTCCTCCTTTTCTTTCTCCATGCTATCGATTTTGGACTGCAACTATGATGAATTTAAAAAATAATATGTATAATACATAGCCATAAAAGTGTATACTTATCACATGAAAACAATACAGTATTTAACTTACTTCTAACATATTTTCCTTTAATGTGAAGATTAAATGGTCACTATTCATAACTGCTATAATAATATTTACTAATCTCTAGACAAAACATATAATTTATATTCTATGAACTATAATTCAACTCATTAACTAAAATGTAAACAAAACTATGGTTTACATTTACATCTTATGAATTATTCTGTGATAACTCATTTTGTCAATGTGAAGTAATGTTTCGTAAGCAAAACATAGCATTTACATCTTATGAATTATTCGGAGATAATTCATTTTGCTAATGCAAATTACATGTTTTGAAGAGTGGGTTGCTAATTATACACTAACTGAAGCTTTTTAAACTCGAACTCTTTCGGCTCTTCTGTCACACTGAGGTTAATTGCCTTTTAATTTACTTTTTTAGAAGTAGGATTCTGATACTACAGAAATTATAAGCTATTTGTGCAATTTCGGCATAAATGTTCATTTTTTTTAGGAAGGTCCGTTCTGTATTTAGTCCTTTTGAGGAGCACTCACAAAGTCTCTTTCTCTTAGCAAGGAGGGATTTATTTGCTTAACTATGAAGTGCATGTCTTTTCAAACTCAAATGTATTCTCTGATCCTCTTGCCTCACCGATACTAATTGCCTGTTTTCCATATTGAATGCAGCATGTAGGCTTTCGCCTTCTTCTTCTGATAAAAACCCAATGGTTTTGTGTTTTATCAGAAATGCTGGCACATCAGTTGAATAAAAATGCATTTTAGGCTTGATTGACTTCTGGAACAGCATGGGGTATTCCAAACAAAACTTTTCACATTGCTTGGTAACAAAATCAATCTCTTGGTCATTTAAAAATCGCTTAGCAAACAGTAAGTCTCGAGTACTAGCAAATAACTCAAATATAGTCAAAAACCTTTTGTGCTCATCTGGTTTGTCTTGTAAAACACTGCACAATTTTTCATAGTTATGTAACAGTATCCTACAGTGATTACCAACAAAAACATTTCCATGGTATGCTTGCCTTTCCACTTTTAATTCGGTTAAAATGTTTGACAGTTCCCTTTGTTTTGGTCCCATTTGGTCCACCTGTTTTGACTGCAGAGTGCGAAACTGGCTAATCAAAACTATTTCTTCTTTCTTGTATAAATCTAATTTTGACTGGAGCTCCATTTTCTTATTGTTTAGATATTCTCCTGTACCTTTCAAACATTTTATGCCTTGGCACTTCAAACATAAATATCCATCATCTGTCTCCTCAAGAGAAATGCCTTCATTTTCTGATAGCCCTTCACAGATCTGATGGCACCAACTACTGCTACTACCTGCATGGTCTGAACATTCAATCCAAGCCCGATTTACATCATATTTTGAGACAAGACAATTTGGAGACCCACATGAGTCTCGCAGAACATGTTTGCCTCTATGTGACTTAGTACATGCCTTCACTAAATTACCAAGTTGTTCACGTGAAGGGTCATTGCGAAGAGCTTCAAGCCTTGCTTGGTAGTTATTTGTATCGATAATATCATTTGAGACAGAATACATTTTGGCTTGAGTTCTTTGTATTTCTGCACAAGCATGAGCTATTTTATCTTCCAGACTTTCCTCTGGCATGGAATTATCACTTGCACTTAAACTGTCAATGTTTCGACATACTTGTTCCAAGGCTTCATAAAGTTCCAGTACAATCCCTAAGTGAATATGTAATATTGATGGAACTACATTACATAGGGCAGTTATTGGAAAAAGCATGGCATCAATAATTGAATTATGCTCTTTGGCATTCTTACGTAGATTGTTTTTGCTTCTGACATCAGCTAGATTTTCTGCATAATTTTGTTGATAGTCCTCCAAATCTCTGGCTACTATACCACAAATTCTCAATCCATGTGGTTTCCCAGTATGTGTTCTGAGATGCTCCAGAGTGACAAGATCTGTTAAGGAAGGAAAGGTTGCAGCTTGTCCTTGGTGACCTAGGCACTTACTGGTGAAGTCGTAATCACCACCTAAAAACACCTTAACTTTTTTCCCACACAGCAAAAAATCTGGGTCTTGCAGGCTCCTTATTTCCTGACGGTAATAATCAAATACTTTCCACAGATTTTCAAGAGAATCAGTGGCTTCAAATATACAAAAGGGATGCACAACATCTCTAGATCCTGATCTTGTGTCATTGATAATTTCAACATGAAATTTCATACTATTCCCCCCTTTATCACCAGAAAATAAAAGCCAAATTTCGTTATTGAATTCTACATCTGTTCGAAATGAGGGAATGTTATTATAAATATCCTCTATGAAAGGAATCAATTTCTTAACGCGAATATAAGCCCTCTCTTTGACAGTTTCCTCAGTTGCTTTTATTTTAAAATTCATTTTGCCAAACTCAACTTTATCTTCAGTGATGTGAGAGGTAAGTACAGTTTGCTCACTGCGTATTTTAGACTCAGATGGCAAAAAGTTTCCAATATTAGTATTGCTCAAAACAGACCTAAGTTCCCTCATCTTTGAAAATGATAGCCTTAACAGTGACATCATTTGAACGGCTTCAGAAACTGACATTTTCCTCTGAATTTGAATATTAGCTTCTTCCGCAGCACTAAAAAATAATTCCTTGTTGGATCGGATCATCTGTGCCAGTAAAATTTTCTTCTCATCATTATCATCCGAACCAGAAATTTGGTTAAGAAAATGATGAGCAGTAGCTGCACGATTTTTCACTTGTTTTTTCGTTATTTTACTATTTGAAATCCTGCTATTAACTTTAAATAATGTAACAGGAGCAGCACGTTTCAAATTAGAACTATACACAGATCCTGTCAATACTTCATTATTGGAATTTTTAACCTGCACAATATCATTAACAACTCCATTTAAGTCAGTCATTGTACCTAATGTCTTGGTTTTTGGGGAACTTTTATCAGCCACTGTCAATTTGTTTTTCTTTTTCAATGCACTGGTCATTCCAGCATATCTTTTGCTCATGATGCTATATTTAGATCTGTGATGAGTATCTAAGTTCTGTATTTCCTTTAGATGATCATCAACAAGATCAAAATTGCTACTCTTTTCTTTGACCAATTGTTTCTCAAGCTCTTCAGCTTTATGTTTACTATCATTCAACTCATTTTTAAGAGAAGAAAATTCAGACTTGAGCCTTGATATTTCACTTTCCAGTAAAGTTATATTTTCACACTTACTTTTGAGTAAATTATCTAACTCATGAATCTTCTGATTCATTTCAGTGTTCTTATTTTTTAGCTGAATGTTTTCACTTCTTATTTTACTGAGCTCGTCACACTGTTTTGGATGCTCAAAAAATAATTCGCGCAAGAATCTCTTGCCTTTTTCAGATGAAGGATTGGGATTCTTTTTTTTGAGCGATAATGTTAACCTTTTAATCCTACTTCTAAGAGCATCGTCTGCAAGGGTGGCAGGACTCTCCTCATTCATATTACTAGGTACAATTTTTCGGAGAATATCAATAATTTTATTTTCTCTATCTCTTTCATCTCCAGAAGACTTATTTCTCAGATGAATATATAAATTCCAAACAAGCTCCTTCGTTATGTTCGCAAATGTCAACCTTGTAATGTTAGGGGAATCCTCGAACCATTCAGGTCTTATAAAAGTAGATTCAGAAGCCATAACACACAAGATAATATTGAGAAAAAAATATACTTATGTCCTTCTTCTTCAGTCTTTTTCTCAATTGCGTGATCGCATGAAAATTAATTAATTCAAATTATTGAAACGGCTTTTTCCTGGAATCTGATTGGCTTAAATCTTTGATTGAGTGACAGTTGATTGGCTTCTTTAATATATACAAACTGAAAGAATCAAATTTGAAAATCTCTCACGGGGGGATAAAAGTGTATGGTATATATAAGGCTACTTCCCAAACAGAAATCAATATACATGGAAAACTTTAGTTTTATATGGAACTTAAAGGGATTCCTGCGTCCAAAATGATATTTTACTAATCAGACATAATCCATAAAACAAACCCAAAAACATAATTATTAACATTTGCTTTCGTTTCGTTGTCCCTAAATAACAAATTTATTTCATGAAATTCTGGCCGCCATTACATGCTCGCTGCTTCTCTTCTTCGAATGAAAAACTCGCTCCAAATCTCTTAAAACTTGTGACGTAATAGGCAAGTAAGAAATTATTTACTGCCAGTGAAAGCCAGGTTATATTTCCAGCCCTGGTAGTAAAAATTACTTTCAGAAGACGCTGTTTATTAAATTTCTTCATTTTTTCTTCACCACTGCCTCGTGTAAAAACATGCACAATTTAAAAAACATTTTCTTCTGAAAAACCGAGAAAATAATAAACATTTCATCATCGCGGTACTCCATCGCAAGATCTTAAA
The DNA here is from genome assembly GCA_027922465.2 of Turritopsis dohrnii. Classification (NCBI taxonomy): domain Eukaryota; kingdom Metazoa; phylum Cnidaria; class Hydrozoa; order Anthoathecata; family Oceaniidae; genus Turritopsis; species Turritopsis dohrnii. The sequence continues at coordinate 249,848 of BQMF02000300.1, forward strand.
CATGTTTCCCGACGTTAGCTTGGCTTTATTATGGAAACTGCTGATGGAGAGTAAGAACTTTAAACCAAGTTTGTAAAAAATACTTGAAGATAGCTTATTATGCCGAATTAATGTTTCTTGTATATAACATTATTGTGGCCAACTTTGACTATACCTACTTATTTCGTCACAAACAATTTGAGGTCTGGAGCGACTTTAGCGAATCGAGTCGAGAAGATAAGCAAAGATGGCAGTGAAGAGAGTGGGAAGCTTATGTTTTGAGTGAAGGATATTATGAAATCTCTTCACATTTGGTATAAATGTTTAACAAAACTTTGTTTCTTGGCATAATTACTGTTTATTGCTTGAATATCATTTTGGACGCAGGAATCCCTTTAAAAGATTGGAGCATAACATGAAATGCGAACACGGTTGATCTGAGCATTTTACATAAGTTTTCTCGTCAATTTAAAAAGAAAATCAAGGTTTTTCATACTATAGATTCGCTGTCTAGCCCGTGTTTGCACGCTATTTGTTAATTTGGACCCCCCTCTCTTCAAAAAAACTGGTTTTAGGTGGGAAAAAGTGTGTCTAGTTTGGTTTATAGGCACGGGAGACAGTGGTACTTTTTTAAAAATTCCCGTTTTCGATGGATTTTTCGGTGAAGTTGTGTATATTTGAAAAATAAATACGACACTTTTTGGTATGAATTTTTTCTTTATAAATATAAATCATAAATACAAAAAGGTATATCTTTCTTATAAAAAAAACCGTATTGTGATATCATTTATACATTTTGAGAAAGGATACCATGAAAATTTGTGTTTTTGCAATGTACACAAAAAAAATTCTGTTGAATTCGAATTTTGACAAGTTGCTATTTCCACTTTGCAATGCAACGTAACAGCCGTGAAAAATACGTATGGATCGTATATATTTCTAAAATTTAATGATGCTCAGTCAGCTAAAAGCAAATAACAAAAGCCTTGATCTGAATATAACAGATTGTCAAAAAGGTCAACAAACAATATATTTCCATCAGAACTTACAATATCGTGAAGGAATTGGTTTCCCAGTTGGTAAAGAAATCCAACAAATCTCACAGCAAAGCCTTCCCTTCCTTTAACTCTAACTAAGAATTTAATTAAATTTAAGAGCTTTACAAAAATGTCAAGAAACAATATTCTCATCTGCAAACATAAACAAAGGTAAACAAACCTCAAAGCATTCCCAGGAAAAAATGTCTACTTAACTCTACGTAATAATGAGAACTTAGCATTTTGGTAAGCAGTCCATGTACTGTAGAAATAGGCAAATTTGCTTAAAAGCCATACTTTGAAAACGTTTTTGTTGGCACATTCAAGGTGTTATCTGCCAGAATTCTACTCGGAAAATCTGATGTAGTTGAGCCAAAATCACACGTTTTGTATGACTGTGGGAGGTTTCATCGAGTTACGGCAACTGATAATGCTTTTCTCTGTTAGTATTTTGATGACAATATTTGATCTTGGCAGATGAGCTCTGTTCCGCATAGTTCCGTTCCACAAAAAATTAAACAATTCACTATGTTTAACCAAAATCTTTTTTTGTACCCAGAACAGGTATTATCCCACCAGATACATAATGTGTACAAATGCATATGCATGTAGTTCCATATGTAAAAACATTTTACGAGTTCAAAATAACATTCTGTACTACAGACGTGAAATGCAACCAAACTCTTCAAACAAATGCCTCATATTTCTCATATAGAGAAGAGGAATACTTTAGTGTCAATCATTTTCGCAGGAACTAATTTTAGTAGGAATTAAATTTCGCCGGATTTTAATTTTGCGGATGCCTCAAATTGAAACAAAAAAATAATCAGAAAAATGAATACTCTTTGTTTGTTAAAGGAACATACTTGTTCTCTGAAAACTGAAGATGCTAAAATAAACCTTAAAATACACAAGAAATTCTCATTCATCATTGAATTCATCCTGCATTTCTTGGATCGCATCAAATGCACCACGGCACATTTCTCATTCATCTTCGAAATCGACATCATCTCATTTTCCATTCGTTAATACATTAACTTCCAAAAAGTTGGGCATATAAAAATTGGGGGAATTTATTTTGGGCGTAGTTTTTTGGGCGAGATTTTGACAGTTTAGGCGTTAATAATTTTGGGCAGATTCAAAATTTGGGCAAAATTTTTTTTAAGGGTTATTATGTCAAAATCAATTACTTATGTCATTTCCAGGCTTCCAAATTATGCTAATTGTAACTCATTACTCGTTTACCCTAATAAGCTATAAAATTTCTTTTGACTTCAGGCTTTTATAGTTTTAAATCAGTCTAAATCGGCAAACAGATCTTCCGGTGGGAGTTCTGAGTCAAAAGCTTCCTCTAAACCAGCCATTTTCTATGATTCCAGAATCATTTCTTTGCTATCTATATAATAATCCGCGTTGTGTGTCACACTTTTATTTTAGAGAGTGATATATTTGTTTAATTTTTACGGTCATCGTCCTCTTATGAGCGCGTAAAACCACGTAGAAGCGAGAGACACTTTTTTCACGATCATTCCAAAAGCACGTGGCATCATTTGACGTCAGTTTTTTGTTATCACGGGGAATCATTGCATTGCATCCCTAATCGAACGCGACGATTTTGGGGAAATATCTCGAGAACCAATAGGGATAACTGACGTTTTTTAGGGTCTGCGTTACGGGTGATGGGGTGACACAAAATTTGGGCCTAAATTTTATTTGGTACTGCGGATATGACGTCATCGAAATCTTTGATCAGCAATATCTCTCTCACGGTTGGTCGTAGCGAAACGATCCCATACATTTTTTTGATCAGTTTTTCACGCTCTACAACATAGGTACACTTTTGAGTTGCGATTCCATGATTTATTTTTTCGTCACGGGGTACGTACACGGGAATGGTGGATTTGACTTAATGTTTTCGAAGTTAAGTTCGGTAAAAAGGTTTTACCCGGGATACTAGTTTCTCAAATAATCATACAACCCAATCAGCCATTGAGCATGTTTAGGTTTCATATCTGAAAGCTTCATTGAAATCCTTTCTTTGATCCAATTGCTTCCTTACTTGCTCAGTGAAGTGGGGTAAAAACCGGACAAAATACACAAATCTTTAATTTATTTGACGAATCACCACGCTCTAGCCGCCAATTTTTGTTGCTTCGCTTCATTTTTCTGTTTTTTTTGACGTAATGAAATGTTCTTTTGACCAACGGCTTTCAGCGTCTAAGATAATCGAGCATTTATGCGTACGGTTTTTACCCTGGTGTTTGGGGTAAAAGCCGGACAGCGCTGGGGTAAAACTCGGATGTCCGATTTTTACCCCTGCTAAGCATTATTTGCAACTGGGGAAAAACCGGACAGACTAGTTATTCAAAGGAAAATCCATTTTAGCTCCTTTAGTTGATAAAACTATTGATTATATCAATGTAGTTATATAAGATGAATAACACTTTTCTTACAAAGTAAACCTTTCGAACCATGTATGTAAAACAAAAGATAAAACTAAAAGCTAACAAAGAAAAGAATAAAGTGTCATTCAGCCATCGAATCAACTCTCGGATAGTGTCGCTCATGCTCTTCCTTACGGTCGAGTCCTTTCACGGCTTGGAATGTTTTAAAGGCCAAAGGATACTCCGGTACATTCCACTTGCCTCCAAGAAGAAACGAAACTTTTAGTGGGCCACAGATGATGTTGTAGACTGGGTACTTTTCGATATCTTGGCCAAGATGAGCAGGAATTTCCTCTAGTATAGTTGAAGTCGATGTCGAAGCTTGTTTAAAGACGTCCACACTTAGGGAATCAGTGGGACCCATTTCGTCAAAAAGAAATCTTCGGACGATTTTTCCGATGAAGAAGTGTGGTTTCTTTTTGTTGTCGTAGTATACTACGCCGTAGTACTTTCCTACGATCTCCGACTTTTCGATAGGTGGATTGAGGTCGTCCCACACATCCAAGAGATACTGGAATGACTCACATTGGGTTTGGGGCGGGAATACCAGCTGTTTTTTCGGAAGCTCTTCCCTCAGGAACTCATAATCGCTATCGCTATCATCAGAGTCCGTGAATTCAGCGACATTCGCATCAGCGGTTTTCTTGCTGGCAGACTTCTTCCCCTTTCCATTGCTTCCTGCTGCTTTCTTGGCTTCCCTTTTGGCTTTCTTTTTCTTTTCCTCCTTTTCTTTCCTTTTCAAATCGTCCATTATCTCCTGGAAAGATTCATCGGATGTTACGATGTTGCCAAACGGGTTCACCCGTTTCCGTTTTCCGCCTTTGCCACATGACGGTTTATTGGCCTGCAACTCGTCAAGCTTTTTTAATGCCATGCTTTTGAAGTCTTTCGGAGTAGAAACGATTCTTTCCATGGCTCCTGGATTATCATCAGGAACAAAGTACTTGATAATGGAACCCTTCCGGCCGTCAATCACTACCGATTCAGCAGGAGCAATAGCAGTTGTTGATGATGTTGATGACGCTCCTTGCTGCACCTCACCATCTACATCATTGTCACGGCTTTCATTAATCATCATATCCAACTCTTCAGCGGTAAGGTTTGGTTTTCCCTCCTCAACCCATTTATCGTATCGACTTTTGAGTGTCACGCTGAAACGATTAGTGGGATACTGCTTTTGATCCACTGGATAAATCCCGCATGCTCTAAAGCCATTCTTGATGTTACTTTCAGAGAATGACTTTTTCCATACATTCACATCGCACAAATTAGAAGCAAACTCTGCTTTGGAAAGCCGAGCTCTTGTACAGCGCATACGCTGGAAAAGGATGTTTCCCCAGTATGCTTTCAGAGCTTTGAAGACGGAAACGTCCAAAGGCTGAAGAAGATCGTAACGCTTTGAGCCCGTGCCAACTCCAGGGTGCCATACCATATATGAGAAAGGTGACCATCATATATGAGAAGTCTCTTCTCGAGGTCACCATCATCATTGAAAGATCGTGTCTTATTTATCCACTCCTCAAACCACTTACAAAAAGTGTCTGAGGTCATCCAGCCAGACGTATTCGCGAAAAGCCACGGATAATCGGGGAAAGACTTCGCAAGATTTGGACGCCAAGATGTTTGAACAAGTTGACCTTCAAAAACAATCATCGGAGGTAAGTATTTTCCTGCAGCAGAGCATGCAGCCATGACAGTTGTGTTTTCACGATCGGCACCTGGGTTCACCTAAAAAGGTAAGGATTCGCAATGTATAAAAGTTGTTTTCAATTTACAGGGCTCCTATGAATAGTGTATCATAGAAAAGCCGTGCAGATTTTAACGACCGCCATAGTGAAAAACTTTCTTTGCACGCTCGTGGTCATTCGCTTCAACATATGAGAAAACCAGTTCACCAATGTCACGCATAGTCATGCCAAATCCGAGATCGGCCAATGTATTGATCGTTTCAACCAATTCATTGATTTCTTCATCTGAAAATACCTACATAAATCAAAGATTATATGGTAAATACAAAGGGAAAGCAACAACTGTTTATACAATATACAACCTCTCCGACTAAATTTCTCGTGCGTGATTTGACGGCAATTAAGGCTGACAACGCAGAATGTACTTATTGGTTTACGACCTTGAACTTTTATATCTTTCTTCAAGTGGTCATTAAGAGTCGATTTTGGTATATTATACTTTATACTCAGATCTCGAAGTTCCTGCGGTCTTTCGTTCAGCTAATGCGTCCTGCAAAGCCTGTTGTGTCCAGTGTTTTTTCGATTTACTTATATATTTTCGAGGCATTTTTGATTTCTTTTACTAAGATTAAAGAAACCAGATTGTTTGATTAGCAAAATAGGGAATGAAAAAAGTCGGAAGGTGGTGCTGACATAATTTTCGATCTTTTACTTATCGATAGGAATGGGTGTCGATAGAATTCATATAGTAGCCAACAGACGTATACAAAGCATCATTCTGCAGTGTTTGATGTACGAAGAAATTAAATTAAGAAGAAATTGCATAAGAAAGACATCTTTGTTATTAAAAAAGTACAATAATTGTAAGAATTATTAAGACATAATAACTCATTTTCCTTTTCGTTCACGTGTCTTCTTCTAGAAGAACAAGAAGGAAAGAAAGAAGAAAAGGTTCGGTATGTGTTTTTATAATAAAGAAATATGTTAATGAGAGGCTAAGCATGCGCAATGCAGTCCTTTTTTGAAAAAGCAGGTGTCATTTTACACGAATATACATGGTCCGGTTTATTCTCCAGTAAGAAGAAATCAGCTTGGGGTAAAAACCGGACGCTTTTTTTTTAAAAGTAACTGTCCGGTTTTTACCCCAATAATGTTTTTTTCCATCGGGGTAAAAAACGGACGCCTTATTTTGTCACAAATAGCACCCCTTTCCCAAAAAGCGTTCCGGATTTTATTAAAAGAATGTTTATGTGCCTCAATAACCCAAAAACATTTCAGGCGCCCGTATTGATTGAAAAGATTTTAATGAAGTCAAATATCGTTTTAAATCAGCATTTTTATGTTTCTCGAGCATGCAGGACAAGATAAAGAAAAGGAGTTGATAAGTAAACCCTTATGGTTAATTTTTTTTGGCAAAATGGTTACATAAGCATTGTGTTTGAATGTAGTATGATTTTTTTTCTAGTTTTTTCTTCCTAAGACCTTGTTTCAACCTGTTTGGTTTTTACCCCTTCATTTTAACTGTCTGGTTTTTACCCCAGTTCACTCTTCAAACTTCTTTTTTAAAAATTCTTTTGCGTGACCATTTACATTTAAATCAAGCATTTGGAAATAATTTGTCATGTTGTTCGGAACATATAAAATTACACAATTGTTTTCTTCAATGAAATCAGTCACCTTTTTTGTAGTTTGTCCGCGAAACACGTCAAAAATCAACATAGATATTTGGTCTGATGGCAGACCAAACTCCTCTTTTTGGATTTGATGAACGGAAGGATTATACATTCAACGAACTCAATAGCTTTTTCTTCGTTGCTCCAATGGTTTTGGGTGAAAGTTACATTAAATTCCTTAGGGAATTCAATGGAAGGAAGGCATCTTGTTGTTTTTCCCTTGTAGATGACTTGCATTGGTAGAAATTCGCCACATTGCGAAATGGCAAATGTCCTGGTTATTTGCTTACTCTAACCTTTCCCAACTAAGGGTACTGACTTTGCACCTTGCTTTTCTAAGGTATGCTTGGAAGCGCAGATGTACGCTAATGGTGTCCGATCGAAATTGATTACCAAATCCTTCGGTATTCCATGCCATTCCAAGAGTGACTTGTACCTCCTTTGATAATCAAGTTTAGTCTCGGAGAGTAGTGGTGGTGATATAGGAATTTTGGATGTGGTAGCCATTCTCCTAACAAGCTTCTCTCCCTTGGTTTCCATTCGATACAGTACTTGTCTTGCCCAGTTTTTGTTTAGTTGAATTGAGCCGCCATTTTCCACTAACAATGAATGGTCGTTAGCCATGATCATGCCTCTGGCAACAGAACAAATGACTGAAGATGATACAGGTGCACCTTGGAGTCGGAGGCAGTGAACCATTTTGATTGTTTTTTCCATGATATCTGTTGGTAGAATAGCTGGCCGTCCTCTTTGTTTCAACTTGATAGCAACAATCTATAAAAATGTGCAAGAGTGTTTAAAATGTACCTTTAAGGGGGTAAATTTTCGCTTGGATTTAAAATATGTCCCTGTGTTACTTTTTGAGCGAAGATCATTCCAGTCATTTAGAAAAAATTAATTTAAATGATAAATAACCTAAAGAACCTATAGAGGCTAAAAGATTTAAAAAATCAATGCTAAAATATTGTTGTATGAGTGGGTTTATAATTTCTGAAAACGTGGCACACGTAGCACAGGGACATTTTTCTGGGACACCCAACCTTATACTTCAAAAATTATGCTAAATTGTCGCTAAGAACACTATTAAGTGATATGGATCCAATTCGAAAGATTATTAAAAGCATTGTGACATCGTTTTAAACGAAAGTGTTTAGAAAAAAGCAAGGAAACCTTCGTCAGGATAATATCCTCTTTATCCTGATTTTCCTGTCTTTCCTCTTTATAGTAGCGTTTGAAATTGTCTATTGTTTGTCTGGATGAAGTTGGATGTTTTGACTAAAAAATGGTTTCGTGCTGCCGTTGTGCCATGTTCGAAAGTGAACTTTCCGATCTCTGCTCGATCCTTTGAAGTCCACGATTTATATTTTTTTCTTTTGGTAGGAGGCTCTTCCAAAGCTTTCCTAACCTCTATACATTCACGTTCAGTTGAAGATGTAGACTTCTGTAATGAATCACTTTTGAAATAATCTAAGATGTTTCTTTTGGCCATACTTTACTTGTGAGAAATGATGAATGAAATAGCAAAGTCTAGCTGAAAATTCATCGCGGAGAATGATGCCATTGCATTGTGTCGAACTTTTAATGCATAGTTCGAACTTCGAATAGTCGAGCAATCTCTCAAAAACAAACAAAAACAGACAGCAAAATCAGTGCAGATTCCATTTTTCTATCAAACCTTTTCGATAAAGCGACCATTGACTTGCAATTATCAAGAGAGGTAGACATGTAGAGTGTATATAGAACAGAGATTGCTAGCAGAGGTTGGCATGTGTATCAGAAAACTGATTGGTCCAAACCAAAAATTGGGGAAAAGCTACTAGCGCACAAAGAGACTGATCAAAAAGCACTCAAGATTTGACCCCTATGCAGTTGCATGGAATCTCAAGAAAATTAACAAAATTGTTCCTGTTGTGGTAGGACATATACCTCGGGAAATTTCAAGAGCCATCTGTTTTTTTATTGAGAAAGGAAGAAGTTTCACTGGGAAAGTATTTGAAGAGAGATGCAGGCCTTCGCCCATTCCAAAAGGGGGATTAGAGATCATGCTGAAAGTGACAATTTCAATCGATGATGAAAAGAGGAAATACCTTGAGAGACTCAAAACAATCATTTTTGAGAATTATGATGCTGTTGAGACAGAATCTTACGTTTTTACCGATGGAAATGAGTTAAAAGAAGAAAAGATGGAGAAAGAGATCATCAACATCGAAGACGTTATTGTTTTTGAAGACGACGAGGAATCAGAAGACAACGATGATAATGAAGTTATTTGTTTGGACTGATTTTGATTTTTTTAACATCTCTGTATGACGTTTTTCTCTTATCTTTTTTTTTTGCAACAACTCTCATGATTTGGCTTTCAATGTTTCAATTGGTTCTTTCGACTTTCTCCTCCCTTACCACTTTTCTCATCCCATCACTTCTGGTTTCGGTTTTGGAGATACAGGCAGGAAAGGACTAAGAGGCAAAAAGCTATAGTGTTGTATTTTGGTGCCGAACTTAATGATATGATTTTTAAATGAATTGGCATAAAATATGAATTTATGAATATGAATATATTTGCAAAAAATTTGGGCGTTAAAAAATTTGGGCATTTATCAAGATTTGGGCGAAATTAATTTGGGCATCGATTTTGTCCCAAATTTTGTAACACCCAAATTTTTGGAAGTTAATGTATCCTGACCCAATTTCATCTTCCAAGATTAGACATAATGCATGAAGATTAAGGCCACCTGATACAGAACAATTCATGATAAGCTAAGTTTACCGCATTTTGAATTCTGGCAGCTCTCCATCCACTAATTATATTTTTCTTTCCATCGCCAGTGATTATACGATTGTACTACTTATTTGGGCAGACTTTGCGTTGTCTTTCCATCATAAATCAACTGAGGGGTTAGAAAGTTTCCATCATAAATCAACTGAGGGGTTAGAAAGTTTCCAGATAAAGAAACAGCAAAGGTTACGGTGATGGTTCTTTTTACTATAGACATTTTTACTATTTCATTTAGCTAATATGGAACAGCCAACAGCTACAAGTCTTGAGGGTGTCTAGTCAAAATTTATTACAAGATTAGGAGGAATGTTGCATTTCTCTACAACACTAACGTACAAATACTGATACTATATTTCTTTTCTCGCACCATCTGGGATGTCAACGGCCAATGACGTTTTTGTTCTTCTAACATACCCCATTTGGTTCAGCAATGACTTTTCCCATGTTTCAGTTATCTTAGTCATATCAAATGAATCGTCTCTTTCCAACGGCACTTTCGCCACAGAAAATGCAATGCTTCTTGAAGTTACACCCCCACGATTACTCACTTGCTTAATGTAATTCTGAATTTTTTATCAATTTCATCACCCACCATAAGTGGTCTTCCTTTGAAATGATTGGGCAATTTATTTTGAGGATCAGTTTTATTTCGAGTTGCCCTCTGAAGTTTCTTTTCAAGTCGCTTTTTTAAATCCTTGGACTGTGCTTTCGTTATTATGTTTGTATTTGGGCTGATAATGTCTTACTGCAGCAGCAATTCCATTTTGTGATGCATACTTTCCGACGTTACAACGATCTTTGTGAGTCCACTTGATATAAGGCTTCTTGGCTTCTAATGGCTAACAATGGGAATTTGAAAGTGGAAATGTGAGAAGAGTTTCTTTTTTCTTTTTCTTAACATTTCTCTTATTATTATTTGTAGAACAATGGAAGATTTATGAGTTTTAATTGCTTCAATGAATCTAAAAATTCTCTTATTTGTTATGAAACAGAGACAATTGGGCATTATTTGATACTGCAAGATGATAGAAATTTCTCAGAAGGCAATGAGTTTTACTTCAACTGGTAACAAAATTCAAAACTCAGGAACAGAAACGATTTTTTAACAGTAGCGACTCTGCAGGGGATCTTTCCTTCTATTGGGTAACTGTATTTGAAGTCTAACTGTATTTGAAGTCTGAACAAGTAGTTGATACAAGTTAAAAGACATGATGAATAAAAAGGAAGTTAAGAAACAAGAAACTATAGGTTTATTTACTTTAGGGACTTTGTGTGGGTCTTTCTTCAAATAGAATAATTAATTTAATTGGGAGTTTGGTCATGAAGTTGGTTAGTTTACATGATAATATAAAGTGATTAGATGTGTGTAAATAAATAAATTTAACTATATACAATAAAAAATCATTATCATGGATGCTTCCTACTTCATTTGCATGTTGTCATAGTAGCGATAGGAAACTTTTCATTAAAATATTCTTTTCTATCCAATTTTTTCTTGATAAAAATTTTAATGAAATATTTACTTACTTTTAGTGTTGAGAAAGAAATTCCCTTATTACTGTCTTATTGTCAACATACAACTCACACTGCCACATCATATCAGTTTGTCCGTACTTATTTTGAATATGATGATCTCAACACTTTCAAAAGAACCGGACCATGATGCCCAGTGATTGATGAGATGAGGTACGAAGTTTGTATCAGAAGAATTATGACGTGCAGCTAAGTGAAGTGCTGTTTGTACATACTTGTCCGTCGCTTCTGTCCACCAATAATCGAGCAGTCGAGAGTTTGTTGTAAGGAGAAGCAAACATTAAAAGTGTGTTTCCATCATCATCCATCATCTTCACGAATAAGATCTAAAATAAATGCAAAATGAATGAAGAATGGTTGTGAAACACTGTGAATGAGTGCACTCGCAACCTATGACGCCATAGCAAAATTTAATGGCGTGTATCTCTTGAACAAAATTAATGAATAATGAAAACATGCCGCATGACATTTTCAGGAGTTAAGTGACGCTAAACTAATATAAAATTTCCATTGGCGCGCGTTACCAAAACAAATTTTTACTGCGCTCCCCCTTCGTTGCTCCATAACGTTCGCTGTCATCCAGCTTTCAACCAAACGATTGAATTACGTTTGACTCTTACACTCTTTCACATTAATAATTCAAAACAAACTTAAAATTGAAATTAAAACCATTCGTTACCGTCGTGTAAATAAACATCTTTTTGTTCTAAACTTCTTCACTGCACTTTCTTCTGTATAGCGATATTGGATAGCTAAAACGTAAACAAACATTAAAATACATACATAACTTACTTACGAATGTGTCACCTGTTCTTTTATTAATCTATTAAAAGTTAATCTTATTAGTTAATCTTAATTAATCTTATTAAAAGTTTTATAATAATACTTTCGTACAGACCTGTTCGTTCATTCTGCACAGCCAATTTTTAAAAACTTCACTGCACTTCCTCTGTATTCTCACCATACATTGTAAACAAACAACTAATCACTTACGCATGCAATTCCTGTTCTTTTAATAATCTAAAATACAATAATAGTTCAACAATAAACAGTTTAATAATCAGCATGTATACAAACCTGTGTTTCTTCGTCAAGCTCACAACAGAAGTTTCTTGCTCACGAAATGATCGTTGACAAATTTCGAACGAAGAAATTGCATTGCTCGCACTCCTCCAAAGACGTTTTTCGGCTGATTTCCACTGCGCAAACCAAAAATAACAAAACGGAGGAGCATATACTAATCGCGGAAAATCAAAAAAAGTGTCTGTCGCCGCTGCGTGGTTTTACGACGAAAAGGGAAAAAATAAGAAGGTTTTGACCATGCAAAAAAACAAATATATCACTCTCTAAAATAAAAGACCATGGTTAATATTTTTCTACGATTAGTCTGAGCAAAGATACCTTAACATTGCATTTTGATCGTTTCAAATGTTTTGATTATTCGCGAGATCAGGAAACAATAGACAACAACGAAAGTATTGCGCGAAGATTTATTTATGTTTTTAGGGTAAGTACGCTTTAGAACTTTCTTGTTTGTTTGTTTTGTTTTTCTTATAATACTAGTATCCCGGGTAAAAACTTTTTACCGAACTTAACTTTGAAAACATTAGGTCAAATCTGCCATTCCTGTGGTACGTACGCGTCACTCGCCACCCATGTTCAGTATGCGTTGTGTCACAGAATTTAACTCGTGTATATAAAAGTTTCTTTTCAGGCATTAATTTGTTATTACATTCAGAAGATTAAAAACAGAAACAAATAGCAACATGGCTCAGAATAATATATTTATACGCAGAAGAGAAGTAACTTTAATGTAAAAAAAATGGCAATATATAACACAGAACTGTTTACCCAGACATACGAAACCAAACATTGAATAACATTACAAAATGTGAATTGAAAACAAATTGATACCTTCCAACTGTGTTTCTTTCGTGCGGAAGTTACATTATACAGCAACCATTAATGAATTTTTGAAACGATATATAGTCTGTTCTTCCCAAAACCATCAACGTCATGATTAAAACCATGAGTTTCATTTCTTTATGCTTTTTTTTATTATTACCTAAAAAATTAATACTTGAATTGTAATACTGAAAACCTAATCATGCTATAAGAATATTGAAATAAACAACAACAACAAAAAGTGAAATTCAACTACGCATTTATCCTTAAAACAAAAATTTACCCAGAAGATAAAAAGTCACAAATAAAATCATAATGCCAAACTTATATATATACCCAGGTACGTAAACGATTACCATAACACAAAATAATGCATAAACATTTCATTGCACAGTAATAACTAATGAACTTCTTAAATACATAATCCATTCACATCTACCTTATGAATAATAATCAAAAACACAAACGTGATGACAGAATTTATATATCTAAAGAGTTTATAAAAAATTGAAAACAACCACATTTTTAATCTGAGTTAAAATCTCCTCTGGCTAATTCACAACAGTTAAACAACCCTTTATTCTTATTTATCCAGCATACCAACTGTGTTATAACTAAATAGATTTATACTATTTTAACTTTAGCTGAACTTTAAACAAAATGGGATACCTTTCACTGCCAATTCACATGTTAGTAAACTAAACAGCATTGATCATCTTCTGTAGACATTTTCAAACACTTCTAAACTCTTTACTTCTATATTCATACCTATAAACAAATTACTAATACTTTATTTACTTTCCAGCACAAACATACATAGGTATTTATAAAACACTTTCGCTACCATTTTTTTTTAGTGAAATACATAAAACTGCTCTCTTCGTTTGGAAAAACTGCTAAACTTTCTGTATTTTCCAGTAGATTTTGTACTTTTTGGCAGGCAGACAAAAGCATCAAGCATCGATATAAATTAGATACAATAGATACAATCAGACAGCATAACACATTCCCCACTTCCACAGCGTCATGAGAAATAAAAACATTCATAGCTGTAGGACCATTTTTAATGTAATAATAGCGCGCGTCACCAAAACAAATTTCTCTCGGCTTCCTTTTCATCCAGCAGCATATACACATTCTAAACGACAGAATAACTGAGACATCCACTCAAAGCTAAATCAATTAATCTTTCAAAACTAAATTAAAACCATCCCTTACTGTGTAAATAAACATGAAACTGCATTTCTCCACTGCACTTTCTTCTGTATAGCGATATTTGATAACTAAAACGTAAACAAACATTTAAAAACCTGTTCTTTTATTAATCTAAATTATTAAACAATAAAAGTCTTATCGTTCTGCACAGCCAATTTTTAAAAACTTCACTGCACTTCTTCTGTATAAAAGTTTTATAATAATACCTTTTGTTCGTTCGATCTTTCTGCAGCTAATTTTTAAAAACTTCACTGCACTTCTTCTGTATATCTAAATATGATTTTTCATTGTAAACAAATGATAATAAAACGTTTTATAATAATAACAATAATACCTTCGTGCATACAAACCTGTGTTTCTTCATCAGTTCTTTCGTCGATTTGCTGCCTAAAACAATCAAATTTAAATCAAAATATTCGTATACAAAAAGAAACACGTCTTCTTCGCGAAGTTTCTTGCTCACGAAATGATCGTTGACAAATTTCGAACGATTAACATTGCATTGCTCGCACTCCTCCAAAGACGTTTTTCGGCTGATTTCCACCGCGTAAGCCAAAAATAACAAAACGGAGGAGCATATACTAATCGCGAAAAATCAAAAAAATCACTCTCGCTTTGGCGTGGTTTTACGACGAAAAGGGAAAAAATAAGAAGGTTTTGACCGTGAAAAAAAAGTAAATATATCACTCTCTAAAATAAAAGTGTGACACACAATCGCGGATTATTATAATAAGATTAATAGGGTTTCTGTGTCATTACTTTTCAACTAAAGAAATGAATATCATGGTTTTTAGTCATGACGCTCTGGGTTCGTACAGAAAATCGCAATTGTTTTTAATTCACATTTTGACACTTTTACGACTTTCGTGATGGCTTTTATTTACATTGGGGTGTGGATTCTACGAACAGTTACAGCGATTTTAATCTTTTTGTTGTTTACCTGTACGCACAATTTGTTTTTACTACTGCATATCTGCATATAAGATTTATTATGAATATTTTGTTGTGTTTTAGATCTTCTGATTAAGAAGTTTTTCTGTTCATAACTCCAGTGTTGAACTAAATATGCTTTAGCCGGAATACCTAGAGACTTTTAATTAAAAGAGTGAAGAGTGTTTTTTTCTGACGTTAGATATTTTTAATCATGGGGAACCATTGCATTGCATCTTCAATTTATTTTACAGAGTGAAAAATGCAAAAAGTGAAAAAAGTGGATGCACAGCACGTATTTTTATTTTTGATGAATTGAAACCCGTGTTCTACACGCTGTTCTACACGGGATACTACATTCTAAACATTCTACATTCCAAACAATTGAGGAAATTTATCATACTAAAAGTAATTATACTAAGCTACTCTCTCTGTTCAGCTCACATCGATTAAAACCTGTAAAAAAATTTTACACAGGTTACTAGTGTGATATATATTCTTGATGTGACCTAAGCTTTTCAGTTTTGATACATTCAGACTTTCATCCTTGTATGAAACTTTTGAAAATTTAACCATTAAAAGATTTTCCATGAGTATTTACAAGAGCTACACACTCCGGTTCCCTTACGATGTAATATTTTGGGTGCCTTTATATCCTTTTTAGCTCTAAAAAACTATGAAGAGATGTTGAGTGACGACAATGATGTTGATTACCAACCACTAAGTAATGAAGGTAGCAACGAATTGAAGTTTGTATTAATTTTTAAGTTGTTTCTAGCATTATTTCAAGAACGGGTCCATCCTCGATAGACATAAAACATTCACCCCCTGAACTTCATGAACCCTAAAGTGAACAAAAACTGGCTTTTACAGTGTCGCATCCAGATCATTTATGGGGACATCGATTTTCAGCAGGGGGGTTCGCGTCAGCTGTGATGCTTCTGATAGCTCTGACATTTTAGTACTTTCAAGAGGAGAAAAATCACTTAATTGCATGTTTTATGAAGTACTTCAAATTTGGTTACGGATTGCATAATTTAGAACTGCACCAGAGAGAAGCTCTAAATTACTATTTAGCAGACCGGACAAATTTAAACCGTGTGAAATGTTACGTTTGAACTAATTTGGTTATTGTTCTAAATTACTTTTGTTTAATTTGTTCAGGAATTTATGATTCTGATTTTTTCTTTTGGATATTTTTTGGGGACATTTTTTGGGCGCCCATAACGTTTCAACGTTATCATTTTCGGTCTGGATGCGACCCTGTTTTACTTCGGGATGGTGGAATTACTTGGGAGTTTCTCAAAGATTGCCAAGTTAGCATAATAGAAACTATATCTGGAAGTTCCAGCCAAAGTCATGTAAGCACTAATAACAGTTAAGGTTGGTTCAATTTATCTGGACCTTTATTGGAAGGTTACAATGATCAGTACTTTGTCACACGAGTTAGAGATAATCATAAACCATGAAAGATAACCATTTCTAAATTATCAAGAATAAAATTAATGTTTAAGGCAGCCATGTTGGAAAACTTTGCCTAGGGTTCTTCAATTCTTAGTGGAAATCTTTAAGGGAATGGGTTTCGATCACATCAAGAGCCGGATAGGTGGAAACCAGCCTTTAAATATCATGTAGATGGCCTCGGAGCTAGGATGTTGGTTAAAGAAAAAGAAGCATCAAAGCGTTAAAAATTGCTGCACTGGGCTGAGCATCACAATTTGTACAATCTCATGTCCTATAAACTTTATCTTATGGAATACTTGTATGCTATTGTAAGAACCAATTGATATCAACTGATTGCCCATAATTTTGTAACATATGACTTGCAGAAAATATGCTTAAAAGTCCATTTACAAAGTCATTTGATTGTATATTGTTTGAAATTTGTTCCCATTTAATACAATCTGTAAATAAAATGTTCTAAAAATCTAAAGGTTCATTAAAAACGTAAAACCTTTTGTATTATAGGCCGTGAACACACTTCAGAAGAAGATAGTGATAATAGAACAAATAATAAGCTCCAAAAAGGTTTGAAAGGATTTCGAATTTTCATCTTTTAACTTCTGTGAATAATTTCTAAATTCCCATACTGCAACAACATAAAGAATCTTTTGTTTACTTCATAACTTTTAATAAGTTATTTATTGTTAGTTCTTTATAAATTGTTACTATTATAATTGTTTCAGGGAAATCTAAGAAATCACGGAAATATAGGCTTTGGTCTGAAGAAGGAATAGCAGCGTTCGACCTTGAATTTGGTGAGCACTTAGATAAGGAACGGGGCTATCCAAGTAAGTATTTCGGGTGTGTACAGTATTGAGTGGCATTCAAATGAACGTTGATGAGAACATTTCTCAATATTCGTATTTTCAGTTTCTCTCCTTGACATTTTTTTTTTAAATCACTCACCCCACTCAAGGCCGAAGCCACTACAAGGAGTGGGGCTACATATTCCTGATGTTCATCATAGCGTTAATCTCCCCGACTAGCCTTCATTTTTCCCGAAATACATCAGGGAATCGAGCTAGTTGCAGTACCTCCAGGAGTCATGACTTTTTCAACACCCGACCTCAGCGGGGTTTGAACCCTCAATTTTGGGTTCCTAAGCTCAATGCTTTAACCACTAAGCCGGCATTGATATTAAGATGATATCCAACAAGATAATATCAGATATTGGGATTTGTTCTGTTCAGACAAAATTTATCTGATCTGTTATATACTACTCTATATACCTTTTTGGGTGAAAAAAAAAACTAAGCTAAACAAGAACGTTTTCATTTTAGTCACATATTTCATTATCTTAACAGGCAGAAAAGAAATTGAAAAATTTGGGAAACGGTTTAATTTAACGTACATTCAAGTGCGTACAAGAATTGTGAACGTTAGACGCTTAAGATTGGAAAATAGAAGAAAAATCAAAAAACAAATTGGCATCGATATGTGAAGAGTTATTTTGTTATACTTTGTTTTGTTATTTATTTTTATTATTTATTTTACCGCTGTTATGTTTACCTTTACTTTTGTATTTATATTTTACATTGTATTTACCTTTAGTTTATTTAGTTTACATTAAGAATGGGAAAACAAAGAAAAATCCAAACAGAAATCCACATAGATATGTGAAGTCTTCTTTTGTTACTGCTTTGTTTTGTTATTTTACGGCTGTTATGTTTACCTTTAGTTTTGTATTTATATTTCACATTGTATTTACCTTTAGTTTATTTAGTTTATATCAAGAATGGGAAAACAAAGAAAAATCCAAAACAGAAATCCACATAGATATGTGAAGTCTTCTTTTGTTACTGCTTTGTTTTGTTATTTTTCCCTTGTTATGTTTACCTTTAGTTTATACAGTTTAAATTGAGAATGGAAAAACAAAGAAAAATTGAAGAATGGAAAAACAGAATTGATCCATCCTATTTTTCCATCGACCCTTTGATTGTTAAGTTTATTAAACAAAAAGTTACATTTGTGTTGTTATCTGGTTTTTTAAGTAACGGTGCAACTTTTTTCATACCTTTTTTCATACATATTCAATTTTGAAGATTTTGCAACTTTAACGTGACACATACATTTTTATGAGATATTGTCAAATTGATGTCTTAAATAATATTCCAGTCATCCCATGAAACCTTGTTCTCCTGAAATGAAAATCTACTATTTTCAAAGTTAAAGTTTAATGTTAAAGATGATAGCCATTGTTGTTCATCTGTATCGCAAATAAAATCTCATGCTTAAACTAGGAAGCTGTGTTGACTGTTGTACACTAGCTAGTGTTGACTGGCCCCACATTATGTTACCTATGGTTTTTAAAAATTTAATATAGCATATGAATCATCATCAAGAATCAATCTTATGTTATCGAAAAAAAATTCACCTTCTGAATGAAAACTTTCTTTCCTATCTTTATGAAATGTCATTAAGGTTATATGATATCTTATGACTGACATTGTACTCATTAAACCTTCATTATATTGTTCTTCCATTAATTTGTCATTTCAGGGCGGAAAAAATTCAAGTATCTTTCCTTATGCAAGTTTGTGCTGGTGGATATAAAAAGTTGATAGATATAAAAACATTTCCTTAAGAAGAAATAAATACTCAGCTATTTGCAGTCATTCCAGGTTTAAGTGCTTGATAAAAATCTGGAATCTGTGACATTGTGGCATTCATCAATTCATAAAGAGCTTTTTGAAGTGATACTGAAGTCATATTCTATTGATGTGTTTGAAAAGAAGAAGAAGCATTTTCCAAAATGTTGTCAAATATACTGTTATGCATTAGAATGAAATCCTAGAAGTTAGAGTTTATGCATTGATGGTGACCATGTTTTGGAGAGACACCGAAATTGCTGTAAAGTTGATAATGCTTGGGGTTTCCTACCATCTGTTTGCCTCTACTGTTACTCTACTGGATTGTTGTTGCAGATGATAAAACTATGGTGTTCATGTAATTGGGCAGAGATTGAATCTTTTTGTGAAGCAACTGAAAATTTAGTTTAGATGAAATTCAATTGGAAATGTGTGTGTGTTAGACCTGGTGAGTAATTTCATGCCTTGGGATTTTAAAATTTAGTTCAGAGCTCCCTGAATTCTGAAAACTGTCGGCATCAGCATCATTATTCACTATAATTCCTTAATAAACCCTTACATATTCCAATCCAATTTTATTTTTGTGTTTTCTGAAAATGTATTAATGCTTCACGTTATGTTATAACAATAGAGCAGATAAGCAATAAATATTGATGAAGCAACGGGTTATAATATGTCTTTAGTTTTTAAACCTTTTTGTTTTTAGCTCTCAAAAGGAAGAAAAGACCTTTAACTTGACCAAATTTTCTACTATTGTCATGCCAACAATATTCATGTTGTTCTTTATCACAACCTTGAGATGCCTGTTGTTCGAATATTGGTGTTTTTGGTTTGCTGCAGTAACAATTTCCTATATACATTGCTTTTTTTGGAAAGGTTTGATAAAAAATTTTTATATCTCCTTAAAATTTTTTCAGCTCTTCTTAAGCAACATACTTCAGTAGTGTGGAACTAACAAAGTTACATTTTATTATATTAAACAGAATTGTAATTTTAATTTTTTTTAACCTTGACTTAGTCATGAAGGAAGAGTATGAATGCTATCTCACTCTGCTAAGGCATTACTATACTAGTAAACTTATCCAGCAAAATTAAAATGCTTAGAATGCTGCCAAAATTGTAGTCTTGTAATTCAGGTGAAAACAAGTCAGTCTGTATGGTACTTGTACTGAACATGGACTTGCTCCATGCAATGTTATCGATGGGTAGGAGAGCAAAAAAGAATGTATTGTCTATTCTTTACACAATCACCAGTTGAATGAAATTTTAAACTTTTAAAAATATAATAGAATCTTTATTACTGACATCGATCATTTGAGGTTTAGTTTGAGCTTTAGTTTTGTTTTCTTATGCTACCACATGCTACCACATGCTTGATTATCCAAGATTCAATTTTCTTTTTTTGTAACCTTTATAGTTACTATGGTTGTTTATGGCTTGGAAATCATGTGTTAAATGTTATTTCTGTGCATTTTATCTTTTTTTATCTGGTCTTTTTCTGCCTTTACAGTAGCTGAAGAAAACCTTCTTATTTTTGTGTTTTGAATCAGATATTTCGTTTTGGTTGGTTTTGTCCAATTTGAGTAAGTTTAAATTAGGGTTTCTGGAAATAACCAACCACTTTAATGCAACTGCATGTCTTATGACACCTTTGCTCATGGTTTCAAAAAGTGATCCTCTCTCTTTTACTTTCATTAAATATTTTTTGCTTTGTCATGCTTTAAGTTTGATCATGACTATTTTTGACTTGGTGCTTCCAACGGAACATGTCCCAAGTGCAAATACAAAAAGAGGATGTGTGAAAAGTTTGTTAAAAATCAGCATAAAGCTTTTCGTAAAAACAAGTTTACGTCATCAGGTGCAAATACAAATGTTTATTTTCAACCAGTTACAATTTAGTCTATCCCTCAAAAGATTTTTAGTATATATTTCACCACCTTTAGGCATATCTACAGCACTTCACATCAGCAATAGTATTAAACAAACAACAAACCTTTCTTGAACACTCAGACTGTAATTCTAATGAAAAATTGTAACTTTTAACATTTTAACATAACCAACATAAATTTGTTGCTTTGTAATATTGTAAGTTTTAACATTGTATTTGAACATTGTATTGTATAGGAAAATACTGCTTGCTTGTCAGTAAGAGTTAGTACCCAAGCAATTAGGGATATTTCTCAGCCTTGGTACATATTGATCACCATCTCATACAGAAAGGCTACTTTTCTTGCAGTTAGTCAACATAACAGAAAGGATGATCAATGCAAAATGGAATTTGGTTTCGTTTGGTTCCACATGTTTTCTTAGTATTTTTCCGATTGTTGGTAGTCTGTGTCGTCTGCAAGGGGTACAGTGGTATCCCATGTATCTATGATCATAGTTTGTGAGTTTTTGCTCCAATTCCCATCTATTTCTTAGTTTGTGTATTCATTATACTCAGATGTTTTCTTTGTATCTTCTGAGTGTTTCTTGGTAATCTGTGTCATCTATAAGTGGTACTGCAGTTTTTGAGCATTTTAGAAAAGTTTTGTAAAATGATCAATGATTCACTTGCGCACCAGAACGGAATTTGAATTGCTTCTACTTAATTTCTAAAACTGAGATCTATTCTCAGTAATTTCTGATTTAGTTGATAGTCTGTGTCACCTGCAATTGGTACAGTGGTACAGTAGTTTAAGTATCATACTATGCTTTTCATTATGTTTTTCCACAATTTTGTTGTTATTCAAATTCATGAAGCCATCTTTTAAATCCAGCATTTGGTTTGACATTCACTCAATCATTATCAGGTGTTCCTTCCTGACTTAAATTAGTTTTGAATTTTCATTTTATCTGGAGCTAGTAAATCATTTTCCATGTTTGCTGTATTTCACTGTATATGTAAAATTCCCAGCCAATGTGACTATGTTCTAACTCTGGTGAAATTCCCCATCTCTGTATGAACAACATTGTACGCAACGGTGAATGTTTTGAAAAATCCTAATCCTATTCTATCTATTCTCAGTAATTTCCGTTTATTTGTTGATAATCTGTTTTGTCTGCGATTGGTACAGTAGTTTGAGTATTTCTGTCAATGTTGAAACCACCCTTAAATAATTAAGTTAACTTTATCATATTTTGTGCTAGCACAGTGGATTCAGTCTGTCAACTAAACAAAAGTAGCCATATTTATGTGATTGAGCAGCCTATAAATACTGTGCCCCACCCATTTCTTTTTATTAATGGTTATTCTGAGCAAATAGATTGGATCAATTTTTGTTTTGTATTCTTCAAATAAGTCCTTTTTTAAGACACCTTTTTTTAGGTTCTATAATTGTTAATTCGTGAGGCTGCACACCTTGATGACTATCTCTTCTTGTCCTCATATCATACCCTTATAAAGTGAATTCTCTTGCTACAAAATATTCCATAGGCACAAAATTAATAACTTTCTTGAGTCACTTATTTTATATGTCTTAGCTATTTTGATTTGTTAAGCAGGAATACGTACTTCTTAATGCCTTTACATGTTTCTCACTCTTTTTAGTTAAATGAAAAAATGACATATGATATTCAAAAATATTTCCTCTATTCTTCATTGTATCACAGTCTAAAGTACATGAGAATTATACAAAATAAATATTTACTTATTTCACAATATTTCACAATATTGGGATCCCCACAACGACACAGTAGAGAAACTAAATAGATGAAGTATTAAACTTGCTGTGAACGAACTTCATTGACATAGCAAACGGTATACACTCTTTTGAAATAGTGACTATATTATATAGATAGACTATATAGATGTTGGTGCTTGTCCAGTCATCATTAGTATCACTATCATCGTGCTCGTCGGAATTTTTTTCGTTAACTTGTCTTTTTCTAATGCTGTAGGCAAAACTTTGAAAATAAAATATCGACAGAACATACTGTTTTCTCTGTTTCACATAGATTTGGTGTTTGGTGTTTTCTTATGGTTATAAATTGTCATTTTTATATTCGTGATACCTTCATGATTTGATTGAGGTAGATCAACCTATTTATTTCCAGGATTCAAAAGCATGCTGCACCTATTTCATTTTTTGTCAGAGTTACTGTTTTTTGTTTACGAGGACCTGGTGAACTACAGGTGAATTATTTGGCCGGTGTTCCAAACTTGTCAACGTTATTTTCACTTACATTTTTGCTGACAACTTCTTCAGCAGGCGGGTACAACCAGTCATGGATGTAGTTTTTTTATTAAACTTTTGTAAAAATCGAAATCTGCATCTGAGTTTCCTTGATTGACATTAATTTCTTAAAATCGGATGAGTCTTTTATGAGAGATGGCCCTTTTTGGCAGTGCTTTCTGTAGTAGTAGACTTCTTTTTGGTAGATCTTGCTAAGATTGACTAACATTGACTTGCTTTATGCTTGTAATCATTACTGGTTGCTTGACATCCCAACAAAGGTACGTAGCAATTGATTGTTGATTGTGTGATGCCAGTTGTTGGTAAAGCAAATACAGTAGTTCTTATTCAAGGCATGCTATGGATAAAGTAAGCTGCTTGAAGTGGTTCTTGTGATTGATTCTTTTGACTTATATTTGGTAGATCTTGTTAAGATTGACTAACATTGACTTGCTTTATGCTTGTAATCATTACTGGTTGCTTGACATCCCAACAAAGGTACGTAGCAATTGATTGTTGATTGTGTGATGCCAGTTGTTGGTAAGGCAAATACAGTAGTTCTTATTCAAGGCATGCTATGGATAAAGTTAGCTGCTTGAAGTGTTACTTGCGGTTGATTCTTCAGTTGAAATTGTTTAATGTAAGATAGATAACCCTAAGATAAGATAGATAGATGCCCTACCGATATTGTTTAATTAAATTACTTTTAACAATAAAATTGATAATATATAATAATAATAATACAACATAATGAATAACAACCATACTTATATTGTGTTTACTTCAAAATGTAGGATCTAGGATCCTTACAAGGTACAAATGTAACCGTTATTAAGCAAGAAGGATAATACAGCTATTAAGGTGTTAGTAAGGGAAAGAAGCATTGACTTTCTTAAAAAAATTCCCTCTTTTATATTTGGTTTCAGCCACTTGTTAAGTTTGGCTAGTAAAAATATTCCATTGAAAATTTTGGGAAACACTATATCATTTTTTTAAAGGACTGCTCTTCCTGATTTCATCAGAACATGTCTCTGGTAGGGCCTTGATACTTTAGCTGACTTTGATTGGCTTTGACGACCACATTTTGGTTAGCCACCATTAAAGTTTTCCTGTTCTTTAGTTATTTCTCAATGCTCCCCTTTCATATCCAGCCACATGTGCTGGTGCCATGCAAGCAGGTTCCGCCATTTAAGCTCTTGTCTCTACCTAATTAGAGTCTTGACTTGTTTTGTTTTTGTTGTTTTTTGGGTTTTTTTAACTATAGTGGTTGTTGTGGTTGATTCTTCACTTGACATGTTTAATGTACAACAGATAACACCATTCACTGAATTATTGACAAAATTGAATTGTATGACAAAAATAAAAAGTACTTAATAATGATAATGATAATAGATAAAACGGTACAATTTCTGCTGTGGATCAACAGAAATGGAGCAAAAAAGAACGCGAGGAAAGGAAACGAAATCTATTTGTGTTTCCACAACTCAACAAAATTTACAAGAACGTAAAAAAGTTAAATAAGAACAAATAAGTAACAAATAATATTCATAATATAAATAAATATAATTATAATCCCCTTTCATATCCAGCCACATGTGCCGGTGCCATGCAAGCAGGTTCCGCCATTTAAGCTCTTGTCTCTACTAATTTAGAGTCTCAATGCTCCCCTTAGACTCTTGGTGAATCTGAATGACTTACTACTGTTGAATCCCTGCAGAACATAATTCCACGTAGCTAGTCCAAACTTAGACGTTTTCCATATTTTTTCCACATGAAGTAGTTTTAATAGATATTTTTGAAAAAATCATTGACTTTATATCGTATATCGTATATGCCTCATATTGCTTCTAATATAAAATCCTTCTAGTGGTGCAGATCTCACCAATGTAAATGGGAAAGTATGTATTTGATGTGCACCTGGTATGCTCGAAATTTCTTTTTGTCACTAGACATTTGGTGTTTGCTATAGATCACATTCACCAAACTGTTTTTCCTTAATATTTGGTCTCTTTTAAAAATCACACGACTTTAATTTTAAAAATCCGATAGGATACTTTACAGGAGTGGCTTTTGCCCTTGAGGCAACATAGGATGCCTGTGCTGTTTGATTTTGGTTCTTGGAATTGTAAACATAGTATACAAGGCAAATGTCATGTCCGCCAATTAAGCCATTGTCTGCCTTAAATCTTTTAAAGACTCTGGGGGAATCGGAATCACTAATGAGCGTAGATTCTTTCCGCTAAAATTGGATTATGAACTTGATATATGTTATAATGTGTCTTTTTATGTCCTGAAAATGATTGTAAAAATGGTACTCCTGTAAGCTTGGTCCCCACTACGGCGATGAATCTTCGTCGCTTTCATATTTCGCGGCGATGGTTTTTTATGCCATTGGTGGGGATGAAAAGCGACAGGATTTTAAAATTCTTCGCGCAAAAAATGAAGCGATAGCAAAAGCGATGGATATCAAAACTTTTTGATATTTTATCGCTTTTTCTATCGCCTTATTTTCATTGTTTTTCGATCTCAAAGAAATACCGCCTATAAATTCAATGGAGATTAATAATCATTTATTGTTTTTGAGCGCGTGGCTACCAGAAGCTCAACATTTTCGTTTTGAATAACAACATTCTGATGTATACTTCAGTAGTAAAGAAAAATATAAAAATAATTTAAAAATTTAACACGATGGGCCGTAATTCTTGTGATTTACAAGAAGAAGAAAAATTGTGTGAAGAAGTAAAAAAATACAAATGCTTGTATGATAAGGCGTTTTCTGGTTACAAAGAAAAAGATAGGGTAATAAATGCATGGAAAGCTGTTGATGAAGCACTTGGTTACAACGAAGGTAAGAACAAAAATATTTCAAGTTTATTCCAGGGCCAGTCCAGAAGATAGACGAAACCTTCTGTGGAAGAGATTGAAAATACAGCAATATATCTATAATAATAAAACAAGAGCATTGTCAAAAATAATAAGTGATCGAATACCTAGGTATATATGACATAGAAGGATACCTGAGTATAATAACGTTTGACTGGGAATTAGCTTGACAATCAATGGAAATGAGAGATTGATAATTTATCGACATTTTTCTTTATTTTAGGTGATGGTAAAAGACGCTTTGAAAATTTAAAGAAGAGATTCAGTAAGAAGAGAATTGCTTATAAAGAGGCAACTAGATCAGGAGCAGGAAGTTTTGAAGCAAACGCAGCTGAGAAGGAGCTTAAAAAGTATGATTTTTTGGTGTGGTTGACACCTTTTATGAAATTAAAATCTACTCGAAGTAACTTGGACATTGAAGTTGACAATGAAGTAAATGAAGATACACTTGATCTGGAAAGGGACAATCAGGATTATGATGCTGACTCTTGTGAGGAGTATTCTTGTGATGAAGAAGAACAGGAAAAAGAAAACAATAACGCAAGCTGCAATAGTGATGCTGGTTCACAAACTTTCAAATCTCCTGCGTTAAAGAAAAAGAAAACAACCACAATAGCCACACCTACTGTTAATGCGAGGCCAAATGTCAGCTTTGACAAGCGCAAAAAAGATAGTAAATCTATACAAGAGATGGAATTGGAAACCTTGAAATGTTTACAGAAAGCTATTACCGAATCTTCATCCCCACCAAAAGTCCGTAATGAAAATGAGACAATCAATCCTGATCAGGCTTTTGCTAACTTTGTAGCCATTGAAATGCGCTGCCTCAGTTTACATAGTAAATCTCGATTTAAGAATGAAGTTACAAATTTGTTGTTCAAGTACCAAGAACAAGAAGCGGTAAAGTTTTCACCTTCTTACATGTCACCTCCAAGTGGAGTGTCATCAAGAATTCTTGAAAACCAGCATTACTCTAAGGCGGGTATGGAAGACAACAACAGTGGGAAGTGGTATCATAACATATCTTCATTTTTACAAAATTAAAGAGTGGACACGTCCTTTTGCATATATATTTGCCTTTTGTATTTAGGTCTCTTTTGTTTTAAAAAACATTAATATGTTATCTAATATGTTATTTTCTTCTCACATAATCAAGCTGCCAACTTACTTTACCCTCATTGTTAAGGTAGTCCTTTAAACTATCACGCATGTTAACCGCATCCTCCTTGTATCGAGATCCACGCACATTGGGCAGATCGACAATGCCGTTGTTATTTCTGATTTCTTTGCGCCATTCACCTTGTCTTATTTCCCCACTGCCATTCTCTGAATCCACAAACCCAGCGGGACAATACGAAGCGTTATCTGTTTGGCCTAAATAATTATGAAGTGCGATACATGCCATCGTGTATTTTTCACAGTTTTGCACGGATGCTTTTATTGGGTTGGTAAATATTCTCCAACGAGCAGTTAAAATTCCAAACGAATTTTCAATTACACGTCTAGCCCTAGATAGACGATAATTAAAAATTCGTTGTTCCTCACTTAGTTTTCCCGGATACGGTCGCATCATCCATGTTTTAAGGGGAAATATCTCATCGCCAACCAAGTAGTATGGTAATGGATCGTACTCACACCCCTGTAATGCTTCAGGCCTTGGCACTTTTAGAAGATTTCGTTCAAAACCTTTCCCCATATCACTATTTGCGAGCACTCCACTGTCATTATTGCTACCATATTGCCCAACGTCGATCAAGGTGAAACAATAACGAGCATCACAAACGGCTAATAATACCAAACTAAAAAATCCCTTGTAGTTGTGATAGAGTGTTCCGGTGTTTTTAGGGCATTCTATTCGGATATGTTTGCCATCTATCGCTCGAATTACATGCATGAGATTCCATTGGTCTTCAAAGCCTTTTGCAATGTTTTTCCAATCGTTTTCAGATTGCGGCGCTTGTAAATACTTTCCGGAAAGAACTTGATAGATTGCATCACATGTTTCCGAAACTATTTTAGACACTGTATTTCTACCAATTCGAAATGAAAACGTTAGTGAAACTTGAGATTCGCCTGTAGCTAGAAAGCGTAATGTTAATGCAAGACGTTCTGCAGCAGGAATGGACTTTCTGAAGGATGTATCTTGCTTCTTAGTAGTAACATGGTACTAAGAATGAGTAATTTTTTTCTTCTTCCCAACATGTTGACACTTCAACATCTTATTATAATAATCCGCGCTGTGCATCCCACTTTTATTTTAGAGAGTGATATATTTGTTTAATTTTTACGGTCATCGTCCTCTTATGTGCGCGTAAAACCACGTAGAGGCGAGAGACACTTTTTTCACGATCATTCCAAAAGCACGTGGCATCATTTGACGTCAGTTTTTTTATGATCACGGGGAATCATTGCATTGCATCCCCAATCGAACGCGACGTTTTTGGGGAAATACCTCGAGAACCAATAGGGATAACTGACGTTTTTTGGGGTCAGCGATACGGGTGATGGGATGACGCATCATTTGGGCCTTAATTTTATTTGGTACTGCGGATATGACGTCATCGAAATCTTTGATCAGCGATATCTCTCTAACGGTTGGTCGTAGCGAAACGATCCCATACATTTTTTTGATCAGTTTTTCGAGCTCTACAACATGGTTACATTTTCCGTTTCCAATTCCTAAATTGAAATTTTCATCACGGGGATCGTTCACGAGAAAGGCGATTTTGACACATCCTTTAAGTTTGGTAAAAAGTTTTTACCCGGGATACTAGTACGTATATAAACTTAAAAATTGTGCATAAAAATATTTTTATTTAAAAAAGCGATGACAGGTGGGGATGAAAAGCGACCAAGGAAGGCGATGAAAATAAAGCGAAGAACTTTCGAAAATTCGTCGTCGTTTAGGCGATGAACATTTATCACTGTAGTGGGGACCAAGCTGTAATGTTTTTGAATATAGAATCACTTTTACCTTAATCTTCAGCTATCTCCATTATGGGAATGCTGAGTTATGGCCATCAATCTGGCTTCTCAATCTGAACAAGCTACCCTTTTTAGCGTTCTTTAGTGGTATTTCAAGTGATGTTTCAAGTAGTCATGTAAAATTGGCTTTCGATATTTCATTGTGAGATGATGACTAAGACTTTATGGAGTGCATGAGCAACCTCAGTCAATGTATTCATTATTTTGTGTATACTAATTCTCCTGTGTTGTGTTTGTATTTACTTGTTAAATTATTTCTGTGTTGGATTACTTTTCTTGGTTATCATTGGTTCAAGGCAAATCAATTCTCATTTACATTCCTGTCATTTTTGTGTCGAATTGGAGCTGTTAATTAGTGGTTTATTTCAGATTTTCTGCTTCTCTTGTCTCTATCCAGGTGATGTTGGGCTTTTTGCTAGCTGGGTAGGGTTGGTATGGTTCATGTGATGGTGGTATATTTTATCTCCAAAACATGCATTCGGTTTCCCAGATCGAGTTGCAGGGTATGGAAACTTCCACAGTCGGCAGGGCTTGTGTGGATGACAGATTTGATCTCTGGTGCCCTTTTTGTAATCTGCGAAATAAACAGAGACACGTGTTTGTTTTTCTTTTACCATGAATGAGAATCTACTCTCTGTCAATTAGTTCATGTCACTGAGCTGTTAGAAATTCTTAGTCAGTTCAAGTATTTCTTGCTCAAGGGAATCCTAATGCCTTTTGCTAAACAAAGCTCATCTGCAATCGAGTCAGTTTGCATTTTATCTATGGTGAGTGTAATGTTCCACAAACTCAGAAAACAATCTCGGTAATCAATTCTACTATAGAGATAGGAAAGTGCCGATGCTAGCGCAAAACTGTGACGTCATCATCCGATTCTAGGGCAAAACTATGACGTCATCATAAATCATATGATTTCGGGAATTTCCCTACTATAGCTAATATCATCTTTGTTTTCATAACGCGTGCGAGTTATGAAACGTATTATTTTGATTACGTAAGTAGTTTCTATTATTATAACCACAAATTACTCATAAATGTAAATATCTCATAAAAATGTAGTAAAAAGCAGTTTGTAGAAGTTGGTAGCAGTTTAAACTTTATAATATAAATGAGCTAACAATACATATGACATACAGACACAGACACACACTGATCATCGATGCAGTCAAAAAGATCTTCAAAGTCAATATCCATAGGTATCGTTTATTTTGTTTGTTTGTTTTTTTACCTCTTATACATATCTATAATGTCCTCTGGCATATGTAGCAATACCATCGACGATAATTCTTTTGTCATCATCTGCATTGAGAGCGAGTTTGTTTGTTTTTATAGTGTGAACATCATGCTTAATCGATTGAAAGGTCATCTGTTCTCTGTAAACATTCTTACCATCGAACAAGCATCTCTTGTAATCATCAAACCCCATGGTCTTCTTTACTACGCACTTCTTGACTCCCTTGCACTTCTTGTCTTCTTTTCCATCTAGCTGTTTATATGCATATGTCTTCGCTCTTAGAGCAACAAACTCTGTCATTATCTTACCACCCAACTCATCTTTCATTAGACCAATGACTTTCTTATTCAAACCTATGGGTAAAGGTCTATTATCTTTCTCATCATACGCTGAAGTGTCGAATCTCAAAGCTACATCATCGGCAATATCTTTGTAGAAGTCGTCGGTTTTGATGTGATAGACAAAGCTGTCTGTATCCATATAGCAGAGCTTTAGATTGTCACCATATTTTGGTTTCATATAATCATAGTGAAACTTGTACATAATCGTCTTTGACAAATCAAGAACTGTAGGTCCCAGATAGATCGGCTTGTTCAACACGAGTTTGATCTTTTGCATTTCAGCAGCCATCAAATGTTCGCTGAAACAGATACTACCCTTGAAATTAGGTTTCATCACCAGATTCTCATATTGTTCTTTCTTGGTAGCCAAGCGTATGTCTTTATGTTTACGTTGATTCTCCATAGTTTTACCAAAGACTGAATTGTTCATGAGCTTGAAAAAGTCCTTTTCAAAGTCATTCTTTGATTTAGTACGCAAATTGGTGTTGAAATCGATGTACGGCTTCAACCATGCGCTTTGTCTAAATCTCAGTACTCTATGAACCTTCTCAAGAACAAGACCATGCTTCAGCGCTTGATCAAGTGCGCTGATATGAATAGTATAGTTCTTCTTGTCTGAAAGACATGGAGTTAGCTTTTCTACACCATTGATCTTCTTTCGCTCAGGCATAAACGGAAGATCGTTATGTGAATCATGAAGCTCCTGAGGATAGTTCACATCAACTTCAAGAAGATAACCATATTTACCGTCTTTCTCAGCCAACTTTGAAATGAAATCGGTGGTAAATTTATTAGCATTTACCCACTTGAAATTCCCTGTCGGTAGCTTCTGAATCATAGCCCATCCGTATAGATTATTTGCATCAAGATATTGGAGATAGCTACTTTCTTCAGTCTTCTTATATTTAACATCCATATACTTGTTATTAGCTTTAGCATGTCTATGAACAGCCTGACAGAGACCTCCTCTAATACCTTGCTCTACGAACAGAAACATATCCATATCTGACAACAGATCCAGCTCAACCTCTGTCTTTTTCAAACAGGCTTGCCAAGCTAGTCCTGGAGCAGTGTAAAAATGTGCAGGATCCAGTTTATAGTTTGCTATACATGTTTCCCTAAAAGTCTCAAAAACATCAGCAAGCAATAGAACGTCTGTCTTGAGGTAGAGATCATGATATGCACCCATATTTTTATTTTTCATATGTTTCCACACATTCTGCGCATGTGTATAATCAGCATCACTGATACCTTTCATGTTCAACTTGCTGTAAAAAGCATCTTTTGGTGGGAGCTTAGTTTCATTAAACTTATCAAAAGAATCAATGTATTCATAAGGATAAACTCCTTTTCTTCTCAATAGTTTGAATTGCTCATCACCCTTGAAGAATTTTCGAAGGTTTTTACACTGATCGTTAGATAGATTGTTTACCAAGTTATCCAGACTACTGGCCATGAAACGCACGCTATCGATGAATCTCAACTGTATCTTTTGAACCCTAGTCACCCCATTTTTATCAATGTATTCACCAACCTCAACATCCAATGAGAAAGAGATATATTTTTCTTTGTTTTCAGCGATGACGGCAATCCCTTCATCTCCATACTGTTTGGCTAGTTCTTTGATAAATAGATGAGCATCATATCCGCTCAAATTGTGAAAGACGATCGGAATGTATTTAGGCACTTTGTAACGGAGATTACAAGACTGATGTGCAGCTCCACGAAATTTACCAGTAAAATGACAGTGATCCCTAACCTTAATATTATCTTTTTCAAATTCTTTCATACATATGTGGCATTTATCAGAATCGGTAAATCCCTGTTCCTCTTCATATGTGAGGTCTCGCATTCTCTGTTTAGGAAACATATTGTATAGCCTTTTCACTTCACCTACCGCATGATCTACAAAACGTAAAACACAGTCTTCACCACGATAAAGCGTTAGAGGGTCTGAAACTTCACCATGAGCAAATTTGCTATAACAACAGAAGCCTGTGGGGATATGTATACCAACCTTTTCAGTGGATGATCCGATAACGCTACGCGGTTCTTTACAAACCTCTTTTGACAAAGCTTCGAAATCAGCATACATTATGAAAGGAGCTTTGAGCTGATACTGACCGTCATGAAACTTAACGGTGCTACCCTCCTTTGGCATCTCAATCTTAGCGACATCATTATTTTTACAATATTCAAAGTGTTCATCTCGTGTTTTCTCACTTGAGAATCCATTGAGACAATTCAAACAATAATGCTCCTTATGTTCATGATTCGAGTTGACCTTACTCAAGACACCACTCAAGTTCTTTACAGCTATATAATGTCTCTTTTCCTCTTCACATAGTAAAAACAAAACAACCGTTTCTTTGCGATCAAGATGCTTCGACTTACGACACATATAGATACCTTCTTTCTCGTCTTTTGTCAAAACATGCACAGCGATATCAGGGTTCCTCCTCTCAAACAAATCTATTTTATTTAGCGCCATTGGAAACGATAAACCCTCCCAATTATATTTATCAACATGTTTCTTGAGATTCGTTATCCTTTGCGGATCTTTCTTAATCTCATTGTGGCTCAAAGCTGCAATAACAGCCCATTTGAAACACTCTTCATCATCTTCGTTTTTAGGATTGATTATC
This sequence comes from Turritopsis dohrnii, assembly GCA_027922465.2. Classification (NCBI taxonomy): domain Eukaryota; kingdom Metazoa; phylum Cnidaria; class Hydrozoa; order Anthoathecata; family Oceaniidae; genus Turritopsis; species Turritopsis dohrnii. The sequence goes on from BQMF02000300.1 coordinate 283,361, forward strand.
GAATACTTACCACTGAAATTCTTAGGTAGCGGTAAGTAAGAGCTGCCTCTCGTTAATTTTAACTTGTGAAAGTCTACATCAATATTTAAAATTTTATCGATAACAAAACCGGATTGAGGTAACGCAGGGTTTTCAACCTGTTCGATTATCTTATTGAACATCTTATCAATAACATCAGATATATCGCTTTCATTGTGAATTGTTTCCATATTGCTATTGAACGCCTTATCAACATAGATTATCGCTTCAGGATTGGATAGATCTTCTTTTCTCCATTTGATCCACACAGTTGCTTGAATTTTTATTGATTTTTTGTTTTTGAGTTCTCTCATAATCAGATCACTTAAAATGGGTCGAACCTTTTCGAGAAACGAATCAACGTCCTTTTTTCCATCTGAGTTTATCTTGAACCTTTTGTAAGAACCCTCAAACGCCATTTCAACAGGAACAAACGCTTTTTCATCCTCTCGCTGATTGATAACCTCATCTTTTTCATCATTCTTCCTCTTATAGAGATTAAGAATCTTCTTCTTCATCTCTCTGAAAGCGCTACTCACTTTCTCACGAATAGGTTTAGGTGTGTGATTTACTAACCACTCCTTCAACTCATCCAACTTACTTTTCACAACAGGTCTATTTTTTGCCATTTCTTGCTGTTCAAACAAATCCATATCTTGTCGGGTAGGAATAAATGGAACAGGTCTTGGTGGTGGAACAGGTCGGTTAAACCTAGTAGGTCTCGGTGGTGGAACGGGTCGGACAGGTGGGTTTGCTAATAATTCGATCAACTCAGCTTTTCTGAGTTTTGAATAGCCATGTAGACCGCGTTCTCTCGCGATAGCTTTTAATTGAACAACAGTATTTCGTGAAGTCATGTTGTAATATACAAATGTGATTAGCTGCCTTTAAGATGGTTTAAGATGGTAAAATTTCCAATTTTTCAGACCATCTAGTTAACATTTGTTACTCGATTTAAGTAACAAAAAACACAGCCTCTACAAGGTTAAACGAGCCAATCTTTTTTGTTTGCGAACCATCTTTTTCTGCTCTTTATTATTCTCTCGATATCTGAGATATTTTTCTTCGTTGTTTTTTATCCAGTTTGAATAGCGTGTATAAAATGCTTGTTTAATATCAGGATCGAGAGTATAAGATGGATCCTTATCATTTTTTTCAAGTACCTCAACCATTTTAGCTTTATTCATTTGCTTAACATATTTTATTTTTCGTGATGCACATAAGTTTATCAATGTATCATAAGTCATTGATTGGTAATCTGATTCTGTTTTGTCGGTCATGTTTATTCTTTATATAAAGATAATAAAAACTTTTAAGCCACTTTTCTCGTGTCATTTTTTTAATAAAATGAGCTAAAATAAAACGTTGTTTATAAATAAAAAATGTCAGACACTAAACTTCAAGAAATTTATTATCAACCTCAAAACTTATGGAAAGGACAAAAGGCTGTTCGCAATCTAAGAGGATTTGGTTTCAAACCGAAGGTAATTAAGAAGTGGCTATCAAAACAAGCTTTGTGGCAAGTACATTTACCAGCACCGAAAAGAATCGAACGTCCACATTATGAGGTAACTAAACCGAATGAGATTCATCAATTTGATATATTGTATATGCCTAGTGATATGCTATATGGTAATAGATACAAGTACATTTTGTCTGGTATCGATGTTGCTTCACGCTATAAGGTGGCTCGACCTTTGAATACTAAGAGAGCGAAAGAGGTTGCCGCTATGATCGAAGACATCTACAAGGTTGGACCCTTAAACTATCCAAAAGTATTTCAATGTGATAACGGTTCAGAATTCAAAGCCGATGTGACAAAGCTGTTGGAGAAGAATAATGTTGAAATTAAAAGAGCAACTACAAAATATAAGCATACCCATACAGCTTTTGTTGAGGCATTGAACAAGATACTTGCTGAAAATTTATTCAAAATACAAGATGCTCAAGAACTGAATGATTCGGAAAAGGTATCATCTACGTGGGTCAAATATTTGTATAAACTTGTGGGTAGATTGAACGATACAAAGACTCAGATGATCGGTATGAAACCGAAAGATGCCATCAAATTGAAAGAGGTGCCTCTCGCTAAACGAGAGAGCTATCCACCTGAAGTACAGCTACCTCAAGATGGTTTGTATAGATATCTATTGCAACCGGGTGAAGAGCACGACGATCATCGAAAAAGAGCAACAGATAGGATATGGTCAAAGAGGACATATAGATTGAGTGAGGTAATAGATCAACCAGGTAACCGCGTAATGTATTACCTTCAAGATGGACCTGAACGAGCTTTTGTGAAAGAAGAGCTGATGTTGATACCTGAGGATACAGAGCTACCTCCTGATTATGTGCAAGGTTGGTGAATCATACATCTCATACAAAAAGTATCTTTACTAGAAACAAGTAAAGATTAGTCGACGAGATTTTATCTAGCGCCATATAACGTCATAATCAAAGAATTGTCTTTCTGAATTCTTTTGAGATTGTTTGAGACCTTTCGGTCTGACAAAGGCCTCTCTAGAGCTCCAACCATAATCATTTAATTCAATGAAAAGTCTTTCAGGCAACCACACCTTATATATTTTTCCTGCTCCGTCTTTCAACTCTGCATACATAGCTTTTGTAGAAAAAAATTTAACATGATAAATCACGTTTTCAGGTAGCTCTCGCCACTTTATGATCTCTGCCATTTGTTCCTTGTTTTGCTTGTTGATTGTCTGTTCGAATGTATCAACTGTTGGAAATTCCATTGTCTATATATACTTGTGATCATATCTCTTTATATCACTTTTTCAAATTGAGGAACACATAACCACACATCCTAGTAACCATTTTCGTTTATTGACTTTTTCAAGTTTTGGAGTTCTACCATCAAACTTTTTTGAAATTGATTTTGAGTTTCAGTCTCCATCTTTCTATCTGTAGAACTGAGTCCTTCTAAAGCTTTGTAATATGTTCCCTGCAAAACCTGGAATTCTTTGTAATTGATCCTTCCATCAGTCAGCGCCTGTGAGATACTTGTTTCGAAGACAGAAATTGAGGATGTAACAATATCATATAATTTTATCACTTTTTCTACTTTCTTTTGATATCTTTTGATGACAGCTGTGGTAAGTCCGGTACAGATAGAGCCGGCTAGGGCTACACCACCTAATCCTGCAGAAATAGGCATTCCAATAATAGTAGCCCCTGTTGCAATTGAACCGATGCCGGAGCCGATGGTTATAGCGCTTGAGCTAGCATTTAGTAGCATCGATCGTTCTATCGCCTTGTTGTATCTCTTGAGCTTGATGCTAAACTTGTTCTTAAGTTTTATCAACTCTTCAAACTCAGAATTTATTACGCTTGCGTTAAACTTTTCCTGCTCATTCAAATCCTCAGGAGCAGTTGGTAACTTTGGATAAATTTTAAAATTCATATTTAGAGGTTTGTTATAACATAATATAATAATAAATTATCCTCTAAATAAATAAAATGGCAGACATTGACATAGATCCTTTTGGAGAACATGGTATGACGACAGATGAAACAACCGATGAGACGTTTCCTCTCATACCGACCGGTGACCGTACGGGTGCACAGATACATACATCAGGTGAACGAGAAACATCATTCGGAGGTCACAGTCTGAATACTAGAGTTTTGAAAGAACTAGTTGAAGGGCTGTATGATAGATTATCCGAAAAATTCCAGCCAAAACCTGAGACGTTATATACCGATCAGTTTGAAATTAGAGATGGTGAATTATACTACAAAGACAGTAGCAAACCATTGACAAACAATGGAAGACTAAGGGCTACCGGTGCTATAGCTGACATATTGGGTAAGAACAGATTACGTAGTTTAGGGTATGATATACCTAAGAGCAAATTTTCAGCCAGACAGGCAGCTGTACTTAATAAAATAGCAGAAGAGCTTCCCTCGACATCTAAAATCACAAAATCAAGTGATGTAGAGCTTGAGGAAATTACGGGGAACATTGCAAATAGTACGGAAGATCTAATCTCATTAATAAGACAACAATCGGTCGATCATGAAATGACTCAGACCGGCGATCTATTTGAATATCCTATGCGAGAGTTGTTAGGATTGGATAAGGCGCTGAGAAACATTAGAGGAGGTCTTCAGGAAGAGGTTGCGAAAAAGGTTCGAATAGAACAGCATATCGATCGAGAGAAAAACAAGTTGGAAGAGATGGAAAACGATGCAACATACACAGATGAACAACGAAAAGAGGTTGAAGAGAGAGTGGAGGGATTACGTGAAGAGTTGAAAGCTAGGAAAGAGAACATTGATATTCTCAAAGGTAAATTAAACAGTCAAGTAACGAGCATCAAAGAAACCATTGCTAAAGTCCTCGACAAAGATACCTCATTAGGTGAAAGGATACGAACACTATTCCGCGAACAAGGTATCACAATCGTTAGCATTCTGACAGCGTTTGGTATGGCTATCGGTGTCCTTGTGGAAGCTTTGTTACCATCTGGAGGGTCAGCAGCTGGAAGCTCTTCACAAAATCCTGACAAAGGTGGTGATAAAAAGAACGATGCAAAGGAATGGATAAAAAATAAACTAAAAGCGTTAGCATCACTTCTAGGTAGATTGGCGTCTAAAGCGGCGGAGGCTTTACCAGGAATAATTGGATCTATCGTATCGTGGATACTCACTAGAGCTAAGGAAGTTGTAGGTTGGTTAAGTCAAAATTTATGGGCTCTGATTGTAGGGTTGATCTATACATACCTTGTCACTAGACGATAACCATCTGAGTGTGTATATATGTTACACGTATCGTGTAACATAATTTTTGTACTCAAATTGAATATACATTTTATCTTTCAAAATACCACACAATTCCACCAATACCGAGCATACTCAGAGCTATAAAAGCCAATTCCCTTTCATGTTGATCATGACTCGGTGTATAAAAGTCGCTCAATACAGGCTCTCGTGGTAGCGGTTCAAGATGATTACTAAACACCCTATTGTACTCTCTCATTGCATCATTGAGTTCTACGAATTTTGAATCAGCCTTCTTTTCGAGCATGAGCTGCTTATTGATAAAATCGATTCTTTCCTGTCGTTTTTGCTGCCATTCAATCTGTGCTTTTTGTAATTTTTCTATGGCCAGATCATGACGTTTTCTTTCCCTATCGATTCTGTCTTTAGATAAACTTGAAAACAGATAGCTTGATCCTGTGAAAGCCAAAGCGTTAGCCAAAGCTCCACCCAACATCATTGCGATAGAAGCCATATTTAGATATTGATATTTTCAGGCAAAATCTTTTGTTTGATTAAGTAGTCCTTTGTCACTTCACTAGCGGCGATAATGGCAACTAGTTTTCCCGTATCTTCCAAGTCGAACTTTTGAATAGAGGGTGGTGTCATTTTTAACACCTTTTTTCCTAGCATAGAGTAGCCGATAGCGAAAACGCAGACGACTGATGCATGATATAAATCGTTGACGATACTTTTCTTGTCCATATTTGTTACATATACATTTTTTTCTTTTTATTCCATTTCATGTTTATTGATTTTCACTGGTATTTTAGATTTTTGTGGAAGTGGGGTGGATGGTGACCCACGGGGTAATATTTGCTCTTTCTTTTTATACATAAAATAAGTAAATCCACCAACTAAACCGAGAGCTATTATTCCACCTACACCATAGGTGTAATTCATAGGTTGTTCATTTGGTTTGGTGAGAGAGCCATCGAGCTTATTCATTTCTTTTTGAGGTGACACTTGTTTTAATTGTTCTCGTTTTTTACGGTTGTATTCCGCCAACTTCTTACCCGCTTCAACCTTTTTTGGGTTCTTCGTTGTCACTTGAATGGGAGTCTGTTCTTCTGACATTTTTATTATCTGCTGTATTTATATTATCATCGGATTTATTTAAATTTATTTCATTGATATAATGCCTCCCGGTAATAAGTCCAACACTGAGTGGTGCTAATAATGAGCCGAATTTATAATATAAGTCACATGTAAATCTTTGAAGGGCAGAGTTTAAGAAGGGGTCAGTTTCCAGGTCATTGCTCAACGCATCTTGATTGTTTATTCCTAACGTTGCACAAGCCCCCATGGAATAAATACGTATCAGTGATTTCCCCAAGGATTTTACCATTTGACCTGATAGTTTAGCCTCGTAGATACTAAAAAGTTTTTCTACCTCTTCATCTTTGAGTTTGTTAATCTGTTCTTCCGTGTACATTTTCCCTAAGTATAGCTTGCTATTTCCAGTTAAGACACACTCGAGTAATTTTTGTCTTTTACCATCTGAAGGTGGAAATTCACCCGGAACATCATAACTCTGGTTGATTAAATTATCGATCGCTGTTTCCGCCATTTTTATTAGAGAGAGGTATTTTTTTAACACAAAATAAAAGTAAAATAGCGAGATCAACAGTATGCTTAATAACATGAAGTTGACATATTCTATCATTTTGTTGTGTTTGTTATAATTTTCTTATACTCTCTTATAATTTTGTTGAAATTTGTTGTATAAGAGTTTGCTATCCTCTTATAATTATGTTGAAATTTGTTGTATAAGAGTTTGCTATCTTCTTATAATTTTGTTGAAATTTGTTGTATAAGAGTTTGCTATCTTCTTATAAGTTTGTTGAAATTTGTTGTATAAGAGTTTGCTATCTTCTTATAATTTTGTTGACAAAATAATTATAAGAGGATGACGATGTTTAATAATATATTCTAACATTGTTAAATAAATAAACATTGTTTACAAGATCTTTGTTTTCATAACGCGATACGAGTTATGAAACGTGTTATTTTGATTACGTAAGTAGTTTCTATTATTATAACCACAAATTACTCATAAATGTAAACAATTAAATAAAAATGTAGTAAAAAGCAGTTTGTAGAAGTTTCATTTTTATAACATAAATAAGCTAACAATACATATGACATACAGGTCAGCGTAGTCTAGTGGATAAGAACGATAACTTGTAACAACAAGGTCGTGTGTTCGAACCCCACTCGGTCTCTCATGTCCTGGTTGAAAAACTTGCATGAGTGCGCACTTCCCCGCAGTTGCGTTGGATATATCGCGGAATGGTTAGCATTGTGTCTGGGTGATTTATCACTGTCAGGTTTCTCTGGTCCATAGAGACATTCAGGTTACCGTCATTTCGATCGAAATTCAACAAACGCCAGGGCTTAGAAGTGTTAGCATGAACCTAAACTACTATGACATGTGGCTGTCGGGATATAAACGTTAGGGCTTGAAGGTGTTAGCATGAACCTAAACTACTATGACATGTGGCTGTCGGGATATAAACGCCAAGGCTTGAAGGTGTTAGGATGAAGCTAAACTACTATCACATGTGGCTGTCGGTACAAAAACCTAAGGGTTCTCTAAAATAGAGTTTTGTTTTCAATAATAATAATAATACCATATACTAAACATCGTGGTAATCGCTAAAACCAAAGCTATTTTCTCTTCTTCATGAGATGGGAGTGAATCTGTTTGACTCACTACTCTTTTGTGAACTTTCTTTTGTGAACTTTTATTTTTTGTTTGTGTTGGAGAGCTAGTCACTTTGGGTGAAATATGATGCTCTTGCATAACATTAATCATTTTGTTTCTTCCGAGGATCAAGTTGTCATTAGATATGAGAATTTTATTATTATAACCAGACACTCCCGACTTGATGTTTAGATTCATGTCACTAGGTAACATGTAAATACCTTGTCCAACAGAATAATCAACTTTGCTTGAAGCGTAATTTAAAGTATCCTGATAACGTTTAATGTCATCTTGAATATCAACTCTGCGGTTAACAATGTCTTCAAAGTTATTCATAAAAACTCTTTGAGCTGTCAAAGCACTTGAATTATTACCTAAAATAGAAGAACGAGCTGAGGCTTGTGAACTAAGAACAAGATAAGCATATGCTCTAACACTCTCTGAAATTTTTACAAGACCTGTTTTTGTAAAGCCTTTAGATTTTTCTATAATCCATCGTGTCATGGAGTCGTCTGTGAAATAACTCAGACCTGGCGTTGGATAGTCTCTACGTCTTTTTTGATATGAACTGTAAAAATATTGCCCTTTGTATTTTTTAGGATCAGAATCAACACCATATTCACTACAGATTTTTAAAAACTCTTCTTTATTATAAGGATTATCGTATTGGTTGAAACTATCTTCAAAAGGTAGAGGTGTCTGCAGACGCTTAATGATTCGTCTAATGTGATAATAGACGTGAAAACGATATACCGCTCTAATCATAGGAGTAGAGCGACTTTCTTTCAGATGTTCAGAACTGACTCCACAAGCGCTTGAAGCACACCAAGTGACAAAATTGAGTTGGGTTTGCCATAATTTAAACGGTTGTTCCTGCCAAATTTTCATACGTTGATCATTTTCATCCATTTCGTAATTAGTAAATATATTTGGAAAAGTTGCGGGGAAAGAACCGCTCTCAGAGACGATAATTGTTTGTTTGTATAAATCTTTAGCATTCAATATCTGAAGGTATTGCCCTCCATTTGGTTTATAAAGCGCGTTGGGAACATATTTAAAAATATTCTCCATTATTATTTAATAATATTATCTTCTATTTAATACAAGAAAATGTATATCACAGCAAATCTCGCAAAAGGAGAAAATACCATATATCTATCTTACCCCATTCAAAACTTGGATGGCTCAAAAGAAATTGCATTGGTTGATATGTTTGCAGACAATGTTACGTATGAAATAACCACAGACCTAACAGTGAAACTGTCTGCTGATGGGAAAGCTAAAAAGTTGGTACCTAAAGGAACATTCACGAGCAGGGAATTGAATGCCTTTTTAGCAGGTGCCTTTTTAGAAGGTGAGGTAAGTTTTAAATCATTAGTCAAAGACCCTCATATAATCAGAACAAATAAGCTCGCTAAAATAACCAAAATGAATTTACATCTCTCTGAACTCGACAACACTCAAAATCTTGAGAATGGAAAGCTAAGTGATATTTTACTAAGCTATCACCTGGTTGAATATAATGACTTCACACATGTTCAGCCTAAAAACCCTCAATACAAAAAATTAAAAAATGGTGTATTTGAGTCTCTCACGTTGAAACTCACAGATCAGCATGACAATATACTAAAAGAAGACCTAGGAAGAACCGTTGTTTTGCACATCCGCTAAACCGAGATAAAAAGTAATAATTAATTATATATATCATAATTAATAATGGAGTATGGAAAGAGGTTAAATCCAGAACGTTCACTTAGAACTGCCCGCGGTGTAAAAGGTTCTCGTCAAAAAGTAATTGTCACACACAATCCGAGTGAGATCGATCAAAATCAGTTATTATTGGTTAGGTTTCCAAATTTAGGAAATGATGATGTTATTATCCCTGGCACAGCTAATCTAAGTTTTGATATTGAACTCGAGTCGAAAGCTGACTCAAAAAGAACATTGGTCAGTAACATTGGGAGAGCTATCGTTAAAAAGTTGGCTGTCAAGTTCGAAGGTAACGAGATATTGAGCATCGATGACTTTGATCTTTTCGGGTGTTACAGAGATTTATGGTTAACCAAGTTTGAAAAGAGAAACGCGATAAGACAGGGTATCATCATCGACGATGGGTGTACAGAGAATTGTATGAAATTAAGAATTGGTGCTTCAGATAAAGACACCTCTGATGTAGAAGACAAGGCCATTGCTGACACCTATAAAAACAAGTTTGTCATTCCACTCGACTTTGAGATGCTAGATAGTACTATCCCATATTATCAAGCGGGTTTAGGTAATAGGTTATGCTACGAGATCACATTTAACGACTATAACCGAGTTATCTATTCTGACCCTCCAGATACTGCCGCAGGTCAAAAACGTAACCCAGATGGTAAATACAAAATATCTAACATCTCACTTGAATATGAGCTTGTGACACAACCCACGTTGGCTAGACAAATCGCTTCTGAATACGAAAACATGGCTTTGCTCTATGATAGGGTTTTGCGGCACAGACAAATTAGAGTAAACAAGTCAGACACAACGTGGAATTGGTCATTCAACACACCTGCCAAATCTTTGAAGGGTATTTTAGTTCTATTTGAAGAAGAAAAATCCTACAAACGAGAAACCTGCAAATTCTATAATCCAAAGATCGAAAAGGTATCTGTCATCGTCGAGGGTAAGCCAAATCAACTTTTTGCTCAAGGGATGCAGCCGTTTGAACAATACAATGAGATTTGCAAGTATTTTGCTGAAGGAAAACCAAAAGATAATAGCGTCGGCGAAAACCGAAAGCGCTTGGGATTACACGATGTAAAAGTCTCTGATTACTTGACAAACAAGTATGCTCTATGGTTAGATTTCAGAACAATTGATGAGAATGCTTTGCATGGGACCGGCCGAAGGATTGAAAATGCGAGTGAAGGCATCACTTTACAGATTGAAAAGACCGCTGAAACTGCAGGAAACTTAAACGCATATATATATCTAATAATGGATGCTCAATTAAACATACAAAACGGTCAATTTATGTCTACATTATATTAGTAAAATGAACACACTTTACATGAAAGAACCTCACACAGCATTATTCGTCGGACCAACATCGTGCGGCAAAACGGATCGTGTCATAAAATTATTAGAAAATGAATACTTTGATCACTTTGATTTCATCGTGATTATATGTCCCACCTTAAGGTGGAATCAGACTTACAGAGATCGGAAGTGGTTCTGGAATGACAGCTATGTGATTTTAATTGAGCCGGAAGGATCTTTGTATGAATATATTAAGAAAATGGACTTTTTCTGTGCTGGATATAAAACCTTATTTTTGATTGATGACATCATCGCTGATGAAAAATTGGATAAAAAGAGAAACCATTTGCTCGAGTTGGCAATTAGCGGTAGACATCGAAATCATTCGCTATGGTTACTTACACAATCATACACAGCTATACCTAAAGATTTACGACGGCAAGCTAAAATGTTATATGTGTGGTATCCAAAAGATAGAAACGATCTAGCCACTATTCATGAAGAGAATGATGTGATTGATTCACAAGAAGAATTGAAAGATGTCAAGGAAAAACTGAAAGGAGGGAAACACACGTGCCTAGTCATGAGAATGGAACATCCGAGAACGCATGTGATTTGTTAAACAGGTTGACGTTATTTGTTACATGACTCTTGTAACAAAAAATATAAGACTACTGTAAGACTCCTATAAGACTACTGTAAGACTCCTATAAGAGAATAATTTACGTCTCAATACAGATGTCATATGTATTGTTAGCTCATTTATATTATAAAGTTTAAACTGCTACCAACTTCTACAAACTGCTTTTTACTACATTTTTATGAGATATTTACATTTATGAGTAATTTGTGGTTATAATAATAGAAACTACTTACGTAATCAAAATAATACGTTTCATAACTCGCACGCGTTATGAAAACAAAGATGATATTAGCTATAGTAGGGAAATTCCCGAAATCATATGATTTATGATGACGTCATAGTTTTGCCCTAGAATCGGATGATGACGTCACAGTTTTGCGCTAGCATCGGCACTTTCCTATCTCTACTATTTTACAAACAATTTTTACAAATTTTTACAATTCTACAATTTTACAAACTTCTATCGCCGTTTGTAAGTGCGCCATTGCCTTGGCTAAGTGATGTAGTACCCTATTTTAACCCGTTTTAGTTTATAAAATCTGATATATCGATTTTTCCATGCTGATGAATGTAAATTATGGGAAATTCAAGTCATACAGTATTACAGAATTTAGTGCTTCCTTGCAATCTTGTATACATGGTCGACATCCGAAATATATTTCTTGATTACTCCATGCTGTGTTGTTTATTCATGGTTACTTATTATTTTGACCCAGTAAATTGAGTAGCATTGAGCACCTTGACAGAAAAGAAGCATCGACAGTGCTTTTTGTTGTTATATTATTGTCTTGGAAAATAGGCTTTTAGGCCACAGGATAATGTCACCTTAAAGTGGATCTAGTCTTTATCTTTTCGTTAAGGTGACAATTACATATACAAAAAACGTTAGGGCTACACTTAAAATTATATATCGTTGTAAAAGTCACTAAATGGTCTTTATGACATATTGATCTTTTCCATAGGATGTATTTTTATGAAAAGTGATAGAATCACTAGAAACAAGTATTTACGAGTTGTCACCCTAAAGTGTATTTTCTTAGCACGTCACCTTTAGGTAGATCCAGGATTATATATATATATATATATATATATATATATATACTTTAAACGTACAAACTTTCGCGGACAGAAACTTTCGCGGATGAAGCCATCCGCGAATTTTTTTTATTTAGCGGACATAAACTTTCGCGGATGAGCAGTTCAAGTTTTTTTCGCGTGCATAAACTTTCGCGGAGAGCAAATTTTGAAATATTTCGCGTGTATAAACTTTCGCGGATCGGGTCACTATTAACTATTCCTCAAAAAGGAAAACAATATTTTTTGATTTTCGTGATAACAAATGAAAGAAATTAAAAAATACAACAAAACACTTGTAAAGCAGTACAATATAATAATCTACTTATACTAATCCGCGTGTGTGCATACCACTTTTATTTTAGAGAGTGTTTTGTTTTTTCTAAATTTACGGTCAAAATCTTCTTAATCGTGGTCATTTTTTCGTTAGACCATTGACAATTGACGATTAGTATATTAGCACGCGGCGTGACGTCAGTTATTTTTGTCGTATCACGGGGGAGCCATTGCATTGCATCCCCAATCGAACGCGACGTTTTTGGGGAAATATCTCGAGAACCAATAGCGATAACTGACGTTTTTTGGGGTCGGCAACACGGGTGACGGGGTGACGCAACATTTGGACCTAAATTTTATTTGGTACTGCGGATATGACGTCATTAAAATCTTTGATCGACGATATCTCTGCAACAGTTGATCGTAGCGAAACGATCCCATATACTTTTTTGATCAGCTTTTCGAGCTCTACAACATGGGAACACTTTCCAGTCACGATTTTGTGATTTAAGTTTTGGTCTCCTATTTTCGACACATCCTTTTCGAAATTATAGCCGTAAAGTAAAAAACTTTTACGCGAGATACTAGTAATAATAATAATAATAATAATGGTATATTTGCCTCTTCCAATGAATACAATTGGCTCTTCGTGCATTAAATCAAAATATAAAAATATATATAATATATATATATATAAAACCTATGAAATATGTATAATTTATTAGCATAAATAAATAATTAAAAAAAATGTTATATACATTAAAAAAAAAAAAAAAAAAAAAATTTAAAACACGCGAAGGTTAATCAATTGAGATACTATATACACACATTAACATTCGATGGAGAAATCGCGTAGAGAAATAAGCCTAATGGTTTCGAAATAGGAACGTAAACAAACAAGAAGCTAGTCATACTGGAATGGGGGAGTAACTGACCTGCTTTTTCTTTGTTACTTGTTCATTACCGCAAAGCCAATCGAATAGAGAATACGACTAAGACAAACGAGTTTGTGCCTTATCCATAAAATACTTTTTCGTTTTATTCCTAAATATGTTTTCGTTTTCAATTTCTCTCAAATTTCTTGGAAGTTCATTAAATAATTTAACTGCTCTGTTAGTAAAGGTATGTTTATGACCTTTTTCACGGATTTTCAAACCATCATTATTGCACGCTCGTGGAAGACGCTTTCTTTCGAAGTTGAACTTCATATATTCCGGAAATGCTGTTCTGTGGATGGATTGGTGACATAACATGACTAGTCTCGACTCAACACGTTCGGGAACTGGTAACCATCCAAGTGAAATTGTATCTTTCGTTGACGAATAACGACGTAGGACAAATGCTGCCGCTGAGTTTAAAACTTTCTGGAGCCTTCGTTGTTGGTTGAGCGACAGTGGATCAAAAACTGAGTTACAGTAATCGATTTTTGATAAAACGAGAGATTCGGCTAGTCTTTTGTGTAAATATTTGTTAGCAATGTTTTTTAGCTTTCGCAGTATCGAGATTGTTGAGTAACATGATTTGGTCACCTCTGTAATGTGAGTGTCCCAATTTAACTGCTGTTGGAATTTTACTCCAAGAATTTTACTGGAATCGGTTCTTTCCAGTGTAGTCTTTCCATCTGGACACAGTTGAAACGCTGTATGTCGAAGCCTTGAACGATTAGTAGTGAAAATCATAAACGTCGTTTTGTCCGGGTTGAATAGGAGATTCTTTTGTTTTGACCAGTTATATATTTCATTCAACGTTTTTTGAATATGTTCAATAGTGCTTTCGATGTTGGCAGGTTTGCAACTTTTGTAAATATTTGAATCGTCAGCATACTGTACACACGTACAGTTCTCACAATTTTCATTCATATCACTAACATAGATATTAAACAGGATCGGACCCAGGATGGAACCTTGTGGAACACCGAAGCCAACTGATTCACATGGTGACAAATTGTCATCTATTTGGACATATTGCAGCCTTCCTGTCAGATAACTGGTGATGAGTTTTAATACGTCTTTTGACACATTCAGCGAATATAACTTTTTTATCAGGGTGGGATAGTCCACTGTGTCAAAAGCTTTGCTGTAATCAGTTAGCACTGCTACTGTTATTTCTCCCTTGTCAAGATTATTCAAAATATCGTCTCTCATCTTTAGTAATAGTGTGTTGGTTGAATGATGTTTTCTAAATCCGGATTGCGTTCTCGAGTAAATACATTGATCTTCTATGTAATTTGTAAGTTGTTTCATAATTATTCTTTCAAATACTTTAGAGAAAATGGGTAAAATGGAAATGGGACGAAAATCTTTACTTTCAGTTGGATTTTCGTTTTTTGGGATAGGACAAACTTTTCCGATTTTCCATTGTTCTGGAAACACTGCTTTTTCGATCGAATTGTTGATAATAGCAGTCAATGGAGATGCGATTGTACCAGCGACTAGTTTCATAATGTTTATTGGTATATTATCTGCACCCGTTGAACAGTCATTTCGTATACTCTTGATCTCACCTAGCACTTGATCGTAGTTAACTTTCTGAAGCTTGAATGGTGTTATATTTGGCGAAGTAGGAGGAAAAGATTGGATCAGCTCGTCAATTTCTTGCTTAGTTGTTGGTAGTTTTCCGGTGAGATTTTCAGCCATGGTGGTGTAATATCTATTTAGCTTTACTGGATCAAAGTCTACTCGTTTTTTGTTTGGGTCTAAAATTCGATAAATGGTTTGCCAGATCTCCTTTGGGCGTTTCGATGAGAGAGCTTTACGGTAAAAGTTCCTTTTAGTTCTCCGAATAGTAAATTTCAATTGGTTACGAAACTCTCGGAAGCGTTTCCAGTCTGTTTCATCTCCCGTCTGGTGACATTTAAACCGGTATTCGCGACAATGTCGTTGAAGTGATATTGTATCAAGATCTTTTAGCCACGGGGCACTAGGACGTGTAACCTTAACCCTTTTGAGTGGGGCATGTCGCTCAAGCTCTTGGAGTATGAGAGTGTTGAGTATGTCTACTTGATCGGAAGGGTCATCAAAAGCATAAACCGTCGAAAATGGTAAACTGCTGAATGAATCAACAAAGCTCATTTGATCGAAGTCTTTCATCGAACGTAGGATTTTAAATCTGGGTTCAAACATTTTGGCTTTTGCATCAATAATAGCGTATACACAGTCATGATCACTAACTTCAGGGCAGGGTATTACTCCTGTAAGTTTTACTTTCCTTTCGATATTAGTCATAATGTGATCGAGAACAGCTTCTCCTCTTGTTGGTTGGTTCATGTGTTGTTTAAAGCCATGTCCTTGTAGGATGTCGTGGTATTGTTTCTAAGATGGACATTCTGTGTTTACTGTGTTGATGTTCATGTCCCCACATAGTACGATGGCACCGTCCCATTTTGATTCAATTTGCGCAAACACGTTGTCAAGTTTGCTGAGCCATTCAGCCTTTGATGCATCATTAAAGTTGTCCTGGTAACAGGTTCCAAGCAAAATTGCGGAGTTTTTATTTCTATAACTTAGTTCAATCCAGGCGTGTTCAATGCTAGGTTCAATGTTCATAATATCTTTGCGTAACTTGAATTTGTAACAGTTTTTTACGTATATAGCAACTCCACCGCCACGTCTAACTTCTCGATTTCTGAATAAAGCTTCATAACCTTCAAGTTTCACGTAATCTAACATCAACTTATCAATTTTTAACCATGTCTCTGATACAGTAACGATATCGAAATCATAGTTGTTAATAAATGCAGTGAATTCAGCAAAACTCGAACATAGGGATTGGGCATTTAGGTGTGCGATGCTAAGTTTATTTCTATTACTGACAATGTTAATTTTATGTTGACATTGGTAATCGGTATCATTGCCGATGTCGTCAGATTTTGAGAAGTTGGTTTGTTGCATGTGTAATATCTTGGTATTCGGGCATTTATCGTTTTCACATCAAATTGCTTGCCACATTTTCCATGAACTGATTCACGACAAACAGAACATATAAGTCTTTTATGAGTTTTATTGACAGTTTTATCACAGATGGAACATTTAGGACAGAAACCAGGTCCAGGATTTCTCTCTACATCTCCTGATAAGATTATACTAAATGTCGCCGTTGTATTCGAATAATACAGTACTCTTGACTTTGCTCTCTTAACACGACTATTGTTTGTAGATAGCTTTCTTTTATTTTCGATGATATCAGTTTTAATTGCCGTTGGTGATAATTGCTCTGTTGCGATAATTGCAAGAAACATCAGTAACAATTTCCACGACATGGTTTCCTCGTGCTATGTTATCAGAAGGTTGAGTGTTATGAAGTTTGATTTCAAAAAAAAAACAATATTTACAACTCCAATGAATTCAATTCTCAATTTTCTTCTCAAAATCAGCAAAATATTAACATACCACCAGAAATGATAAAAGCAGCCAAGCATATGCAATAATATCAGAAATCGTTCACAAAAATCCACAAATAACACCAAAATAATCATCCAATTCAAGAGCAACACATACACCAAGATGTTATGAATCAATGAAACTCAATGAATATAGAAGAAGGGTGTTAGTGTGACCATGTCAACGCTTTCGGAATCATCTAAAGAAGGGCGGTCTGGATCCAAGAATGGTCTGGACACTTCGGATGACAACGATGATGATGTTTTTTTTTCCATGGCCAAATTTTGAGGATATGCCCTGTTTTTGGAATTTTTCGTTGACATTAACTTTCGCGGATGCCTATTTTGAAACATTTCGCGGACATAAACTTTCGCGGATCGAGCAATTCAGAATTTTTCGCGGGACAAACTTTCGCGGATTGGACTAAAATCCGCGAAATCCGCGAAAGTTTCTGTCCGCGAAAGTTTGTACGTTTAAAGTATATATAGTTATTCCCTTCCTGACGAAGAGAATGAGAAAAAAACTTGTTCATTTGTGTGCATATTTTAATAACATGTTATTTTGATTTTATGCATAAGAAAAGTCTTTGTTGGATATAATATGAACTTACCAAACCTCAATACAACGTGCTTCATCTACC
Source organism: Turritopsis dohrnii (assembly GCA_027922465.2). NCBI lineage: Eukaryota > Metazoa > Cnidaria > Hydrozoa > Anthoathecata > Oceaniidae > Turritopsis > Turritopsis dohrnii. Next base: position 300,898 of record BQMF02000300.1, read on the forward strand.
ACCACAGCTACCACATTTCGTTGGTATATATTAGATTTCAATAACTTCCTCCCTTCCTCACGCAACAGTGATTCTGGGTGTGCAAACAGTATTAGGACCAGGGCGTTTTTAACTTGATCTGAAACTTTTACACTCCCCTCAATTTCCTTATTTGTGAACAATTTTGATATGTTTTCATCACTATGAACACAACCACCACAAGTTAAAATTCCAACAATCAACATTCCTCTCCTTCAGAATGTTTACTTGATCTTCTATGATAGAGTTAAGCGGGCATACAACAATAATGATGGTGGAATCACTTTGCTGGAATCAGTGATTTGTTTTGGTTTTAAAAAAAACCATCGTGTATTCTGTGAATCCAAAGCAAGATTTAGTCTTTCAAATAGATTAATAATTTGTTCCATGATGTTTATTTATAAATAACTCGCCATATCTTTGCGATGACTTTTGAATGGTGGTGGTTTCATCATGAATCGAACATTTCTGTATAAAAAACTGGTTCAGCAAGTCACCTAAAAAAATTTTGTGTAATTTTTATGTGAATTGACCAGTGTTGGCGAGGGTCTTCTTTGCGGCTATCCATATATAGAAAAGGCAAAAGACCCTGGTTGGCAGATGTTTGGAGAGGTTTCAGCATCAACAAGGAGATTTTGGTTGAAAACATGCAGAAGAAATCCTTAATTAGCCAACGTATCATATGCAATCAACTTTCAAGATTATAAAATATCAAAAGAATTGCTATTGAAATGCAAGAATGCCTGGAGAAAGTAAAATGAATACTTAGAAGAAGAAAAAAGTTGTTTTAGAGGGTCAAAGAAAACATAAGCTGACTCGCGAGGAAATTGATGAAATAAAGAAGAAAAAGCAGAACTTGCGTAAATGTATAGACTCCTGACAATGATACAACAAAATATAGCATCCAAGTGGAGCAGAAAGCCAAATTTGTGTTGTTAGCAAAAGCAAGCACATTTCGTAAAACAGAAATTGAAAATTGGAAGTTGGATATTTTAAAAGAACTTGTTCTTTGATAACCCAAACACGTTCTGTTCGTTTTCAAACCGTTGTTCTTGTTAACCTTCTAAAAATGAAATTCTTCTAGCTTATATTTTGTACAAACTGAAGTCACACTAGTTTTGGTCTGTTTTCCGAATTTTTCACAGATTGAATGTCAAATAAAGTTTCAGGGAAGCCCATTTTTTATTTCTTTTTTACGTTTTAGGACGTTAATATTCCACTATTTATAAAAAGGTTTTTTTATCTATTAGAAAGATACTGTATTTCAGATTTTGGGATATTTTACTAGCCGCCCAGGCGTCGTTGCTCGCCACCCATGTTCAGCATGCATTATGTTGCAGAATTTAACTTGTAATAATAACTTTAGCGTCAAACAAATGGCAACATATAACACAGAACTGTTTACCCAGACATACAAAAGCACACATTGAATCTTACAATAAAACAAATTGATACCTTAAAACTATTTCTTTTGAGCCAAGTTTACATTGGACTGCAATCATTAATGAATTGTTGAAATGATATATAGTCTATTCTTCCCAAAACCATCAACATCATGATTAAAACCATGAGTTTTATTTCTTTAATGGTTTATATGCTTTTTTTATTAATAATATTACCTAATAGAATAAAATTTTAATTATATAATAATGCGTAAAATCTAATCATGCCAAGATATTTTGAAATAAAAAAGAAACCAAAAAGAAAATTCAAGTTCGCATATATCTTAAAGGTAATAATTAAAAACACAAATTTAATGACAAAATTTATATAGATATAGGTCGCAAGGTCTATAAAGTCAACCGATACTGTAAGTCAATACAGGTTCACTCAACACTGGAGCTGGACAGAATAAAGACTTTAAACCTGAAATACACAACCAAACATCAAATTAATAAAAATAATGGAAACAACAAAATGCCCTACTTAGACCAAAACCATAATTTAATACCCATAAGATATTAAAGGCAACAAATAAAAACATATATACACAGCAGGCATAGTACGCAACAATTACCATAGCATAATGAATGTGTAAACTGAAGAAAACTATACCCCAGCAATGCTTCTTATTTGTAGTACAATTACAATTAATGAATTTCTGAAATACATAATCTATTCTTCTCTCAACTAACCTTCTCAACATCATAGTTTAACTATATTTCATTTATACACTTTTTCTTTTCTGACCTAAAAGAAAAAGATTTCAGTGATGAACAGCTACAATACTTACTACTGCAATCATATTTAAGCAAACAAAAACAAGACATAAATAGCTGGCAAACTGGCAGGCAGACAAAGCATCAAGCATCTGAAACACCATCAATAGATACAATCAGACAGCATAACACGTTCCCCACTTCCACAGCCATGAGAAATAAAAACATTCATAGATGTGGGACCATACTTAACTGATCTGTTAATAAATAAATCAAATCTTCTTTGCTAAGTATAAAAATAATAATAGCACGAGTTACCAAAACAAATTTTCTCGTCTTCGTTTTCATCCAGCAGCATAAACGAAAGAATAGACGCAGATATCTATTGAAAGCTAAAGTAATTAATCGTTCAAATCTAAATTAAAATCATTCCTTACTGTGTAAATAAACATCACTTTCTTCTGTATAGCGATATTTAATAACTAAAACGTAAACAAGCATTTAAATGCATATACATAACTTACTTATGCATGTGTCATCTGTCCTTTTATATTCATGTTTTGTAATAATACCTTCGTACAGACCTGTTCATTTGCTCGTTCTGCAGACAATTTTTAAAAACTGCACTGCACTTCACTTCTGTATATCTTATTATACTAATTCGCTTTGTGCATACCACTTTTATTTTAGCAAGTGATATATTTACTTTTTATTAATGTCAAAAACCTTCTTTTTTTCCCCTCTTCGTCGTAAAACCACGCAGAGCGAGAGCGTTTTTTTACGATTAGTATATGGGGAAACCCCGCTGCTGATCGTTTTCATGGGCTAATAAAGAAAAACTCTTAAAATGCACTCATTTGATTGGCTGACGATTTCCAAAAATTTCGGTTGTTAATAACGGATTTGCATTATCACTGTGAATTTCACGAAGAAACACAGGTTTGTATACATGCGAAAATATTGTTATTACAAAACTGTTTATTGTTAAACTTTTATTGGATTTTAGATAAAAGAATGGGTTGCACATGCATAGGTGATTAGTTGTTTGTTTATAATGTAAAGTCATAGTGAAATTTAGTTATTTTAGTTATCAAATATACAGAAGAACAGGTCTGTATGAAGGTATTATTATGAAACATGAATATAAAAGGACAAATAAAATAACAAATAAAAGGACAGGTGACACATGCATAAATAAGTTATGTATATGTATTTAAACGTTTGTTTACGTTTTAGTTACAGAAGAAAGTGTAATGAAGAAATGCAGAACAAAATGATGTTTATTTACACAGTAAGGAATGGTTTTAATTTAGTTTTGAAATTAATCTTTCAGCTTTTAGCTTTGAATAGATATCTCAGTATATTCTTTCATTTAGTATGTATATGCTCTGGATGGAAAAACGAACAAGAGAGAAATTTATTTTGGTAACTCACGCTATTATTATTTTCATACTTAGCAAAGAAGATTTGATTTACTTATTTACAGATCCCACAGCTATGGATGTTTTTATTTCTCATGGCTGTGGAAGTGGGGAACGTGTTGTGCTGTCTCATTGTATCTATTGACGATGTTTAAGACGCTTGATGCTTTATCTACCAGCTATTTGTGTTGTTTGTTTTGTTTTTCTATTTCTGTCTTTTGTTATATGGTTGCAGTAGTAAGTATTTTGTAGCTGTTCTTCACTGAGAAATCTTTTTCTTTTAGGTCAGAAAAGAAAAAAATCTATAAATGAAACACATGGTTAAACTATGATGTTGAGAAGGTTAGTTAAGAGAAGAATGGATTATGGTACTTCATTGGTATTTGATTGTACTACAAAAAAGAAGCATTGCTGGCGTATATTTTTCTTCAGTTTATATTTTTTCTTGATAAATGCATTCATTATGTTGTGTTTTGTAATTGTTACATACTATGCCTGTTGGGTACATAAGTTTGGCATTATGTTTTTATTTGTTGGTTTAAATATCTTCTGGGTATTAAATTTGGTTTTGGTCAAAGTAGTGCATTTCGTTGTTTCATTTATTTTTATTAATTTGATTTTTGATTGTGTATGCCAGGTTTAAAGTCTTTATTCTGTCCAGCTCCAGTGTTGAGTGAACCCATATTGACTCACAATATTGGTTGACTTTATAGACCTTCTGACCTATAGAAATTTTGTCATTAAATTTGTGTTTTTAATTATTACCTTAAGGATAAATGCGTACTTGAATTTTCTTTTTGTCTTGTTTTTTATTCCAATATTGTTACAGCATGATTAGGTTTTCCATTGAATTGCGACCGACAATGAAAATCCGTTGATTTTGAAATTGAAATATTATTCTTTTAGGTAATAATAAAAAAACATAAAGAAATGAAACTCATGGTTTTAATCATGACGTTCATGGTTTTGGGAAGAACAGACTATATACCTTCTTAAAAAAATTGCAGTCCAGTAGTAACTTTGGCACAAATGAAGTTGGAAGGTATCAATTTGTTTTGAATTAACATTTTGTAATGTTTGGTTTTGTATGTCTGGGTAAACAGTTCTGTGTTATTGCCATTTTTTTTACATTAAAGATACTTCTCTTCTGCGTATAAATATGTGACGATTTCAGGGAAAAGGATAACAATCGTTTAAGCGATTCTCTTAAATCGATTTTTTAGACAAAATAAGCGTTTCAGATAAATCGATTTTGGGATTTTCAATCGAACGTTTAAGATTTCTTTGAATCCCAAAATCGATTTTCCTGAATCCCAAAATGGATTTCCTGAATCCCATAATCAATTTTCCTGAATCCCGATTCTCGATTCCTGATGAAGCGATTTTTTATTTCGAGATCAAACCATAAGTCTGTTATCAACGAACTCCATTTGTTTGATGCGCTGAAAAATCATTTTAAAAAAAACATAGATCTAAGCACTTTTTACTAAAAATAATGGAAAACAAGACCTTTTGTAATGAATAATTCGTTGTTTTTTGTAAGTGTTAGCGTAAAAAGGATTTTAGCACGCTGTGTAACATAGGAAATTTGAAAATTGAAAGCAAATCTCCGAGCGCGTAAATCTACGAAGGATGAACATCAATCGCCTTTGGTTGATTCAGCATTCTGTAAAGAATCAATTTTATGCAAAACATTTGCAGCGCACATTGATATTTTATGAAACTGTCATTATGAAAACGGAGCACATGGTTTGTTATGGCGAACGAAATCAAATGATATCCAAGAAATCCTGATAAAACGAAACTGTTTGGAAAGGGTGAGTTGTTAATAATGAATTGTTGTATCTATTTTGTTCTTATTTCAATATATACTTAATTAAGTCACACAATTCTTCGAGTCAAAACATCAAACACATTTAACTATTTAGCCAAAATTGGAAGCGGCAGACAAGAATGTGAAATAAACAAAACCCTTTGGAAAAGAAAAAACTGTGTGATATGTTCGAAGGTGGTGGTATCCCTGTCAATCAAGTATAAACAACGCTTTTGTATGGTGTGAAACACAAGTACATGGGAGATTATTTGAAGGTTTAGGAAATCACTCACTTGTTTTTTTATGTGTGACTAATAAGAAGTGGGCACTATTTTCTTTTCGTACCCCCTATAGGATTAGAGGTTGGGTTAGGGTCAGGGCTAGGTAGGTTTAGTGTTTAGGGGGGTACGAAAAGGAAATAGCGCCTGAAAAGAAACAAACTGGCTTAGCACTCTGCCACACCACATAGTTTTCTTCTTATTCTACCTCGATAGTTTTTTTAACTTTAAATTAATTTCTTTTAAATGGTTTAGCCATTTTTCCTCATTTGCGTTAAAGGTGGCAATAGCATGCCTCTTGGTGATCTTAATTTTTTCAGGGTCAAGTTTCTGGCAGCCACGATCTCCTTTCAAATTTGATGTAAGCATCTGCTCTTCTGAAAATGATGCAACAATTAATTGCACCACACAGTCCACAAAGTTTCCACTACGAAGGCAAATCTCTGTGATGGTGGTGGCTTGTGGTATTGTAACCCTAGCATCTTCTGCAGCCCCTGGCAATGATGAAGCAGCATCACTGAATGGCAATGACGTGGCTTGAATTGGCTCAATGTCAGGCAAATTTAAAGATCCATTAGCCAGAGTAGAAATGACATCATCAATATTTAACTCAGCCGGCACATCAACCAAAGGGACCTGCTGATCTGTGTTATGTATTTCGTTTCTTATGTTGTTGATGGAACTTACAACATTTGAAAGGGTGCATGAAATTTGATATAATTGGTCGTGTATTTGCATGTTCTGTTTGTTGTTTTCGTTCATTTTTTCTGATAAATCATCAATCATTTTGTGGATTTCTGGAATAGATGCTTCAGTCTGTGTAGCACAATCACATGTTTTCCCCACACTTAGAAACTCTTCATAAGATGTGATAGAACGTATTGGGGCAACCTAAAAGAAAATGTTATGTATTGTGAAAGCACTTTTTAGAATTTTAAAGCTTACATCACAAAAGTAATGATAAAATAATAGTTATTTTATCAGTACTTACTTTGTTAGATGTTATTGTGCTTTGCAGGTTAGTGTAAACATATGAAGCGCGTTCATTGGTGTTTGAATTCTAAAAATAAAAACAGAAGTTTTTAAGTCCATGATCATCAATAAAAATTATTTATTTGAAACTAATTCAATCATCTTTACTGTAGGCAAGTTGCTACTGCTTGCTTCCTGAAAGCTGTCTTGAAAGTTAAGGGATGTCACCTATAATATTGAACAGTTGTATGTCACTATGGTTATTAGAATTTCATGGCAAATATTTACAAATTGGTCTTACAAGAGTGTTCACATCATTCTCCACAATTTCACATCTTGGCTTATCAACTGTAAAAACACAGGTCGGCTAAATATTGAATTACAACATTAGTATAGCAAATATTTCACCTGCTATGTGTATAAACAGTTATTTTTGAGGGGAAGTTTTTATCCTTGTGTTGGTAGTGTTAAAGGGGAACTATACTAAAAAATCACAAGTTTTGTTTCTTGACTTATTTAAAACAGCTTTAAAAATTATGAAAAAAAGTTTTTGAATTTTTGAAAAATCATTTTCCCTTCCTGAAGTATTAACTGTAGCAAATTCAACAAAAAGGTTTTTCGCCATTGTCACTCCAGCTTGTTTCTAGACCCCTATTATTTTTTGCTGACAAAGCTATAAATCAACATGGTTTTTTGTGTTTAGTTTCCCTTTAAATTATTTAAGAGATTTTGCTATATATATATATATATATATATATATATATATATATATATATATATATATATATATATATATATATATATATATTATAGTAGATTAAGGCGACAGAAATTGCACTTTTTTTTCAATTTAAGTCGACACTAAATTAAGGTTGACAAATTTGTGTCACCCTAAATTTTACCATAACCTTTCTTCAAGTTTCGCTGACTAAGCAGGACTTCTCTTTCTGCTACATTTTGTTGCTTTAAATCATCATTATTCCACCTAAACATAATAGGGAGAAAATGCTGGATTATGGTAACAATTGAGCTATAAGTTCTGTGACTGTATATGATAAACTTCAAGAAATCATCGATTTAGGGTGACATGTGTTTTGCTGGAAATTTCACCAAAAGTAGCCAGTATATTTTATGTTTGAAGTTTTTTTACGTTACTTAGAGGAACAAAATGTATGTGAGTTATAGTCTTTCTTAATATAATTTACCGCTTTTTGAATTTTCAGGAATATTTAAATATAGGTTATTTTTTGAGAGCAAATTTTTTACACAAAAATACTTGGAACTAAATACTGTTTATTTTGTTGTGTAAAAGCCATATCTTCACCTCTGCTGTTTGTTTTACTACCAGATGAGCAAGGTTTATGTTTTGTTTTATTACTGAAATTAAGTAATTAAGGGTGACACGTTTTGTTGTCTTAAATTGAACAAAAATCTCTCATGTGTATATTATAAATCATATGACATTTTTGCCTGTGATGATCAATATCATCCATTACTGATAACTAGGTTAAATGCCCAAAACAACAAGTAACTTAGTCAAAACCATTCAAGACAGGCTAGTTGGATAAAGACTTTTTTTAATGATTGTGGACAGAAAATACTCCGTTTAAGTCGTACCGAGGATAAATCGGGCTTTATGCAAAGCTATATAGCAAATGATTCGAATAAACCTTCCCCACATTTCCATTTAGAAACCGTGCTTTGGCGTAGTTAATAAGTATGGTCTCGTTTCAAATAATTCGATCTCCTTTTAACTATCCTACTGCTGCGGAATAGAAATAATAAGTGATTTTTAGTAAATAATAAAGGTATGTAATTAGTGAAACAATAGCGCGCATTGAATTGAAGCAAAACTTGATATCTATTCAACCGTTGATGTGTTAACAAGGCGTCAATACTCCTTTCCATAAATTAATAATTTATTTATCGCAGCAGCCTACACCTCGTTTTCAAGTTGAATAATAATGACGCTTGTATCATTTACAAAAGGTGATGATACCTTGGGGAAAAATTATTTCATGAAGTTCTTTTATTATCACGAGTTACGTAATAATTATTTAGATTAGAAACGAGGCGAGGGCTGCGCGATGAATAATTTATGAATTTTTCGATAGGTCTATCAGCAGGAAACATAAAATACAGTCACCTACGATTGTTGAAAGGTACAAAAGGAGAAAGCTATGCGACAGTTTCTCGTAAACACAGCATCCTTAAAGAATCCCTTTGCAGACCAATGAAAGAATAATCTATGATGCATTGAAAAAACGCAACATCTATGAAAAAGCAAAGGATGAGGATGAAATCGACAAGGCATTTTACCAGTGGCTAGTGTCAGAGACAATATTCTAGCTGTGAATGGAATTCTACTTAAGGAAAAAATTTTATTCTTTGGAATACTTGGTTTGAAAGACTTTCAGAAATCAGATGGATGGATTGATTGATGGAAAAAACGATACAACGTTTCATTTAATGCTCTTGTTACTATTGCAATAAAAATATAAATGAAATAAAAGATTTTTGAAGAATGGGTTAGAAAGCAGGACAAGAACTTTGAAAAAGAAGTGGCGTTTATCATTTACAACTGATTTGACGAAAGTTTAGCCTCTCAGAGTCTTCTTTAGTTTTCTTATCATTTAGGAAATTAGCCTGGTTGTTCTTATGAAGCTTCTGTTACATAACACGAATATTTATAGATAATGAACTGAATCGGTAGTTTCGTACGAGGAAATCAAAAAATCTTTCTATCTGTCAAGAGAGCCAATCATTTGTTTACTTCGTTTGCGCAATATCCTAATATTAGTCAGCTGCAAGGTCCAGACCCGACATATTAAGGTCACATATTGACATCAAATGAAAGTTTTAACTCAATCGATCTTTATTTCCTGCCACCTAACACAACAAAAGTTTTACAGCCGTTGGTCCAACGGGTGATTCGAACTTTAAAGGCTAAGGAAGGAAGATTATTGCTGTTATCGAGGTTATCGAGAGTTGTCGAGGCTATTGTTTTGTTAAAAAAATTATCGACCTCAATATGAAACATTCTCCAGTCGGAACGAATTTAAAAGCCGCGGAATAACAGAGAATTAACCAAATTTAGCTTAAAAACTGCGTAAGAAAACTATAAAATTCACAAAAGGCTCCACTAAAGGTGCACTTCGGTAAAGTGACGGTTTCCTTAAAACAATCAATGTAAAGAAACTATTCTGGAAGTCATAATAAATGTTATGAAGTAGTTTATATAGACAAACAAGTCATTGTGTACACAGATTCCTTAAGCAACGAAATTCGTTCATGATAGCATTAATATAATTAAGGGTGAGAAAAACCCAAATATCTGATACTAAATTGAACTTTGCGCAAACTAGTACAAAAAGAAATTCTAATTATGTTTATAATCAAACTTGAGACAAAGAAATTCCACTAAGTATATAGCAACATTGAGAGCATTTGAATATTCAACTAAATATTTGAACGTATGTTTAAGGAATAAAAATGGGTAATGTAATACTGATTGGTTAAAGGGTGACACATATAACACCTTTAACTTACAAGATACTGTCTTTTCAATAACAAATAGGCCTATTCAGTATTAAAAACAAAGGTACTATAAAAATACGGGCAATAAAGTGCAAAAATTATTAGATCACATCCATAACAATTAAAATGTAAGTATTTCATCGTCATGTACCTTATCGTCAGTAATTTGTTTTCTATTTTTTTTTTTTTTTTTTTTCAAGTTTTTTCAACGTCTTTGAGTCTGGGCACCTCAATACCAAACGACGGGCCTTTTTTTACCACACAGACTGCTTCATGCTATGGCAATTCATAACGAGAGTACACCTCAAGACCAATATCCTCGGGAAGGATTCAAACCCACGACATTAAGAACGTGAGCTCTACGATTTATCCAAACAGAAGCACCTAAAGAACATTTAAGATTGAACACTACAATATAATAACCATTTGTAATAGTACTACAGAAATTTTAGCGTTTTCCACTACTCTGGCCACTCACATCCACACTCAGGTCAGCGCATAGAATTGCTTTCCTAAAAGAATAATCCATGTCTACAAAAATGTTCTCAAGTAATTTATATAACAAATCAATTAATGAGTAAAGAGATTGTATTAGCATTAAAATTGGAATTGATTGATGTTGATACAATTAAAGACAACAAAAAACAATAAATATGATATCAACTTAAGGCATGCTAAAAGTAAATACAGCAGAAATAAAATAATACATTTTACAATCGCCATTTATTTATTTATTTATTATTATTTACCCAGGATGAACTCTTCAGTTCCTTAAGGTACTGTTATTAACGAGGCTACTGCGAAGGAGGTGCTAGAGCATTTAAAGCCCCCATTTGGGCTACGGAAACTGTAACGAGGCCAACAGCTCAACTAGACAACCACCTTAGATATCAATCCCGCTCTCAAGCTGAGTTTTGAGCTGAGTGGATTGATTCACACTGGTCGCTGGCATGACTCGGCCAGGGATTGAACCCAAAACCTCTTAAACAGAAAGCGAGCACTCTACCACAAAGCTACTAGTCGGCTCAGGTCATATCTTACAGGGAATGCCCAATAACTAAATGGTATCAACATCAAAATCTTGTGATGTGATCAAAAAATCCATAATGGCAGCGAGAAGGGCGGACGTGTTCTGCGCTTTTCTTGTTATGATATTTGTACTGACATTTTGCATTAAGAAAGATAGTGTTACTTCACCAGTTGGCTTAAATGATACTATTAATTTGGAAGATGATGTCTCTAAAGTATCAACACACATTACGAGCAGCTTATTCTGTGAGAGAAATTTTAAAAGAAGGTTGGTTTTCTCAAAGAAATGTCTACTTATGTTTGTTATTCTGTTGGCTGGGGATATCGAAGTTAATCCTGGACCAAGGTCATTTTATGACCAGATAAACTCAAGCTGCACGAACAGAGGTTTAAAATTTTTCCACCAGAACATTCGTGGGTTATCTGGCAAGATAGACTTGGTTAAAGAAGTTTTTCTGCAATGTAAACACATAGATGTCTTTGGGCTTTCTGAAACTTTTTCTGCTCAGAATAATGTTGAAACTGACTTTAATATTCCTGGTTATTCCTTTATTGCTCGTGATCGTAAATCTGGTATTGGAGGAGGTGTAGCCGTTTACATTAAAAATGGAATTAATTTCAAAGAGAGAGACTACCTCTATAGTGACGATATTGAGGGTGTTTTTATCGAAATATTTCCACCAAAGTCCAAAAGTTTCATCGTCGCATTTGTTTACAGACCACCGGATACATCACTCCACTTATCAAAAAACTTTCAACAAAAATTGTTTGAACTTTTGAATAAACTTGAAAGTATCGAATCAATTATCATGGGGGACATTAATGTCGATTATTTGAAAAAGAATGATCACCAAACAATTAAAAGCTCCTTCAACGATCTTGGATACCATCAATTGATAACATCGGCCACACGCATTACCCAAGAGACTGAATCATTAATTGACGTTGTTCTTTCAAACGCGTCATACAATATCTCGAACACTGACGTAATTGTTTCTGATTTAAGCGATCATAACTTGATAACATGCACTCGCAAGATGAATAATATCAAATTTCAGCCATCAATAATCACATTCAGAGATTTCTCCAATTATAACATTGATCATGTCAAAGAAGAGCTTGTAGAGGCTAATTGGGACTGTGTTTACAATGCCTTAACTCCTGAGTCTGCATACAATAACTTAACATCTATTCTTCTGAACACGCTGGATAACCATGCGCCTTTTATATCCAAGAAAATAAAAGGCAAACCGTCACCTTGGCTTAATGTCAAAGAATCAATGAATAGAAGAGACCAACTACTCCGCAAAGCCCAAAAGTCTAAATTAGATTCTGATTGGTTTGCTTATCGCCGATTGAAAAACTTTCTGACTAACTTGATTAATCGAGCAAAACGGTCTTTCTTTAAAGAAAAACTCAATGAATGTCGCAATAAATCTGACAAATTTTGGAAGATTATCAAGGAGATTTCTCCAGTAAAACGTTCCTCAAATGTCACGTCTAAATCATTCGATATTGACAGCGAAACAGTCACCGACAGTCAATCTATTGCTGATGGTTTCTGCTCTTTCTTTTCTAACATCGCTTTCAACCTTAAACGTGTCGCATTCCCATTTGTGAATTGTGTTTGGAACTTTGATCCAAATTATTCCTGTGGTATTAACTCTTTCCAATTTACACCGATTTCTGATGTCGAAGTTCTCAGCTATTTGAAAAAACTAAAACGTAAAAGTGCTACTGGTCTTGATCGTATACCAAGTTGCTTCTTGAAAGATGTGGCATTCGTATTGGCAAAGCCACTTACTCATGTGATTAATCTTTCACTCAAAATGGGACTTATACCTACCCAACTGAAGAAAGCAAGAATCAATCCTGCCCATAAATCTGGTAATCTCAAATCGTTCGATAATTACCGTCCTATCAGCGTGCTTCCTGCATTATCAAAGATATTCGAAAAGTGTGTATCAAAGCAACTTAGTAACTATCTTGAAACAAATAATCTTCTATCGGATTTCCAATATGGCTTTCGTTCACATCGTTCAACTGAAACGGCTGCCACTTATCTTACAGACAGAATTCGCTCAGCAATGGACAAGGGTGAATTTACTGGGGCAATATACATCGATCTAAGTAAAGCTTTCGACACTATTAGCCATTCTATCCTGCTCAACACCTTACAGAGATATGGAATCTCAGGCATTGCACTCGACTGGTTTACTGACTACCTCTTTAATCGCACTCAACAGGTGTCTTACCTTGGAAAACTATCAATCGCACACCCAATTCATTGCGGCGTACCTCAAGGTTCAATCTTAGGACCTCTCCTGTTCATTGTTTATTTTAATGATGCATCAAAGATTATTAAGAAATGTGAAGTTCTAATGTATGCTGATGACACTATCATTTACTGCTCTCACAAAAATATGGACATCATACAAGAACTCCTGACTTCGGATTTTACTTCTCTAACATCTTGGCTACGTTCTAATTGTTAATACTAAAAAAGGGAAGACTGAATTAATGATTTTTGGTACCAACAGTCGTCTTAGTAAACTTGAAGACTCGCCCATCAAGATTACACACAATGGTATGGAGATCTCTAGAACTACCACCTATAAATACCTTGGTATTCTGTTAACACCATCAAGAAAGCTTCGACTAGAGTACGTCTCATCAAAAGAGTACGTAAATACATGGATACCAAAACTGCATCTTTGGTTTACAATTCTATGGTGCTACCTTTGTTTACATATTGTTCACTTTGTTTATATGGTGCTACACCACCGTACTTGAAGCAAAGGATTGATAACCTAGAGTCGAGAGCTGAAAGGATAATTGAGTCTCCCATACCAAGACGTGAAACTGTACTAAAGAAACGAATCTGCTTGTCTGTACATCGTTGTCTATACAATAATAAGACATGTGGGACATTTGATGATTATTTTAAATTCAACTCTCACAGTTATTCAACAAGAAATAATGGAACTAAATTATCTATTCCACATATAAAACTTGAAACTGCTAGAGCCTCATTTAGATATCAAGGAGTCCAACTATTTAATTCCTTGCCTAAAAAAGTTCGATCCGAGATAAACTTTAATACTTTTAAAAATTTACTTTCTTAATTTTTTACACTTTTTTAGTTTTTTGTTCATTCAAGACCATTTCAGGCCTATTAGTTGTCATACAGGGTGTCACTTAAAGCGTCAGTTTGTTTGGATTTTTTCCTTCTTATTTCATTTACAGAGAAATCCATCATCAAATTGATGCTTTTCCGGAACACTTTGTTTTTCTCGTACACTTCGTATTCGTTATCCTACATTTTTGCTCAGAGTGTCCCATCAGTGTCAGTTTGTTCGGATTTTTCCCTTTACTTCAATTACAGTGAATTCCATCATCAAATTGATGCTTTTCTGGTATACCTTGTGTTTTTGCGCTTCACTTTGTATTTTATCCTATAGTTCATTACACAGGGTGTCCATGATAGCATCAGTTTGTTTGGGTTTTTCTCTTTCTACTTCTATTTACTGTGACACTATCCATCATCAAGTTGATGCTTATTTTGACTCGGTTTAGTTCCCTGCTTTTTGTTATCGGCTTCCTTTAGTTAAGTATTTTACTTGTTTTCAATATTTTAACCATTTTAACTTTATATATCAGGGCCACCTAGATAACAGTGTAAATTTACTACTGAGTTTTTATCCTGTATAAAGATTCGTAATAATAATAACAACAATAATAATCTTATTTCAAAAAGAATATATGAACATATTTAACACATGTTTATGTATAAAAATAAATTGGTAATATAATACTGATTGGTTCACGGGTGACACAAATGACACCTTTAACTTACAAGATGCTGTCTTTTGAATGAAAAGTAATCGTATTTAGTAATCAAAGTAGAAATACAATTAAATGCTGGCAATAAAATAGAAACGTTGTCTGATCACATGCATATCAATTATATTGCAACTAATTCCCCGTAGTAAAGTTCATCGTCAGTCAGTGAGATAAAACTCCACAATATGATAAGCATTTGTCATGATATGACAAACATGATGGTGTCATCAACGCTTCTGAATCCACACTGATGGAAACGCACACAATTACAGTAGCAAAAGAGTTATAAATGTTAGTTTTTAGTCAATTATTTTTTATGGTGAGACAGACATTTTAAAGTTTTTAACTGCAAAGATTCTAGACTGTTTGTAAGCGCACAGAAATTTACTGGAAAAAGAGTAACCAATATGTAACTGTTCCGAAGTAATGTATGAACTAAATTAGTCAGTGTATAAGAAAATTGATTGTATTAGCATTGAAACTGTTATTTATTGATGTTTATGCATACGGTAAAAACGATAAATCTGATATCAACTTAATGAATGATAACATAAATACAGCAGAAACAACATAACACATTTTATAATCGGCATAGAGACATATTTTACAAGGACAGTCCAATATCGAAATGGAAAGAATGGTAACATTTAAAATAAAATGAAAATTTAACATATGTTTGCATAAGAATCAAATAATAATGTATTACTGATTGGTTCAAGGGTGACACATATGACACCTTTAACTTACAAGATGCTGTCTTTTGAATGATAAATAATCGTATTTAGTAATCAAAGTAGAAATACAATTAAATGCTGGCAATAAATTGAAAACGTTGTTTGATCACATGCATATCAATTATAATGTAACAAATTCGTCGTAGCAAAATTTATCGTCCGTAATTTAGATAAAACTGCACAATATGATAAGCATTTGTCATGATACGACAAACATGTTGGTGTCATCAATGCTCCTGAATCTACACTGATGCAAGTACACACAATTACAGTAGCAAAAGAGATAATAACTATCGAAATATTTGTTTTGAACAAGTTTATAATAATCAACTCCTTAGTTTGTGAAGAGATCCTCTTAGCATCAAGATTCTATTTTAGTGATACTATTATAATCAAAGGCGACAAAAACCCACGTATCTCATGCTAAATTGATCTTTGTGCAAACTATCATCAAAAGAAATACTAATGCTGTTGAAAATCTCCATTGAGACATTGTATAAAGAAATTTAAATAAGTATGTAGTAAAATAACAGCATTTGAATATCCAACTGAAACTTTCCACATACGTTGGGAGAATAATAAATGGGTAATGTAATACTGATGGTGAAAGATGGACATAAATGACACCTTTAACTTACAAGATGCTGTCTTTTGATAAGTAAATAATTTTTTTCAGTATTCAAAACAATTGTACATATAAATGGTGGCAATGATTTATTCCATCACATGGATATTAATTAAAATGTAACTAATTCGTCGTCATTTAACTTATCGCCAGTAATTTTCAATTTATAACTGTTATCAATTTAATGTGTTTTCAATGTAAATAGAGCAGAAATACTATAATACATTTTACAATCGGCATAGAGACATATTTTACAAGAATAGTCCAAAAACAAAATGGAAAGAATGGTAACATTTATAATAAAAATGAATATTTAACATAAGTTTGCACAAGAATCAAATAATAATGTATTACTGATTGGTTCAAGGGTGACACATATGACACCTTTAACTTACAAGATGCTGTCTTTTGAATGATAAATAATCCTATTCAATACACAAAGTAGAAACGCAAATAAATGCTGGCAATAAATTGAAAACGTTGTTTGATCACATGCATATCAATTATAATGTAACAAATTCGCCGTAGCAAAGTTTATCGTCCGCAATTGAGATAAAACTCCACAATATGATAAGCATTTGTCATGATACGACAATCATGTTGGTGTCATCAATGCTTCTGAATCCACACTGATGTAAACGCACACAATTACAGTAGCAAAAGAGTTATAAATGTTAGTTTTTAGTCAATTATTTTTTATGGTAAGACGGACATTTTAATGTTTTTAACTGCAAAGATTCCACACTGATTGTAAGCGCACAGAAATTTACTAGAAAAAGAGTAACCAATATGTAACTCTTTCGAAGTAATGTATGAACTTAATTAGTCAATGTATAAGGAAATTGATTGTATTAGCATTGAAACTGTTATTTATTGATGTTTATGCAATTAAAGGCGACAAAAAACGATAAATCTGATATCAATTTAATAAATGCTCAATGTAAATACAGCAGAAATAACATAACACATTTTACAATCGGCATAGAGACATATTTTACAAGAACAGTCCAATACCGAAATGGAAAGAATGGTAACATTTAAAATAAAAATGAGAATTTAATATATGTTTGCATAAGAATCAAATAATAATCTATATATTAATAGCCGATTCTCCGTCTGTCTGTTTGTTTGTTTGTTTGTTTGTAAGTCACGCAAAATGGTAGATTGAGTTGTGAGCAAAATTATTTCTTTTTTTGTGTGCGACGTGAGTTCGAAGCAAATACATTGCAACCCCAATCGAACATGACTTTTTTTGGCTGATGAACTAATAGGAATAACGTTTTGTTTTTATTATTATTGTTAGTTTTATATTCCACGCTGACTTGGCTTTGAAAACAATACATCAACTAAATACAAAGAAACTAACTGATTAAACATTTTGGACAAAAAGCAGCAGTGGCAGAACGTGGCAGCATGTTCGGTTTGCCAGTGTATCCTAACGCTTGCCTGACTGTCTGAGACGGGTGAACTTTTTTTCGAGCAATCAAAATGTTTAAAAACCGATAGGTAAAAAAAGAGTATCATGAAACAAAATATTTTTTTTTTGTCTTAATAGTTATTTTAATTTCTTTTAATCGATTTCTTTTAATCTATTTTAATCTGATCGAACGTTTTTGATTCACTTCATTCATTTAGCACGTGCATTTTTTTGTCCTCCCGTGTGATCTTTTTAAGAGAAACCATTTTTTCACCTACTTCTGACAGCACCCATGTTAGAGCGCGTAAAACAAAAGCTAATAATAAGTTGAAAAGTTTTCTCTCTCTGCGTTTTGAGTATATTGTTAAACTGATATTTGATTGATTTAAAATCGCAAAGAAAAACCACGTGAAGTTCACGTTGGGAATGTATTGTGTAAAGCAAGAAAGTCTACTAACATTTTAAATGCGACCGCGACAATGAACGGCTGAGTTAAGAACATGCAAGATTTGAAACACCAGGAACGTATTTCTCTTCACGTGCAAACGAGCTTTATTTAGCGATAAAGCCAGCAGCAAAGAAAGTCTTATCGCTGGTTTTAAGTGCAATAATTTGGAGCAGGTGGTGATACAACGCAGGCTGAACATGGGTGGCGAGCGACGCCACCTTGGTGGCTAGTGTATTACTGATTGGTCCAAGGGTGACACATATGACGCCTTTAACTTACAAAATGCTGTCTTTTGATAAGTAAATAATTTTTTTCAGTATTCAAAACAATTGTACATATAAATGGTGGCAATGATTTATTCCATCACATGGATATTAATTAAGTTGTTACTAATTCGTCTTGATATACCTTAACGTCAGCAATTTTCAATTTATAACTGATATCAATTTAATGTATTTTCAATGAATATACAGCAGAAATACTATAATACATTTTACAATCGGCATAGAGACATATTTTACAATAACAGTCCAATACCTAAATGGAAAGAATGGTAACATTTAAAATAAAAATTAATATTTAACATATGTTTGTATAAGAATCAAATAATAATGTATTACTGATTGGTTCAAGGGTGACACATATGACACCTTTAACTTACAAGATGCTGTCTTTTGAGTGTTACATATTCCTATTCATTATTCAAGACAATAATACAAATAAATGCTAGCAATAAATTGAAAACGTAGTTTGATGACATGCATATCAATTATAATGTAACTAATTCGTCGTAGCAAAGTTTATCGTCAGTAATTGAGATAAAACTACACAATATGATAAGCATTTGTCATGATATGACAAACATATTAGTGTCATCAACGCTTCTGAATCCACACTGATGTAAACGCACATAATTACAGTAGCAATAAAGTTGTAAATGTTTATTTTTTAGTGAATTATTTGTGGTGGCAGTGAATTTGTCGTGGTGGTAGGCAGACATTTTAATGTTTTTAACTGCAAGAATTCCACACTGATTGTAATCGCACAAACTTATACTCTAAATAGAGTTATAAGTGTCAGTTTTTAGTCAATTATTTCTAATGGTAACAGAGAGATTAAGTCTTGAACTGCAATGAATCCGCACTGATTATATAATTATAGTTACATAATTATATTTGAAGTAGAGTAACCAATATGTAAATAAGTGTTCCAAAGTATTATATAAATGAATTCAGTCAATTAGTAAAGAGACTGTATTAGCATTGAAATTGAAATCGATGTAAATACAATTAAAGAAAACGAAAACCGATATTGATATTAATTTAATGTATCCTCAATGTAAAAACAGTAGAAATAAAACAAAAATACTTTTTAGAATTGCTATCAGGTCATATTTTACAATGAATGTCCAATAACTAAATGGTAAGAACAGCAACATTTAAAATCACAATGGACATGTTTATCTAAGAATATATTGGTAATGTAGTACTGATTGGTTCACGGGTGACACAAAATGACACCTTTAACTTACAAGATGTTGTCTTTTGAATAATATATTATCCTATTCAGTATTAAAAGGAATGGTACGAATAAATGGCCATACTTTGCCAACAGTATTAGATCACATGCACATTAAATACGATGTAACTAATTCGCCGTTTTGTACCTTTTTGTCATTAATTTTTTTGCAATTATTTTTTCAAGGGACACTTTTTGAGAATGGACCTCCCGATTTCTAACGACTGTCCAATCTTACTACACAGACTATATGATCTTACGGCATTTAACACTGAGAGCAGCTCTTAACACTGATGTCCTTGGGGTGGATTCAAACCCACGACAATTAAAACGCCAGCTCTATCTCTTATCCAATCGGTCACAGCTCCAGCATGTGATTGGATTGATCTTTTCTATATTCTAGAGTGTAATCACAATGTTTGCAATCACTTTTGAAACATTGCACCAAGAAATTCCAATAAGTCAATAGTAAAATTGACAGCATTTGAATATACAGCTGAATATGTTTAAGGTATATTAAGTGGGTATTGTAATACTGATTGGGTTAAGGGTGACACAAATGACACCTTTAACTTACAAGATGCTGTCCCTGAATGAATGCATGTGGGAAAAAGATAGATTTAATAATGGCCTTCTAGAAATGGTCTTTGTTCACTTACAAAAGTTTTTATCCGTAGGAATCTCTAGATAGTCATTTTTTACGCGGAAGTGGAGGGCACAATTATGAGATTATGGGACTCATTTCAGTAATGTGCAATAAGTGTAATAATTGTGACAGTGATAATGATTGAGCACAAGAGATTCTATTGTGATGGTATAGCATATTGAGAACGAGGCCGAGTGTGATAGAAAATAAACTCGGGAAAGGTCTATTGTTTTATCATTCTTACCTCTATTACTTATCACTGCTCCATTACCCTCATTGCGCGACGTCAGATCTACGGAGAGAAGCCATTGTACTGCAGTACCAAATGAGAGCATAATCCAAGGGCCTAAATCTTGAAATCTAAAGGGAATAACTGATATTTCCTAGGTTGCGGTCTGAGGGGTACAATTAGGGCTAAATTTAGATTTAATCCCGTATTGTCATACTACTTGACAATATTTCCGTAATCTTTCCATATGTTGTATACATACAAACCCATACATTTCCTTGATCAGCATTTCGAGCTCTTTCTCAATGTAGTACTTTTACTAATGAATTTGTGAAAATTGTTTCACTGTCTTAAAATTTTAGCGATCCCAACGATTGAAGCGTTTGTTTCTACATCCATTTCTTTATCAACAAGGGGTGGTGGGTAGGAATTCCGTTCAGCTACAGTGTGCTAGTTTATTTTTAAAAACACCGCTCCTCCCCCCAAACGACGCGCACCACTACTGTTTTCTGTCGCCTATAGTTCGTAGAAAATCGCTTTAGACGCCCTGTCATGCTTGCTAGCTTCGGCTAATTATGGCGATCTCTAATTTAGATTGCCATGTTTAACATTAGTATCAGCGCTTAAAATAAGAATTTTACTTCTGCCGGTCTTATGACCGTCGGATGTCCTAATTAGCCGGCCACAACCTCAAGTTCAGCGGTCAAATAGTAAATTGTATATTTACATTTTTTAAGTGGACAAATCAATGAAAAAACCTATGCTTTTGTCAGTTTTTGTTCTAACACAAATTATTATATAACAGAAAAAGAAAATACAATTATAAGAAACGCATTGCGTAACGATATAAATAGATCAAAACGTTACAAACTTTCTGCATTTTTCTTTTACCTAAATGTTTTGAAGCAGGTTTTTACTTTCGTTAAATAAGATGAATTAATAGAACATGTATAAACAAGTTTCAGACGAGACATTCGTTTACTTATTAATCATTCATGAATTGATCATAGTGTCTAGACACGACAGCACAACGCTATGATTCACCTGTTGAATATTATTTTTCCAACGATGCTTCCTTCGTATTTGATAATGATAAGTGTGACTTATTGTGTCCAAAAAGATAAAACCAAATATAAACGAAACACAAATTATTTAGTCCCGTTCATTCGATTTAATTCGTGTCGACCGAAGATTCATCATCGTCCACAGATTCTTCTTCCGACGACGAACAATCTAAAAGGGTGACTATTCCACGTTCCTTTCGAACACGTTGTTTGTAACACTTGCGTTGCTGTTGCTGTGGCCTTCTTGATTTGCATCCATCATGCCATAGTTGCATGGCTGGTAAAGGGTTAAATGCGGATAGTTCAGGCCCCTCCATACAAATGCGTAACAAGGCACTTAGCCTGCTTTGCTTCAGGGAGTTTCTGTTATCCGTTTTTACGCGTCTCATCAACGAGAACAGCCGCTCAACTTTTGCGTTGGATGTTGGTAACGAGAATAACAACTCCACTAACAACAAGACAAACTTCCACTCGTTTCGTTTACTGGACTCGAAAATGCGTCTCCAAACGATCCTGTAATCATTTGATTGAGGTGCAAGATATTTAACAGCGTATTCAACCAGCAAATGCCACTGTTCCACTACATCGTTATAACTCCCATTATAGCCGGCTGATCTAAGTGGTGTGTCGTAGAAGGAGAAAAGATTTTCGAGTGCGTCATCGGCAAATTCTTCGTTGTTATCATGTTCAACCCAGCCTTCGGTATTCAAAATAGTAGTCGCATACTTTGCCGGAACTGATTTCTCATTTTCAAGACGTTCATGTAACGCCGCCTGAATCAACCCTAACCATTCGTCTTTTATGTTTACAGCTGCATTCTTGGCTTGATCCAGATGCTTCAAAGGAACACCTTGAAAACATGTGCGACCCTCGTCATTGTTTTCGAGGCTGGCCAGAAATCGTCGCACAGTCGGTAATTCGTCGTAAGATTTACGTGAAAGTCTTTCCATTTGCTTTTTTGCTCTATCGATGACTGATCGTGTTCCAACGATTTCCACATCTTCCGCCTGGAACGCTTTTGACAAAATCTTTGCAGGTTGCAATATTTCAATGCTTATACATGCCATCAGCGGTATCCTTGCTTCAGTATATTTGGTATACCACCCTTTAAACTTTGCTCGATCTTTCGATGGATACGACTTATCCTCTGCGAGGTTTGCAAGATGTTGCATGTATACACCATATTTGTCAGCAATCATTTCCAACGCAGCAACTTTGTGCGCAATCCATCTTGTTCCTTAAGTTATGCAAAAGGAAGTTTGAAATAGGAAGATAAAAATGCTTCAAAGAAGTTTTGGTATGAATTCAATCTTCTTATAAAACCAGTACAGTAAGAACGGGGATTGGATACGGAAATAAAGTCATAACGTGAAAACTTACCAGACGCCTTTTTAGGGCGTTTACCACCAACTTTAAATTCAACTGCATCTGCGTATACTGCCACCAGTTCCTCCAGCTGTCTTATTTTTTTTGGAGATTTTTTGTATAAATAGTGTAGTCTCAACAACAACTCGTCAACATCAACGAACGCAGTTTGACCTAAGCTGTCTTTTAGTGCTAGCTCTAAACGATGGGCCACACACCATCCGAAAGTTAACCAGGAACAATCTCTTTGTAATAATGTAGCCACACCTTCTTTTTTGCCACAATTGACAGATGCACCATCCGATCCGTATCCTACGATTTTCATGCGCCAATCGCAAATGCCAACCACACTCTCAACAGAAAATTGCAGAGCGTTAACTAATCCGTTAGCGTCAGCTGTCACAAGATCGGCAAGATCCACGTAATTAATTTCTACCGCAACCTGTTGACTTCCTGTTGGAATAGGATTGAAGGTGACGAAGAATATGGCTTCTTTCTCTTTGATGCTGGCATCCGTTGAACCATCCATCAACACACTGAAGAAGTTTGATTTGTTCAATTTATCATGTAAATCCTTTATTAAGCTATCAGAAATAAAATCCACCATAATCCCACATGTCGTATCGTTAATGTAACTTGTCCCTAAATCAACACCGTGTTTTGCTTCTAATAAACATATTTGTTTATACTTCGTCAGAGGAAGCTCTTCCTTCGCAATAAAATACGCTATCTCAAACTTCTTCTTGCTCTTTTCAAAATTAACCATGTTTGCCACGTCAAACCCTCGAACCAAAGATGTTTGTCCTTCACTATATAACGCTTCCGACCTACTTGAAAGGTCTCTTACTCCAAGACCCTTGCCTTTTAGATACATGTTGTAGGCTCGCTTGTGTGGTTCTGTTGTAGCATGAGCCAGAGGTGCTGAATGTTTCAGTCGAATACAACCATGCCGTGACCAAGCATAATTGAAATTAGGTAACGAAGAAATTTCAGCTTCATATTTGCGACATAGGGAGCAACTTAGTGATTTGACCTGCCCTTTATTTTTCTCATCTAAATTGACTTCCAACCAAGCTGAGGCATCATAAACCAGTAATGTCGTCAATTTCCAATTCTCTGCGGTTTTAGCTTGGAGTATTCGTGGTTTGTTGGTGTGCTCCTTTGGCGTTTTTTTTTCTTCGTTTGCATCTTTACGTGTCCTGCTACCACCAAAAAAAGCATGGATGTTACTCTGTGTTTTTTTGGCGGAGATTTCTTCTAAATCATCATTCTCACTTACTCTTTTAGCCATTTTCTCTTATGCAATGAATTATAACAACTTTATACTGTTGTTCTCTGGCTCGTTCGTTCTATTTTGTTCTCACACCTGTGCGTGCGCGTAAATTTTACTTCGAAACAAATGCAAACAAAAGTGAAAGAAAAAAAAGTTGTATTTTAAATTTTGAGCTATTATGTTCATTCAAACGAATATGATTAGGAGACTGGAAATTAAATTGCAGCGTTCGAATTAGCATATCGCGATGGAATAGTAGCGATGTAATTTTATCAAAATATGCTTACAATCACGATGGTTGCTTGCTTTCCTTGAAATGAGTAAGTAATATTATTGTATTAACAAAAATCTTTCTTACGATTAATAATAACAACAATATTTTTATTGATTTAAAAGGAAGAAACATATGTGCATATCCGTTGTTTACATTCTATGCATTGCTTCGAACACTTTATTCTCAAGCGATTTCTAAAAATACTCTTTTGAAAATAGAATCATTTGCTACGTGCAAAATTAATTTTGGAAACAGTTATGTTTTATCGAAGATGAAGTGTCTTGATAAAGTATTAAAACAAAAATAAACATGAATATAGAATCACACTGTTGTCGAAAAAACGATCACCTACATATACCGCCGGACATATGGTCACTAGGAACGGACTTCTGGCCGACCAAGCATCCATATTCGCCGGACATTGTCCGGTGACCGGCCGTTATTTTAAGCGCTGTAGTATTTATTTGAAATACTTGTATGTTTTTGGTAATCTTGACAAATATATGTCATACTGATTGATTGATTGATTGATTGATTGGTTAATCGTAATTTAAAGCGGGAGAAATTTTTAGCAGATATAATTCAAGATGGCGTTTTCACAACGATTGTTAGAAAAGGTAAATAAAAGTATACAGGTTTGATGTAGTGTAAATAGTGCCCTTGTTGCTCTGGAACCTAAAAAGTCTTTTTTTCGTCCAGTTGAGCTAATATAAATGTCATTTATTTTGTTTATTACATTACTAGATCTTAAACAAATCAACATAAACACCCTTCACACCACACTTCCCCTCTCTCCCAGCAGCTGTATATATATGTTTTAATTTCCCTTGTACGTTATTATATATTTTGTGCTAAGGGGCACATAATAACAGTTACAATATGTTTCATTTCATGCTAAAACAGAAAATGTATGACCATATATAATGTCTTGGAACATGCGAAAGGTCAATTTTTATGTGTTGTGTGCAATTTTTCTTTATATAATAATGTATGATGGCTTGTGCACTGCACATTTGTGCAGTCTGTTCCTGGCTACAACTACCGTAGATTTGCCTGGAGTTGAAACTGTACCTTGAGTTAAAACGAAAGTAAACAAACGAAATTCCAGAGTATTCCGCAGCTGAACTGAAAAAACTTCATCCAGTTGATGGAATCTCTGACGAATGTGACTCATCCGAAATTTTCCACGGTGTGTTTGAACGAAACTGCACTGGAAACAGCTTTGGAACACGTATATACATGTACTTTCAAAGGGTTTTTTACAATTTAAAGTATATGCAAAACTTTATTAATAAAGCTTTCATTCTGTTTCTCGTCTTCTTTAGAAATTTTTTGTATGTTTATTTTTTAAAAGATTCTATTTTATACATGACTAATTTTTTTTCAAGGCCATGTCCACATTGATTTGTGAGTGTGTAAGAATAGGACGGATTCAGAATGTGAGAACTTTAAATGGCATGTAGAAAGGCTTTTAAAGAAGCATACATCAAGCAACTTTAAATCAATTCAAGCACCTGTTCGTTGCTGTTGATAAACTTTTTTATAAACACGAAAGAAAACATTTATGATTTAGAAACATCTCAAAACAAGAACAAGGGCATTAGCAGCAGTCAAAAATTAAGACTTATTGAGGGCTTGAAAAATGGTGCTTGTGCGTTCGCCAGGAACGTTGACTGATAAAAAAATTTCTAGTTACGTACGAAGATTTTAATGAATTTGTTTGCACAAACGCCAATGTAACCTTCCCATTTCATATTCGAAAAAGTAATATACAATTTTTACGTTATTGAAACCACAAGTAGTACAAATTTGAATTTATACACGTCATTAGAACTTCCTTTAAGAAGTCGTTAAGTATAAAGAAAAAGGCAATCAGTCTCCTGTGTCTAGGGTTCATCCCCCTTGCTTCACTATCCTCCATTACCTCTACGATCACATTACGAAAAGTTGTTAGACATCTTGAATACCACGTACAGTCCAAGAAATAATTGTGTACATTGACATACTGTCTAGTTAGATCTACTTGTCAAGCTCAATTATTGAAGTATTTAAATAAAAACATTTCAGAATGACTCCACCTTCAGACATAACAGTTGATGGCGTTAATCCTGGCTAACCCCTTGAGAAGTCAATTTAAGAATTAAGAATTGCCTGTTTCTTCGTATACTATACTGCACAACATCTTAGTTTTACAGCATTATAATATTAAACATGGACACGGATGTAGTAACGGACAGGATTACTCACAAAAATAATGTCTCACAAAAACCCTCTTTTGCTTATATCTCCCAAAATAACCATTTTTAAGACGAAAAGCTTTGCAGGAATGTATTTGTAATGAGTGCAATAAACAATTTGAGATCAAGTTCATAGGTGGTCGTTAGTTCTCCTTTAAATAAAATAGTTTTTTTATGAAAAAAAGTCATTATGGTAAAGGAGGCTTTAAGATTCTAAAAAATTAAAATATTGGTTGGTAAAAAGAAAAATACATTTTTATGGAATTAAGTAATATTAGTACTAGTTTTTATTTGTGTAAAAAACAAGGCAGGATGTTCATGAAAATAATTGCTAATGTTATTATTTCTAAATTTCAATTTTCAACTTTAAGGCCCTAAATAAGATAAGTTATAGTAAACATTCAGCATAAAACAAGGCTGGTATGTAGAAAATACTTCTGTATTAGATTTCAACCCTTTGTACAATTTTTCATGATTTCATTTCAAATTGATACATTACAGTTACTGTTCATTATGATTAATGTGGAATGTTCACAAACTCACCTCCTTAGAAAATTTAAGATACTATATAATGGACAACACATTAAGTCCAGTCATGCTAAATTGGGTTTTAGAAAATTCCAATCAACCTGTAATATTTTTTTAGAGAATGTCTCCTATTGCCATGGCGGAAATGTATGTAAAACTTGGAAAGGATCCTGAACATATTCAAAAAAAGTTTATTAATGCTGCAAAAGGTATATATATTATGTATAAGATATAGTTAATTATTTTTCCTTTCTTATTTGGCAGAAAAGATGACAGCATAAACTTTTTGTCGTTTGATTTCATGATGGCACTTTTTATCAAATGGAATTCTTTGCGATCACACTAAAAATGACTTCTCATGCAGGACATTTTTAAAATTAACGGATTTGCACCTCTGTATGTTCTTTTTATGGCTTTCTTTTTAAAACACAGAAAAAAAAATTGTTCTTTACAAAAATTGTCATACCAAAAAATACTATACCTGAAAATTGATTTATTTATTTAATTATTATTCATGATAACACTGTTTTTTAAAAGCACTGAGACTGAGCAATGACTACCTTTTCAATGTAGGTTGGGGAGTATTTGCCACCTGTAAAATACCAAAAGGAAGCTTTTTGGTTGAATATCGTGGTGAGATTATTTCAAAACATGAGTCCACAGTGAGAGAAACAAGATACAAGAAGTTGGGAAAAGGAAATTACATGTATACTTTCTGTCATAATGGTGAAAAAGTGTAAGTTTGTCAATGTAAACTTTATGTATTGCATAGGAGACATTGACTATTAATGTGAAAGTATACTATGCACATGAACAAGAGTATTGAGGAAACGCAAAAAAAAAAACAGTAGTTAGTGGTATGAGTGATAAGGATGAGGATAATGTCATGCTTGATTCTAGCAGAGTGGAAAATCTGGAATAATATCACTATAAAACATTTGATTATTTCAACTCTTTACAAATGTACACAAAGTAAGATTGAGTTACATATATTAAATGTAATTAAAACATTTAAAACATTATGTATCAATAAGGTCAATCTGGAGACATGAGTTTCAAGTTTAAATAAATGAATTCTGCATTTATTTTGTTCTTTCCATTCAGTTAGGTAAGCATTAATGCTATAACATCATCATTCATTATTTCTCCTTTAGACATGCCTTATGTCTTGATATTGTTCACTTTTGATACTTTGTACTGTAAGGCCCATAATTCATTTGTCAACATTTAGGTGTGATAATATTTGCAAGTTTTATTATTTAGGTTGGATGCCACAAAGGATGATGGTTCCTTAGGCCGTTTGGTGAATGATTCACTTTATTATGCTAATGCAAGAATGAAAAAGATTGTTTGCTTTAAAGAACCAAAATTATGTTTATTTGCCATCAAAGACATAGATAGTGGTGAAGAGATCTCTTATGATTATGGTGTTCCTGATCTGAAATGGCGTGAAAAGGTACACTTATGTTATGTTTCATTCTGAGCATTCTTTTAAAAGCTATTTTCTTGGCTTTGAAGCCCTAAATCCCAAGCATAAGCAGTATAATCTACAAGGGGTGGGACCACAAAATGCTAGTATCTTTTTCAGTACATATAACTTTATAATGAAGTGACATTAAATCATAACTGTAAAGTCTTGTAGCAAGTTCATAGTTAGGTTAACCTCCCCCAAGAAAGATTTGGATGATTTGTTGATGTTGAGTACATTTTCTTTTTCATGCATAGTGGATGTGTTTAGTGTAGGGTACTACAGAATGCCAGTTGACATTTTTGTCGATTTCTTCGGAAATGTATGTAGACTCTTAAAACTTTGCATTATATTTCTCAAGTTAGTTTGCATGTTTATTCTACTTTTCCAGTTTTTGGCATTACTTGCCAGACTTTTGATTACAAAATGTTAGTCAAAAGGACTACAAAATGCTAATATAATATGAGAAAAAAAATGGAAAATTGAAAAAGTTTTAAGTTATTAGTTTTGTGTCATTGCAAACAAGGTATAATGGGGGTACGTTTAGGTGAAGTTATTGCATTGTATCTCTTACAGTGAAATTACAATAAAGTGGCTTCATTTCAAGATGAAAGTCTTCATGACACAATGGTTAGAAATTGTTATTATTGAATAGAAGAGAGAAATAGAATAGAAATAGAGAAAAAAGTTAAGTTAGAAAATAATAATTCAAAAATTATGGGAAAGTATGAAGTAAACTCAAATTGAAGCCAGCATCAATTTCAAAGTTAAAAATTTTGAAAGATCAGCAGAAAGCCAGGGAAGAACAACCAGCAAATGCAGTCTTATTTTGTCAACAAAACAACTGTAGAGGTTATACAGCAGTTAAAAGTGGACTCTTCCCTTTAATCAAAGACTGTAGGACTATAAATAAAAGATTGGATGGTGGTTCTATTGAAGACGAGAAAGAATACTACAGGTAATGTTATATACCTTTTAATGCTTCATTTGTTGTGATTGTTCACTTTATACTGTACTGGATTTTTGTACTGAACTATATTTTGAAAACTATCACAGATCATTCTTTGATTCTAAAGTAAGATTTCCATTTCCTTCTAAGCATCCTGACTAAAAGTGAAAAAGAACAATTGGTGCGCCATATCAAAAATAAAAATAGATGTTTGCAAAGCATTGACAGGAAAGAGGTTACAAGATTAATAATCAACACTCTTGCATTGAGACAGCATTTACGGAGAAAGACCCATGGAAGAGTTGATAAAAAACTTTCAAAACATGCTGAGGATGCCTTAAAGCGGAAGTGGTTAGTAATCTTTACCTATAAGTTAAGTGAGCCTGAAAAGTATGACGAAAAACAGAGGGACCAACTGAAACCAATCGAAATCAGTGAATGTAAAATTGGTATGTGGGTAAAGGTTGTATACGAAGGAGAAATATTTCTTGGAAAGGTGCAGGGAAAACAAAACATTGATGTTGAGGTCCAATGTTTGGAGCATCCTTTTGGTATCAATCACCACCAAGACATGGAAAAAGAGCCAGTTTACTACAACAAAGTGTTTTCATGTGATGGCTGTAAACCCAGACTTGAAAAAGTTGGACGGACATGGAAATAGACTTACTGATTTAATTATTATGGATCATTAATAGACTTCCAATTTCCTTCAAATTAGGGTTTTATTGTCACCAGGTTACATATTTCTACATTTATTAAAAAAAATTATTCTCTTGATAATTATACTAATTATAGTAATACGAAATTTTCAATACAAAGCCTCTTGAGGACATGATAGGCACGCGTTTAAAGAGGACTGAGCTTTATTTAGAGGGGTGAACTGTCATAATTCATAATGGCAGTACTCCAGCTCGGATAGGTGGGCTTTTTTCAAGATTTTATTGAATTAAGTCATTGTCATAAGATAAAGGTCTATTTTTCACTCAATTTTAAAGTTCTCATATACAGTTTTCAAATGAATAAGAAAAATGTTTCATTACATCAATGGATTCTATTTTATTAACCACATAGTAAGCACTAGCATTTTGTAGTCTTGCTCCCTGTAGATGTTTTTTTTTTAATGTTTGATCTTAATAGTTATTAAGACCTACTTTACACTATTTACTTTCAAATCAGGAGAAGCAGGAATATGAAAAATATCAAAACATGGTAAATAAAAAAAAGAGTGGTAGAAAAAAAAAGAAAGAAGACACTTTTGCTGAGGTATTTACTATGTTATTGCTGTTGTTGCTAATAATATGGAATG
The DNA here is from genome assembly GCA_027922465.2 of Turritopsis dohrnii. Taxonomy (NCBI): domain Eukaryota; kingdom Metazoa; phylum Cnidaria; class Hydrozoa; order Anthoathecata; family Oceaniidae; genus Turritopsis; species Turritopsis dohrnii. The sequence continues at coordinate 332,049 of BQMF02000300.1, forward strand.
TGTGACAAACAACTAGAATATAATGGTACATAGTGCTGTATTTCAAAACTGACTTTCAACAACAATTAAAGAGGTAGAAACAAGTATTTGCTTCATGGCTTCTGTAATTGTTTCATTCCACATTCTATTGCATTGATGTATTTCAGGGGTTTTTTTTAAACAAATTTTTTATTCCTTGATTGGACGAATGAAATTGATTTGAACGGTAAATGGTACATGTACGTCTATTCTGTCGAAAAATAAAATTTGTCAGATGTTCTGTAAGATTTTACATAAATTTTATATGTATTTCTTATCATTCTTCTTGATTGTTAGGGTATCTACTTTAATACTGACTAGTGTTAACAAAATTTCTTGTTTTAAGGGTCATTTGGTATTTAAAATTTCCCTCTTAACATCATCTAATTATGTTTTCTTTTAGCTCAATACTGATGTGCAGGAAAGTACGACTAGTGTAATAGTGGTACATGAAGAACTGCCCCAATCTACTCTTCCACACACCCCTGCTGTGCGTAAAGTATAATATTAGTCATCTGCAATTTTGCACATAAAGCATAATTTCATAAGCTCTTTTTATTGTAAAAAACAAGCTTTAAAAACTGTTTATTATCTAATATGTTTTCTTTTAGCTCAATACTGATGTGCAGGAAAGTACTACTAGTGTAATAGTGGTACATGAAGAACTGCCCCAATCTACTCTTCCACACACCCCTGCTGTGCGTAAAGTATAATATTAGTCATCTGCAATTTTGCACATAAAGCATAATTTCATAAGCTCTTTTTATTGTAAAAAACAAGCTTTAAAAACTGTTTATTATCTAATTATGTTTTCTTTTAGCTCAATACTGATGTGCAGGAAAGTACTACTAGTGTAATAGTGGTACATGAAGAACTGCCCCAATCTACTCTTCCACACACCCCTGCTGTGCGTAAAGTATAATATTAGTCATCTGCAATTTTGCACATAAAGCATAATTTCATAAGCTCTTTTTATTGTAAAAAACAAGCTTTAAAAACAGAATCCTCTGGCCATGGGAGGAAACATTATATGGAATTGTTAAAGCAACATCAGTTGAGCCACCACCCCTCTCCCAATTAAGCAACATCCTCGAGGGTTCCAGTTTATTTTCTTTACTTCTCTTGAAACATGGTCATACAGAATTGCACCAGTCTACATCATGAGTTTATTATCTTTGTTACAACTGGAGGTCTAATTTTTTTGTAGAAAGGTATTAAAATACAAACATCAGTAAATAAATTTAGTAGCAAAAATAGATTCATAACTTGCTTTGACTATTATTTCATAATGATGTATTGAATACTATATTATTATTGTACAAAATTGAGTATGATTGAGCAAAATGTAAATTGTGTTTTTTATGTTTATTTATTTATTTCAAGATGGCTATTTTTCATGTCTACAGGGACATGCTGGTGTTATTGTGATTTGTTTTCTCCCAAGGCCAGTAAAAAATGGAATTTATTTTCCCCTACTGAAATGACTGTGTATTACAGTTTATTGAACCTATTTTTCATTTAAGGCTGCACTGATGCATGTAGATTTTGATGATGTCAATGTCCATCCTGCAGAAAATGTAAGTAAAATTTTTCAACAAACAAGGAACTTCAAAATATGTTTGAGTGGAATTACCTGAATATTATGATGAATGATGAAAAAACTGTAGTGAAATAAGAATTCATCTAAGTCAGCTGCAACTGCTTTCTCTCACACTATGACCTTGAAAATTTGATGACATAAAATGTTAATGTTAAAACAGTGGGTCAGTGGTTGGAGATTTATAAGTTCAATTACAACAAAATTGTAAAATCTGTAATTGATTTTTAAAAGTAAGTTTGTTAACCTTTGCTTAGTCTTGGAATGGCCTTTTAGAAAGTTGTAACAAATTAGAGTATTTAGTTATTCAAGAAAAGGGTCAACTATTCAAATGTTGAGGTAAAGTACTCAAAAAGTAAATAGGATAGGATTTAATATTGAATCACCAAAACAATATAAAAATAACTTGTGTGCAATTGGTAGGTATTAAAGTAATAAAATCTAGTTGCCAAACCAACAAATACCATTGTGAAAACTTGATTTATCATCAATCACTACACCTTCATATTAATGATAGCCAACAAGTAAAATTTTTATTGTTTCCTTGTATCATTGGTATGTTGATGCAATTTATTTATACCTGCAAGGAGGGGTGTACCATGGAATCTTAATTATTTGACAATACTTAGTCTTAGTTTGCAATTTAAACATTTTGTTTCTATTTAGGATGAGTTAAAAGATTTAGTGCACAAGATAACTAGTAAGTGATTCATATTGCAGTTTTTATTTTGGGGGGTATTTTTACCACTACTTTCAATTATAACATAAAAAGCATAGATCTCATGAGAACACTAACTAATTATACTGTAATTATCCGAATAAGGGCTGATTAAGGGCCCAGCCTAAGGAGGGTGGCCAGCACTCCTAAGAACTCCTAAATATCTGAAAAACGAAATATCCTCCTAAATTCTCATAAATAACAAGATTAATATTCAAGAAAGACTTCTTAAAATCTCCTTACAAATGTGTGCAGTAGGTTACTAGATTTTTTTCTGGTCCTTAGTTGTTCTTTAGAAGTAATCTGTGTCAATTATTAATGTTTTTGTTATTGAAGTGAAAGGAGTAATAATTTATCTAAAAGTGTTGAAAAATTAATATTGATAGGACCTTTAGTTTTGTTCGTACTTAAAGACATACCTGCTAGTTTCACTGATGCTTGTTTGTTTTCATTAAGCTTTGTATTAAAAATGAAATATTAGCTTGAAATCATTTTAATCATGTCTGTATAGTATATGTCTAACTTTCAAGATATCTGGTTTGCAGAGGAAAAATTTATGCCTGGCTTAATTGATACTTGTTTTGAGTTGTCAGAGCAGATTTTCAGTTGCTGGCCGAGGTCTGAATCAAGTTGAATCCTATATGAGAGGTGAGAAGCATATGCAGAGCCTTACAATAATCCAGCTAGTACAAACAGAGCCTTCTGAGTTCTAAATCTAGTAGTGCAATAGAAGAACCATCTGTTGTAAAAGAGAAAGAGAAGAAAAGTCCATTGAAGAAAGATACAGTTAAAGCAGAAATAATGTGGACGTTTTGTCCAACAGATATTCATATTAGAAAGTCAGATTTATCTTATCAACTTTCAATGTAAGAAAAACTAGCAATGATTGATTGTTTGCCTCTTTCTTTATTTAACAGGCATTTCTCCTAAAATCTACTAAGTTTTCCATGCTTTTTTAATGCATTTATGTTGGTTTCTCCTAAAATATTAAAAAATCTCATAAAAACCACTAAATTCTCTGAAATTTTACAATTTCAAATTGGCCACCCTCTCTAATACGTGCCCTGGTAATTTCCATAAAGTTCAATAACCACCTAGCACTTATTAAGCGCCCTCCTCAAAAAACTCCACATGCTGTGAAAAACTGGACTCTTACTTTTTACTTACTTATATCGAGAATACAAAAATATGTAGTTTATGTTTTTAACATTTTTTCTTTTAAACATGTATTATATTGTTTAAACTAAAAACTAAAGAACCTAATAAGACCCTAATAAAACTAAAAAACACTAGTAAGACGAAACCTCAGTTTTTGTTAAATGTTTTTTTCAGTTTTTAAACCAAAGTTTACTGAACCCAATAATTTATGACAGCTACTTAAGCTTGATTTTATTGTCTACCAATTGATGCTTTAATAAGCCCATAACAAAACGGAATTAGTAAACGTTAGCAAAACACATAAATGCCTACTAAGTCTTAATTTGAAAACCAAGGTAAGTATTGACAAACTACTATGTTTTCAGGTGTAGATTTCATGATTGATGCAGTAACTATGGAAAAGCAATCAAAAACTGTGATAACATTAGAGCCTGAGATGTGTATGGCTCCATCTGAGAAAGAATTATTTCGTAACACAGACTCCTCACCAGTGAAGGTAGAACTTTTTTAATAATCTTCAACTTGGTCAGTTAACACCAATTCAGGTTTTCTTATATACCTGTTGTTCAGTTTTTATTCATTAAACTTGTGTTTCATTTCTTGTCTTAGGTTGTGACAATTCCAACATGTAAGAAAAAAATTCTTGATGACAAGTTTGTTTTTGATTTCAAGGATTTTAATATCTCATCTGTAGTTGGAGAAGGTAGATTTGCTAAAGTAGTCAAAGCTACATGTCCACATATTTCTTCAAAATTGGCACTGCGCAGTTTAAAGTTGTCAGAAGCTGCTGCAGTTAACAAAAGAAAGCTGCAGAAAGAAGTAAAACAACTAGTCAGTATGGACCATAAAAACATTGTGAAGTGTTTTGGTGTTGTTTTGGCCAAGAGTATGTTTGTTCTTGAGTACTGTGGCATTGAATTTGATGTTGATGGTGAACAATGCACAATCCATTCTCTGCTTGGACTATTGCGTACTTTTGGAGATGACCTCCTCATTAACCTCCGTTTATCTGCTATCTCTGATGTAGCAGCTGGCTTAGCTTATCTCCATAGCCGTTCTTTGGTTGCTGGTGATTTGAAGCCAGCAAATGTTTTGATCAATGGTAGAGATGTTGAAAATGTGACATTCAAGTTATCAGATCTTAATTTTGATAGATCATCCTTAACAAGCACTTTGAAATCATCTTTTGCTGAAACATCTCAAAAAGAAATTGTTTACACAATGTTGTACTTAGCTCCAGAACTTATTTCGTCCGAGTTGGGCTTTTATGGCAATCAAAACTCTAAAACTGATATTTTTGCATTTGCAATACTGATGTTTGAGGTCATGTTTCCAGAGGAAGATATCAATATCTTTTGCAGCCCAATTAAATATATGGAAGCCTTGAGAAATGGCTGGAGGCCAGAAGTTCCAATTTTGGGTGATGAATATTTAACTCCAGTCATTGATATCATGAGAAAAAGTTGGAATCAAGATTCCAGGGAAAGACCTTCTTCTCAAATTATTCAAGAAGTGGTGCTGAAGGCTACTGAAAATTATTTTCCGAAAAAAACAGTGCATGTAGGTATTTAATATTAGTGCCATGTAACTACAATGCAACATCTGCAGTTCACTAAATCAATTACAATATCATAGGAAACATTCTTAACACCTACTGGTCATGAATCTGCTGTTGTAGAGATTGTAAAAACAATGGTAGATAAGATAGTTTCTGCAGAAAAAATAGAAGTGAGTGTTTCAGAATTTTGTGACAAGTAAAAGTAAAACTTTTTGATATTTGCTCCAGTTCTAAAGCTCTAAATCTTATTATATTTTTTGAAAGTCATAGTTGCAACATTTCTAAATGGTTAATAATTTTTAACACTATAGGTTGCAAGTTTGGCACCCATACTTTCTGAAAATATCTGTTCCAAAGTTGTTTCTGAGACAATGCAAGGATTGTTAGGAAATGTTGAAGAGCAGGTATCCATTATTGTGTCTGTTGCATGATTTCTAAACATTCGTTATAAATTATTCAATATAGAGGATAGCTAAATGTTGTTTATCCTCTTAGTCTATTCTCTTAGATTGAAGAAGGTTTAAATGATGATATAGACAATCAGGTATTCTTTCAATTTCCTTTTGCCATGATATTTCTCCATTTTCCTTTTCTGATAACTCCAAAGTGCTAATGTAATATGTTCTATGTTTGTGATTTGGTTTTCTGTTTCCTGTAATATTCAAGATCATAAACATGTCTAACTTTCATAGTCCTTAGACAATGATTCTGGTCTTCATGGTGATTTTCCAGATATTGATAACACAGATTTAGTAAGTATTAATTACTTTTTGATAGTGATAGATCTTTTAGGTTTTTTAATAATCAATATTAGGGTGTGAATGTCATTGAATAAGATTAAGGATTTTTTTAGGAAGACAATGAAAACCATTCAGTGTCAGATTTAGTAAGTATTAATTACTTTTTGATAGTGATAGATCTTTTAGGTTTCTTAATAATCAATATTAGAGTGTGAATGTCATTGAGTAAGATAAAGGATTTTTTTAGGAAGACAATGAAAACCATTCAGTGCCAAATCATCTAGAATCAACTCCGGTAAGTTTTTATTACGCTTTTCACCAACCATTGCCATTATATTTTAACTGTAAAATGTACGTTTTTAAAGAATTTCACTTTCCATAATTATCTGAAATAGCCCCTCCCAACCTAAACAAGTGCCGTTTCCAATGTGAAAAGGTTCCTTTAAAATATTGTGATCTCTGTTGGATAGTAAGTAAGAATAAGAATGAATAAGTTGTCTTTAAAATAAGAAAATCTTGATACCCTAAGCCCTGTTGGTTTGAGAGGATTGAATGTAATAACAAAGGGTCTGTTAGCAAAAGCATGAAGCTAAAGCAAACCCTTTATATCAGGAAACTGTACGAAATATGCCCAAGTAATGTGGTGTAAACCCTGTCAGGTTAATTTAACAGAGGAAAATGATGAATGGCTTCTCATGTTAGATGTATTAACCTTTGTTGCAAGTCTTGTTCTTGTTGTCAATTCGAATTTATCACTATCAAAAATCTGCATTTGCATTCAGGTTTTGAAGCAACAATTGACTTCAATTTAGCTTGATGGGGTATTGCAAGAGAATTCACTCACTGAATTGTTCTTATCTTACTAAAAAATCCCAGCGAAGTGTCCACTGGCCTGTTCTTGCTTTCTTCTTCCTCTGACGGTTGTGTTCCGATGAAATTGTTCCTATAAATAATATTTGTAACACCAGCTTGAGATATAGAGAGAAGGGTATATCCCAATTTGGTTGTGAACAAAAACAAAGACCTAAAACAAATAAAGTTTTGCATTTTTATTTTGAAAAACGATGCAATTTCTGGCATTTGCTTGGCAAATGAGCTCCCTGCCTCAAGTGTACCCCATCAAATAAATTGTTGATAATCATTAATGCTTATTCACATAATTACAGTTAACTACAGTTTCTTTCACTGCGCAAACCTCCATTATCTAGACAAAAGCATAACAGTGAACTTGTTTCTTTTTTAAGGTCAAAATTAAAGGAAAGAAAAAGCCGTATAGATTTTGTATATTTTGCAAATGTTGGACTTCGTATTTGCGACGTCACATTGTTTTAAGACACAAGGCAGACCCAGAGGTGAAGGCTGTTCTTGGTTTATCTAAACCAAAACAACTAAAAGCCTTTCAAGTTTTTCGCAGGAAAGGGATATTTGAAGTTAATGTTGCTGAGGCAAAGAAAGCTAAACCATGTTATGAACGTGAAAGGAAAGGAAGAAGACATGCAGATACTGTTTACTGTAGTCACTGTTTAATGTTCTGTTCGAAACGATTTTGGGCAAATCATCAGAAAAATTGCCAGAAAAACTCATGTAAAAAGGTTTTGCCAATACAAGCTGATCTCCTCAATTTGCCTGAAAAAGTTAAAGTTAGTGAAGATTTTCGCAACCACATCTTGTCAAAGTTTCGTTCGGATGAAGTTGGAAAGATTTGTTACCAAGACAACGCTATTATTAAGATTGGATCAGTTTTTTATAATAAGGAAAAGAGAAAAGTCAGTAAAGCAATTCAAGTTCGTAAGTCTGTTCGAAATGACATGAGGCGTCTGGCAAATATTTATTTGATCTTTATAACTCATGAAGACATCCAAAGAATAAATGGAGATGCAAGTGATTTGTTTAATAGACAGAATTTTGAGAGCCTAAGAGAGTCAATTGAAACCTACACATCAGTTGGAGATAGAACTATCAAAGCTGGATTAAAGCAAAATTTATTTTATTTGCTAAAAAAAGCTGCAAAAGTTTTCAAAGGTATTATGAAATTGCTATCTCAACATAAATGTTATCATTACTTAAACAAATGAATATTTCCCTTAAAATCTTAGGAATTTATTTGACCGAAAAAAAAGATAATGAAGCAGATGAAATTGACAAATTTATAAGTATACTGGAAATGTGGGAAGATTATATTTTCGGTGATGCCACTTATGAACTGAACAAGAACAAAAATGTGAAATTGAGAAAGCCATCAGCTTTGCCACATGAGGACGATGTAGAGAAATTCAAGAACCATGTTATTAATCGAATGCAAGAAATTACCAAATCCTATGAATGGCTTGATTCACAGAAATTTACTGAGCTAAGAGATATAGCATGTTCTCGCTTAACATTACTTAATGCGAGGAGAGGTAACATTATTAATAGTTGCAATCACTGAAAGTGATAAACCTATTCTTAACACAAAATATGTTGCAAAATAAGGTAGTTGTGAAAATTAATTCAAACTTTACATTTAAGGCGGAGAGCCAGCACGCATGCTACTTGAAGAATATAAAGAGGCAGTTAATAATGCATGGATAGATAAACAGAGATTAGGAGACTTAGATGAAATTGACCAAAAGTTGGTAGAAACCTTCAAAATCAGCTATATGACTGGTAAAGGAGCTAACCATCTGGTCCCAGTATTAATCCCTCCAGATACCATTAAAGCTTTAGAGATTTTGGCTGATCCAAAGATTCGGAATGATGTAAATGTTGCTGCTGATAACCCATTTCTCTTTGCTGGTACAAGGTCTTCGGAAGGTCACACATCAGGTTGGCATGCTGTTCATAGCGTGGTTGATAAGCTGACGTTGAAACATCCTGAAAATTTCAAGGCTACATCCAATCGTCACCGTATAAGTACATTGTTTTCTGCACTTGATCTGTCTAGCAATGACAAAGAAATCTTTTTTAAGCATATGGGGCATTCTGGGAAAATTAATGAAAATACTTATCAGGCACCACCAGCAGTACTGGAGATCACAAAAGTTGGAAAGCATCTTCTAAGAATGGATGGAGGTCAGTTTTTCATTTAAGTTTGTTTTTAATAACTTTCCTTTTTAAGGAGATACATTATTTGACAATTATATGCATTAGAAAATTTCGTCATTTTGATTTCCAGGATAGTTATTGATATACTTACATACTTGGCAAATGGATAAATACAATGCACTTGAGAGAATTCTTCTGCATGTATAGAAAAAGTGCACAATTTTCGAATATTACTATTGTCATTGTTTTCATGAGACTAATTTGTGACCTGTGAAACTAAATACTGAATGGCATGCAAAATCTCTGTATTTGAAATGTTATCAAAGAGAATACTTTTACTTTCTTATGGCCTATATTAGAACCAAGTAAATTAAGCAGATTGAATGGAACGTAAATTCAATTAAAGATCACAACGTGATTTATGAACATTTTTGGTTTACATCAATACACATTGTTCAATTTTAGTATTCTAGCCTACATCTGGATGTACTTGACATTTATCTTTACTTCAGCACACAATGTGTTTGACATAAACTCTGAGGAAAAGAAACAAACCGCTGCAACTGCATTTGTGGAAGAACTCGCTCCACCAGCTGGTAATAAGTAGTTTCTTGTCATGTACACTTTATTTATTTTATTTATAATAATATTTATACAGGATAACCACAAGTTATGCTTTTATGGAAGTAACAGGACAGTAATAAATATTTGTAAATTTTATTTGGTATGTTCATATAATCTATTTCAGAACACAATGTGATAAGACAAAAACATGCAGGCAACAAGAAACAGACCGCTGCAACTGCATCTGTGGAAGCACTCGCTCCACCGGCTGGTAGTAAGTAGTTTCTTGCCATACGTACACAAATTTTGCTCTTGTCGAGGTAACGGCAAAAAAGTAAATATTCTTGTATTTTATTTGACATGTTTATATATATCCATCTCAGAACGCAATATAATAGGACAAAAACGTGCAGGAGACAAGAAACAAACCGCTGCGACTGCATCTGTGGAAGCACTCGCTCCACCGGCTGGCAGTAAGTAGTTTCTTGCCATACGTACACAAATTTTGCTTTTGTCGATGTAACGGCAATAAAGTAAATATTCTTATATTTTATTTGATATGTTCATATACATCTATTTTAGAACGCAATGTAATAGGAAAAAAACGTGCAGGAGACAAGAAACAGACCTCTGCAACTGCATCTGTGGAAGCACTCGCTCCACCGGCTGATAGTAAGTATTACACAAGTTCTGCTTCGTTGAAAAGTTTCCGCTTTTAGACTGTGTTTTTTTTCATCAACAATTTAGCATGTCTAATTGAAGGCTTCATAAAATTTAGAGAAAAAGTATAAACTAAGGGTCCGTTCAAATATGTTTGATCGGGCCAAGGGCGAAAATTGTGACGGTGATTGCGATAACGATGAGGAAGATGACTGTGACGATGATTGCGATGAGGACTACGATAATGAGAAGGACTACGATGATGAAGATGATATGGATGAGTATTCTGAGGATGAGATAGACAACGCAAAACCTGCATTTAAAAGTCGTAAGTCCATAAAATGTTTATCTTTAATTCATTCTCCTTAAAAGATATCCTTTTTTCTTAAGAAATTTGTGTAATGAGTTTAACCTAATGTTGCATATTTTCTTTTCATTTAGAAGGAAAATTGGTTCCTAAAGTACCTCTTAATGAAGACAAGATTCCAAGTATTATTATACTTTTTATTTTTGTTCCATAACTTCTATCTTAATTGATATATGATTAAAATATCAGAAATTGGTCACACCGTAAGTAATAGATGGCGCCCTGTTAAAGAGGAGACTCATAATGATTCCGTGGAATTTCATCGAATAACCTTTTCCCCTCTTAAGGCGGGTTTTCAGTTGTGCGCTGTAGTCGCGCGAATGAGCGAAGAGCTTTTTGATTCGATCAGTAGTTCAAATAATTTGAACTACCAGACGAATGAGTTAGCGTCAGCCAAAATTCGTTCATTCGCGTAACAGCGAATCAATAAGAGACCATTTAAAACACATTGTCTAAACAGACAGACGGTTTTTGACAGACTTCGTTGGCGACAGAATTATTTTGCAAACAATGCAGTGTGTGGAATCAAGTCTTTCGCCATGATATGTTTAATGATGTTGTTTTAGGGAATGAGTGTTGTGTCATGTTGCAGTTGGCACTACATGAACTAGTACATAAAAGATTCCTATACATGCCATTGTAAGATTATGACATGTAAAGGGATTTAAATCAGAAAGCAACTATCGACTTGACCGACTGACCGACTGTACTAATTTATTTCACCGCGACCAGATGGATCGGCAGACGTTCGAATAGGAATGTATACTCCATGTTTTAAGACGGAGACGTTGCACATACAAGACCCGTAGGTGATTGTGGTCTTATTCATTATTCTTACCAAATGAGGTCTTTGTCGGTTACTACCTGTTACAATTTGAGAGAAAGACAGATCTAGGTTCAATTTACAGAGATTCTAGAGAGATAATACGTTTTGAATTCAAAGTTAAAAAAAAAAACAATGATGTTATCAAGAGAAAAAAAACATGCCTGTGCATAATCAAGTGAATGATGATGATACATCATACATCATCGAGTGGAAGAGCATATATAATTTTTATATGTTACACTGATCAGATTAAAGTTCAAGTTTGCATTTTATTGTTTTTAACTTTTTCCCATGTTCATCAGGCCTAACACATTGACAGTTATATCCTTTATCACATGACTTGTTTCATCCCATCAAAGTTACTCTGAACCAGGCTAATTTTCTTCATGAAATAGATTTAGGCGTTAGTGCCATTCTTATCCAGAACTCCTTGATTCTTCGATATGCGGGTATGAGACTTTAGCGAAGGCCAGTAAAAATTGCTCCATGTTACGACGGCCATTTGATAACATGTTGGAAAAGACTCTTCAAACAGAAAATGAAACTGGTTTTCCAAGTCTTTGAGAACGTAGACAAAACATAGCGTTTCAAGAGACCTGCATATTGTGAAAATTATCAATTGTTTATTTTCAGATCAAAGAACCTATCACGCATGGTCGAAAAGGGAAGAGGAAATGTTGCTTGTTCGATTTGCGAAATATATTTCCAGTAATACTATGCCAGGTATGTATTGGATAACGAAGTTAAATGTAGATAGCCAATTTGTTTCTTTACGTATGTTGACTAAACAAGGATTTGGCCTTGGTTTTTTGTGGAACTCGATCGGCAAGATTAAGTTTCATGAAAAAGGAAAGGACAAGATCCATGTATTTTCCCTATGATTCGAACACAATAATTCAATGGGCAACTCTTTCCCCTCGAATAAGCACCCGATTAATGAAAAAAGTTTGTAAACGTTTAGCAAGCTGCATTCTATTAAGTAGGCAATTGAATTGCAACAAACTTCTAACGTGTGTGCTTAATTATAGGGAAAAATGAAATCTTAAAGTATATGAAGGCGGAGAAGATCACTACTCCATACACAATCGTCCGAACTAAATTGACGAATGAACGGGTTAAAACTGAACGTTTAAGAGTGAAGAATTTAAAAGAGCTCAATATCCATTAAGGAGGTGGACGTGATCGTATCGACAGATTTGCTTCTCATAGCTAATAAGTTGGCGAACATTTGTTTTGTAAATTTTTGACTTCTAAGTAAAGTAAAGTTACATTTTATCGAAAAGATTTTAACTTTTAAATTACCTTTCGTTTTTATTATCGGGTTAATGGGATTAACAACGATAAACATCAGTACATGAATGTCATTTTTGCCAGTCCCACGAATAAAGATTGTCTTTCATGTGTCGAATTAAGTACATGGCGCACCTTAAAATGTGCAAAAGCTACATTTACAATGAGCACAGATGGCAGTGTAGTGCATAATAGGGAGTTTAAGAAACTACGAAGACGTGAGGAAAGAAAACAAAATAAGTAGACTATTATCAAATGAATGTTTGAAGAATTGACTTTTGTTAGAGAAACTATTCGACAGATAAATTCATAATGACTGGAAAGTTATCAAGTTGAGAAAAAATCTGCATGAGAAAAAAAATATTTCACCCTAAAATCACGTCCCCGTTGTCAGCACGACTTCAAAACATGACTTTTCACGTTGTGTATGAAACGTGCGAATTTGCTAATGATCTAATTATCTCACAAAATTTTCTCAGTAGTGCCGTTGTAAAAAGTAAATGAATTCCGCAAAGAAACAAAGCTTTTGTTTCGAGTCACGTCGCCGTCTTCGTTACCGTTGCAACTTCTTAAACTCCTAAATTTTGGTGCTAGGAATGCGTGTAGAATGGATTTTAGTCCGAACTTCACTCCAAGAATTCACTATCTCATTTATATTAACCAATAGTTAATCTAAGTTTTGATAATTCGCGACTTGTTAGTCGAAAACTACAAATGGGAATAATTTCTTCTAGCCATTTTCAGTAAATTTTTCCCCCTATTTCCCCCTTTATTTTGATCATACCTTTTATTAGGTCCATCAGAGCATCCTGTTTACTAATCGATAGTATCCCGCAATAAAATTTGACATTTCTTATATGTCACCAATTATGGCTAAATAGTGTTAAAAAATTTAAGGCGACATTGAAATCCGACTTAAAAATTTGTGGCGACACGCTTTGAACCAACTTGCAACTATCAGACATTAAAGATCATAGATGGCCTCTGCATAATGCAAAGACCCTTGTAAAAGAAAAAGTTGGCGACAAAAATGTCGTTATGAGTTTTTTTTATTAGAATAATGTTGTCAACCTTAATTTACATTTTCAGTAATGTCGACTAAATGTGTAAATTAGTAGTATATATATATATATATATATATATATATAAACAAATGTCCAGTGTGTGTGTTGTGTTTGAATTATTAATTTTCGATATCTTACATATCTTTATCAAGTTTTTGAACTTGATAAAGATATGTAAGATATCGAAAATTCGTGAAGACATGTGTTTTTAACTGTTCATATATATATATATATCTTATTATAATAATCCGCGATTGTGCATCCCACTTTTATTTTAGAGAGTGACATATTTGTTTTTTTTTCACGGTCAAAACCTTCTTATTTTTTCCCTTTTCGTCGTAAAACCACGTCAAGGCGAGAATGCTTTTTTTGGTTTTCCGCGATTAGTATATGCTCCTCCGTTTTGTTATTTTTGGTTTGCGCAGTGGAAATCAGCCGAAAAACGTCTTTGGAGGAGTGCGAGCAATGCAATGTTAATCGTTCGAAATTTGTCAACGATCATTTCGTGAGCAAGAAACTTCGTGAAGAAGACGTGTTTCTTTTTGTATACGAATATTTTAATTTAAATTTGATTGTTTTAGGCAGCAAATCGACGAAAGAACTGACGAAGAAACACAGGTTTGTATGCACGAAGGTATTGTTATTATTATAAAACGTTTTATTATCGTTTGTTTACAATGAAAAATCATATTTAGATATACAGAAGAAGTGCAGTGAAGTTTTTAAAAATTAGCTGCAGAAAGATCGAACGAACAAAAGGTATTATTATAAAACTGTTATTTTTGATTAATAGAAGAACAAGTTAGTATTTAAATGTATTTAAATGTTTGTTTACGTTTTAGTTATCAATTTATTGTTAAACTTTTATTGTTATTGTATTTTAGATTTTATTTTAGATTAATAAAAGAACAGGTATAACCACATGCTTAGGTGAGTTTTTAAACAGATGTTGTTTTTTATATATAGGTTTTTTCAGAGGAAAACGAAACGAAGAACGAGATGAAGAAAGTCTATTTTTATTTTACGAGCTGTTTACGTATTTCTTTTTATAGTTATCAAATAGTTATGGGAGTGCAGGAGTAGAGTAGTGTAGATGAAGTTGAAGTTGTTTAAAAATGGCTGCAGAAAGGATGCTGTTTATTTACATTGGTGAAGAAAATGGTTATACTTCTTTTTTCGGAGAGAAATTGTTTGGAAAAGATATAAAGTAATATACGTAAGTACATGAGTCAAACGGATTTAGTAAATACAGCGTTAAAAGAGAGTAAAAACAGAGTTAAAACGATCAAATCATTAAGATGCATGTCCCTTGAGAAGTCAATGATTTGTTTTGGTAACGAAGTTGCTGTTCCTTATTTTATTTAATTCAAAATGGCTCCACAGTTATGAAGTGAAGTTACGAAGAAAGCATTTTTATGACTTTCACTGTATAAAAATGGTATTGGAATTTCAATAGAAAGCAAAGAGAAAGTGTATCTTTACATTAGGAAAGTATGCTGGAAAGTTAATCGAGTGTTATTAATTTGTTTACAGGTATGAAATACAGAAAGTAAAAGAGTTTAGAAGTGTTTGATAATGGCTACAGAACATGATCAATATTGTTTACTATCATGATGATGTGAATTGGTATTGAAAGGTAAAGTTATCTAAACTAAATAGTTAACTAAATAGTATCTATTTAGTTAAACACAGTTAGATTAGTGGATAAATAAAGGATAAGAGGGATGTTTAGTTTACTGTTGTGTTTTGAATTTTCCAGCAGAGAGGAGCTTTGAACTGGAAATAAAAAATGGCTCCACGAATGTTTTCATATGTTAAAAATTTTTCAGCTATACTAATTCTGTCATCACGTTTGTGTTTTTAATTATTATTTTTAAGGTTAATACATTTTCAAAGTTTCTTTTACTTTGTTTTGTTTTTCTTTAGATTTCGTCATAGCATGATTAGATTTTTTGTATATGTTTTTTTAATGTTTTGATCTGTTAAAATAGAAATGAAGCACATGATGGGTTATAATGTCGAGAGGGTTACTTAAGATTTACTTACTTAATGACTGTGCAATGAAACTATCTTACAAAAAATAAGTGTTGTTGGCTGTATTTTTCTTAAGTTTATATTTTATCGCGTTTATGCATATTTTGTGTTATGGTAATCGTTTACGTACTATGCCTAGGTATATAACTTTGAATTTATGATTTTATTTGTGACTTTTTATCTTTTGTGTAAATTTTTCTTCTTAGTTATTGTTTTTAGGATAAATACGTACTTGAATTTCCTTTTTTTTTTTGTTTCTTTTTTTTTTCGGTATTACAATTGAAACATTATTCTTTTAGGCAATAATAAAAAAAGCATAAAGAAATGAAACTCATGGTTTTAATCATGATGTTGATGGTTTTGGGAAGAACTAACTATATCATTTCAAAAATTCATTAATGGTTGCAGTCCAGAAGTAACTTTTGAACAAAAGAAAAAGTTGGAAGGTATCATTTTTGTAATATTATTCAATGTTTGGTTTTGTATGTCTTAGTAAACAGTTCTGTGTTATATATTGCATATTTTTACATTAAAGTTACTTCTCTTCTGCGTATGAATATATATTCTGAGCCATGTTGCTATTTGTTTCTGTTTTAAGTTTTCTGAATGTAAGAAATGAATTAAAAAATTAATGCCTGAAAAGAAACTTTTCCAAGAGTTAAATTCTGCGACACAACGCATACTGAACATGGGTGGCGAGCGACGCCTCCTGGGATGTTTTTGAGTTGCGATTCTATGATTTATTTTTTCATCACAGGGTACGTACACAGGAATGGTGGATTTGACCTAATGTTTTCGAAGTTAAGTTCGGTAAAAAGTTTTTACCCGGGATACTAGTATATATATATATATATATATATATATATATATATATATAGTTACTAATATCATCAAGTCATTGCTAATATTATTAATACTGGTCAAATTATAGAAGCCATAGTTCCATTTTCCTTAGATTTTTGGAAACCTCATTTTTTCAAAGAATCTCCAAAGTTTTTATGATAGTCCTCCACAAAATATGCAAAACTCCTCCTCGAATATACTCAAATCTCCTCCTTTTTTGATACTGAAAGTATGTGCGAACCCTGGGAAGTGTTCAGTGTGTTTTTTGAACATGTCCATAACTTTAGGGTGTTTTGACATGTGTCTTCTCAACAAAAACAAAACAAATTTTGTATATATATATACCTCATCTATTTTGCTCTTCTTTGATGGTGGTTCAAGTTTCTTCTCGAGTTCTTCAAATTCAGGTTTTGTATCTACAGTATTGATGTGTGGGTATTTCAGTTAAAAAAATAGAATTTAAAGTCCCTTATTTGTATGTAATAGATTTTGTGTTCAATGAAAAAAATCCTTGTTCTTTCTTCTTGTCCTTCCCATTTCCCGGAGAAAATTTCCCCGAACCCTGACCACCTAGGCCTTTTTCGGGAGATTTTTCCTGATACTTTTTACTTGTAATTTAGTTATTTGTTGAAAAATATACCTGCTAAAGCCAGTATAACAACGTCGAAGTACTCTCTTTTATATTTCACTGCACATTTGTTGTCTATCGTGACATCACCAAAAATTGTTGAGATCACGTAAATTTCCATGCTCTGGTCAACATTGAACCTCACCAGCGCATATTTGGATAATTTCGGTATCCTTCTCGTAGTTTTGGCAACCAGTTAATTATATCCGAGCTGATGAATCGTGTTGTGATAAACATAAAATTATACCCGCTCTGATGAATTGTGTTGTTATGATAAACAATGTTTTATTCTTGGGTGGTTTTTACTAGCACGCGTGATTTAAAAAATAAGCAAATTTGAGTGTGAATCGAAAATTGATAGAAGATACTGCATTGCGTAGTTGTGTAAGTACGAGGAGAAACCAGGTGTTAAGAATTCGAATTTTTAAGATATGCCTGGAAACATAATTTCATGTAAACATTAAATCGTGGCTAAACAATTACAGCTATGGATGTTGATGTGAATTGCGATATTGAGGAATCCACCAAAATTACTGAATTTCTTTCAGACGAATGCGGATGTCAGTATGGTCCTAGCAAAACGAGCTGTATAAATCAATTTTCCCGATCTGCTGTAGAGTTCTCAAGGAACTCAATGAAGAGTTGACGACAGAAGAAAAAGACCTTTTTATTCTGTCTTATTTATTCACTGCCCGGCCATCAAACCTAATTGGAAAAACTAGTACATACATACATTATTCTCTTCATGGACACCAAGTTTGCCGAACAACATTTCTTTTTATAGTCGATGTATCGCTGAAGAAATTTACAAACTTGTGCAAACACTACGATACCAATGGAGTACAACCCAGAATTCATGGAAATACAAAACGCACACGACTTTGATACGAAACAATACGTTAAAACATTTATCACAAACTATGCAGAGGAACATGGCGTAATTTTACCCGGTCGGATACCCGGTTTTAAGGATTCTTCTGTGACCTTGCTATCATCTGCAGAAATGAAGAAGCAGATCTGGGAATTTTATAAAGAATCGTGTTTAAAGGCAAATACATAGTTTGTGTCATATTCTCGTTTCACTCTTCTTTGGAGTGAGTTGATACCTTCTGTTGTCGTTGCCAAGCCCATGAGTGACCTCTGTGCAACATGTCAGGCTAACAATACCTTGGTTTTCTGAAGTGCCAATAAATCAATGGAGGAGAAATCTGCCACACTATTGGAACAAATAAAACATTTAGAAAAGGCTAAAAAGGAACTAGATTATTATAGGAGCCAATGTTCCTTGGCAAGAGAAGATATTCAGAAAAGGATTAACTACATCCCACAATCCAAGAATCCACCTTGCTCATTTGATGGCACAGCACACTACAGCTGGGATTATGCCCAGCAACTCCATTATCCCCAAATCCTGTTCCAGCCAGGAACCCTTTATTTTAAAACTCCCAGAAAATGCAATGTTTTTGGCATATGCAATGATGGAACAAATATTCAAACAACATACCTGATAGATGAAATTGTTCACACAGGGAAAGGTGCCAATGTCACTATATCTTTCATACATAACTACTTTTTGGAGCATGGAGCTGGTGGGAAAGTAGCTAACATTCATGCTGATAATTGCGCAGGTACGTACCTCCCTAAAATAAGGATACCTTATATAAAAAAAAAAGTCGGGATTTATTTTAGTCGGGGAAAATTTTGGGCGGGGAAAAATTTAGTCACCTCGAGAAATTTTAGTCACTTTTCCCCGACCAAAATTTCGAAATTAGTCGCTTTTCCCCGACTAAAATTTCTAAATAAGTCACTTTTCCCTGACCAAAATTTGCAATACAAGTAGAAAATGGAACACAATTTTTGTCGACACTTTCAATTTGAACTAAAAATTATATTACAAAACTAGTATCCCGGGTAAAAACTTTTTACCGAACTTAACTTCGAAAACATTAGGTCAAATCCATCATTCCCGTGTACCTACCCCGTGACGAAAAAGTAAATCATAGAATCGCAACTCAAAAGTGTACCTGTGTTGTAGAGCTATGTTGTAGTAACTCGCATAAAAGTTTTTTATGGGTTTTACCTGCGAAAATAATGTGTTAAATCCTGTGTGCGAACCCCGTGACGAAAAATTAAATCACCGAATTGGAAATGGAAAGTGTACCTATGTTGTAGAGCTCGAAAAACTGATCAAAAAAGTGTATGGGATCGTTTCGCTACGATCAACCTTTGCGGAGATATCGTCGATTAAAGATTTTGATGACGTCATATCCGCAGTACCAAATTAAATTTAGACCCACATGATGCGTCACCCTATCACCCGTATCGCTGACCCTAAAAAACGTCAGTTATCCCTATTGGTTCTCGAGATATTTCCCCAAAAACGTCGCGTTCGATTGGGGATGCAATGCAATGATTCCCCGTGATCATGAAAAAAACTGACGTCAAATGATGCCACGTGCTTTTGGAATGATCGTGAAAAAAGTGTCTCTCGCTCTACGTGGTTTTACGCGCACATAAGAGGACGATGACCGCAAATTAAAACTAAATATATCACTCTCTAAAATAAAAGTGTGACACACAGCGCGGATTATTATAATAAGATAACTAATTAAGAGTTCAATCTAATACAATAACAGTTTTTGAGATTTGATCGTCATTATTTTCATCACTGGCATCCATATTGCTTTCACAAACATCAATTATATCTTCACTGACATCCATTTTATTTTCACTGACATCAATTTTGTTTCCCTTAATCGTAACAGAAAAATCTGTATCGTCCTCATTGACTGATTCAACTTCATTCGATTCCCCTTCCTTTGCTTGACCGTCATAATTCCAGTCGAAAATCGATAGATAGACTCTACTTGAGATTATCAAAAATCGGGGAAAAGTTTCGGTTGGGGACTAAAAAATCGGGGAAATGTTTTGGGCGGGATTAAAAAAACCGGGGAAAATTTTTGGACGGGGAAATGAAAAATCGGATGAAATTTTTGGACGGGGAAAATTTTAGTCACTAGCCCAAAAATTAGTCACTTACCCCCGACTTTTTTTTCCCCAATAAGGTACATGCTTTGACAATGGAGGTTTTCGCTATCTAAAATGTTATTGCTGTTTAGTGCAAAATAAAAACAACTTTGTGCTGTGGTACCTGGTTTGGCGCTGTATGGTTGGCCTTCATCACCACATCGAGTATTCGTTTATGTTAGTTGGACATACCAAGTTCAGTTGTGACAGATGTTTCGGGGTTCTGAAAAAACAAACATCTGTCACTGAGCTTTGGACATTGTATGATATCGCACGATGTTGTGATAACTCTGGATCATGCAATAAAGCAAAACTTGTTGGTACTCACACTGGTAGGGTGCTTGTACCCACATATGACTGGGTATCAATGCTTTCCAATTATTTCAGAAGAGTCGACAAAATAACTTCCTTTCACCATTTTCATATTAGTTACTTAGAACCAGGAACAGTGTATTGCCATGAAAGCCTCGAATCTGATCCTGTCAAAATCAATGTCTTAAAGAAAAATGTGAACTTTGAATTTAAAGAACCAGAAGTTATAGAACCAGATGGCTTTTCTCCTGCTAGGATGAACTACCTATATAACGAAATAAGACCATTTTGCGCCGAAGGAACAGAAGATGCTGTTGCACCTAAGCCATCGTAATTTTGTTTCTTTCTTGAGTATGAGTAAGGCAAAACACCATTAAATATTCTGAATAAAAAAGTTCTGTACATGGGTATAAAAGGAACTCAGAGTTTTCTATTGGTGATGTGGCTGGGAAGTCTATTTGTTTTTTGCGATTAATTACGTTATTATTTGTTTACATGAAAGATTATGCAAAAATTTTACTTATTGAATAAAATGTGAGCGCATGGTGCTTAGAATACCTGTCCGTTTTCATGGTGTTAAATTTAAAACAAAAACGTGATTTTTTTCCCTTACTCACACCTGAGTGATACAAGAAGTTGTTTCCAATTTTTTGAAAGTTCATCACTTTATTATTGTAGTTTAGATGAAAAATATCAATTGTTAGAGGAAATAGAGAATAAAAGAAACACGAGAAACAAATTTTCTTTTACTTTTCCACAGGCTATAACGGTAATCAACGATTGAAACAGATAACAACATAGACTCAAGGCATAAATTACTAGTAACTGCACGCAACTTAATGTTTTCTTACCCAGCGTGAAATTTGATGCGTAAACATGCTAGTTGTCATTTTTTTGTGGATTACTGTATTTTCTCAAATAGAAGCCGAACTCGAATAGAAGCTGCAGTTTTGATATTGAACTGATGAGCCTATTATCACTTGGGATCATATTGGTGAAATAAAATAATATGTATTATTGACACTAGCCTAATAGAAACTGCCCTCAAATAGAAACTAAAACACACACAAGAAAACAAATTATTTAAAAAACAAAATACGGTATTCGTCAATACCAAACTTTAGGATTCCTGGACTTTAGGGCCGATTTTAGGATTTACAAGAATCGATTTTAAGACTTACAAGAATCGATTTTAAGATTCATTAGAAGAATCAATTTTAAGATTCACAAGAATCGATTTTAAGATTCTAAATTTGGAAAAATCGATTTACCTAAATCAATTTTGGGATTTCAAAATCCAAAAATCGATTAAGCGATTTAAATCGCTTAAACGATTGTTATCCTTTTCCCTGAAATCGTCACATATATAATCTGAGCCATGTTGCTATTTGTTTCTGTTTGAAATGAATTAAAAAATTAATGCCTGAAAAGAAACTTTTACATGAGTTAAACTCTGCGACACAACGCATACTGAACATGGGTGGCGAGCGACGACGCCTGGGCGGCTATCTTATTATACTAATTCGCGTTGTGTGTCACACTTATCATTGCCCATTTTCATTTTATTTTTCGTGAACTGGACGCATACTGAACATGGGTGGCCAGCGACACCGCCTGGGCGGCTAGTCTATATACTAATCACAAGTGTGCATCCGCTTTTTTCACGCTTTCACTCTCTAAAATTTCGGGTCGTTTTAGCAGTCACTTATTCATAATGGATTGTCAGACCACGGCGGTTAATATTTTTCTACGATTAGTATAGAGGAAAACATTGCATTGCATTTAATCGTTTCAAATGTTATGATTATTCGCGAGATCAAGAAACAATAGACAACAACGAAAGTATTGCGCGAAGATTTATTAATGTTTTTAGGGTAAGTATGCTTTAGAGATTTTTAATTAAAAGAGTGAAGAGTTTTTCTCTATTGACATAAGATATTTTTAACCATGGGAAACCATTGCATTGCATTTTCAATTTATACAATTTATGTAAAAAGTGAAAAAGGTGGACGCACAGTGCGTATTTTTTTTTGATGAATGAAAACCCGTAATCTACACGCTGTTCAAAACGGGATACTACATTCTAAACACTTAAACTTTATCATACTAAGCCTTTTTCTCTGTTCTGCTCACATAGATTAAAACCAGTAAACGAGTTACAGTACACGAGTTACTAGTTTGATAACTAAAATAACTAAATTTTACTATGATTTTACAGCAACTGATAACCTACACAGGCACTACCTTTCTTTTAATAATCTAAAATGATCGACCTTGGTATGTGTACAAACCTGTGTTTCTTCGTCATATTCACAACCGATAATGAAAATCCGTTATTAACGAACTAATTTTTTTCAAATTGTCAGCCAATCAAATGAGTGCATCTTAAGAATTTTCTTTTATTAGTCAATGAAACTGATCAGCGGCGGGCTTCCCCATATACTAATCGTAAAAAAACTCTGTCACCTCTGCAAAAAGGGAAAAATAAGGTTTTGATCGTTTAAAAAACTAAATATGTCACTGTCTAAAAAAAGTCTAGCACACAACGCGTGTTAGTATAATAAGATTATTTAATGCCAGTATATTTTGTAAAGTTGATATATTAATACACAGTTTAATTTACTTCATTCTTTTGTTTAAAGGGGGTATACACGTAAAGATTCTTGAAAAACTTTCTTTTTAGCTTTTGTTTGACGCACTTAAACAAACTCAAACTCACATTCCCACCTGTTGTAATTTGAATAGAAAAGTTGGCGAAAGAATCAAATTGATTTGATTTTCTACCAATTTTTGGTCATGAATACACCTGAAAACACCTGGTTAAAACAAAAAACCTTTATGTGTATACCCCTGTTAACGACTTAAATATTGCTTTGATCTTTGCTTTTTACTGAAAAAGGACAGGAAAAGTTGTATTTTCTATGAACTAAAAGTATCGTTAGTATGTTTTCTTCATTTGATAAAGCTTTTGCTCAAGATGCTCAAGTTTCATAAAGCCAGCAATAGACATAATCATATATTCTTTTAGTTATTTAGTATTTTATAAAAAAAGAAAATTGTACCATCTTAAGCATTAATGCATCATGCGACTGGGTACGTTATTTGTAAAGCCAAATGAATTTCAAAACAAATAATGGTTACAGCATTGCAATCACATATAAACAATACAGAACCAATACAACAAGCGTGTTCAAATGGTTGAGCAGGGATCCCTCACACCAATCATCTTCAGCGCTTGTGTGGGAATGGGTCCAGAATGCAAAGCATTCTTCACGTGCTCAAACTTGTTGCCAAAAAACAAAGCCAAGCAATGAACAACATTTGCTAATGGATTCAACACAAAATGTCTTTCGCACTTGCGAAGTCACTTATTCGTTGTATAGGGGGGACAGGGAAGACATGGAGTGAAGATCCACTAGTAAAATATCTTCAAAATGAGGCGAGAGATTATGAAACTCTCAAAAAACTTCTTCTTAAAAAAAATTGAGAATTTTTTTATTTATTTCTTTGTATTCAAAAATTTGATTCAATGTAAAACAGTAATAAGGATGTGAACTTCATGTCAGTTAAATGTATAATCTGGGATAACAAAAGTAGTTTCACTAATATGATTAAAGATATTATAAAAAAAACAAAATTTAAAAACCTTTTATGTTTAAATGAAGAACAAAAGTGGATTTTGAAGCATAGTACTGAATGCAATTAAAGTAGTTCTAATGATTTTATTTCAGCCAAAACTTAGTGAAACATCGTCTTCTTTGAAAGCTGATTGTATGTCATTCGCAACTGCCACTGAAGCGCTTGTAAATAATTATGACCTTAGAAATAATGACTGATCTGGTAAGCGCTTTGCGACCTCCAGCAATATCTTGCCAGATTTCATATATTGAACTAATGTAAGTTTAACAGTTACTATCTGGCAGATTATCCAGCACTGCTTTTTAAATACTTATGTTTTCAGTTTGAATCCCTATTAGACAGGCAGCTGATAGCCAAAAAACGTTGGAAATGTCTGGGACAAACCCGATTTACTGTAAGACCATCATTTTCATCCTTGGAAACAAGAATCCGAAACCCGATTTTCGAAATTTTCTTTAAGGCGGATTTTAGGGTCAATTTTAGGTTCTGATGACGTCACTCCATAGGACGAAAAAATTTTTACTCAAAATTTAAGATTGTTATATATCAATCGATAGATTTTTTGATACTGATTAAACTTTCATAAAAAACATTGAAGTCAAAATTTATGTATCAAAAGTTATCAAGCTCCAAAGTTTGAATAATGACGTCATCAAACCATTAGTATAATCGCTTACCGCACAACATATTTGGAAGTTTTCAATGAAAACGCTTACTTAAAACTTACTTAAATCTTCGTGGGAGTAAAATTTCATGGATACTATGTAAGAATGGGCTTTTTATGCATTGTTTACGAAGTATTCTAGTGAAAAATCCTTGAAATTGCTAAGTTTTTCCAAATAATAATATATCATTATAGAAAGAATATCTTGAAAATTTCAAAAACCAAGAAAACCGTAAACGCAGAAATCATAATTTACAAGCTTTCAAAGTTGCTGGTAAGATATCATTTTTCAGGCAAAAATTGTAAATTGTCAAAATATTTAAGATTACAACACTGCGCGTAAAGGGTCTGAATACGGCACGAAATTTTTGGATATTTTTCGTGCAGTGCAAGTTGTAGATCTAAAAAAATAAACACATAACTGAAAACAATCATGCTTTAGTCAATCTCGTCATCGCTATCCGTATCTCATTCTCGTATCCGTATTCTCATCGCCAGAGCTTTCGTAATTCGCTTCCTCATCGTCATCTTCGTCATCAATTCCGTCCTTTTGGTTTACACAATCTTTGCATGACCAAAGATCAGTGCAAGGTAACCCATGAACAGGCGAGGGTCAGGTATTCTTTTTTGCAATTACAAGTTATTGAATGTAAAAATTGCTCAGGGGCTGGAGGTAGTAACATCCATCGAATTTCAAGATTGCCATCCTCATTAAGTAACCATCCATAGCCATCTTGGGGATCGGGTACGTCTGGAAAGCTTTCCAACGAGCCTTTCACCACAGCATTAACATACGCAACCCTTTTGCAATGTTATAAAAGAACATCTCTTGTCGGAGGGAGCTTCTGTGGCTCAGAGGCTTTCTCACTGCTGCAGAATTTATAATATCTGGCCTCGTTAACATCGGAGCACTGTTTGGCACCTTATAGATCGCATACAAACTTTTCAATGCTGTTAAAGGACCCCAAATCGAAGATAAAGGATTTACCCACTTTTTTGAATGCATTCAAATACTCATCTTACTTGAGCATTGTCTTATACGCCTTAACCTTGCCTAAACCATGAAAGGCACTCGTGTAATCGTTTCCTGTAAAGTCTTGCATAAAGGAAAGGGCCTTGCAACAGTCAACTCCACGTTCTCTAGAAATTTTTCTATGTCTAAAACTAGTCGTTTGTTGCCTGCAGCATGTTGTTAATTAAGCCATTGAACAGTTTTACCCAGATGGAAATGAAAAAAGAGATTGGAAACAAAACTACGAGACAAATTGGGTCAAGATCTTGATTACCCTTCAAAATTACATGGAACAAACAGGGTTTTTACACTGATCACAGGTGATGATGATAGGTGCAATGCAAATGTTATTAGTGACATTTCCAGTGATTCTGATGCTGACGATCTAATGGATGGTGCAAGTGATGACTTGATAAACTCAACACCAAACATTTGGAAAAAAGGAAAACTGATAATCAACCAGAATTGATCGAATTTTCTGAAACCGTTCTGCAATTTGATAATTTCCATAGATTCAAGCCTGAGACATTTCGTGAAGGCGTAGAAATGCATATTGCTTTATTAACTACCATTGAAAAGTATTCATGGCTTTTCCATTAGAATAAAGTCTATTTCGTTAAGTCAGATCAATTTTCCTATACCTTTTGGTCAAAAGTATAACTCACAGTCAGACTTTTCTGTAGTTCTAACTTCAAACATTCGAATATTCGAAAAATGTTTATATAACTGAAGATTAAAGTTTATTTATATGTATTTAAATGGCGTCAAAAGGAGGTATTGAAAAATACAAGATTTGAAAACTGATCTAATGCTACGAGAACCAACCATGCGTTTGATTTCACCTTTCACAGTTTTAAAGGATATTTCTGATTGACACTATCTATTTCTGACACAGGTTTCACTATGGAATACATTGCTCTTGGCATAAGAGAAGCGCGCAGAATAGTCGATGATAGCGAGCACTGTAATGCCACACAAAAGCGTGCACTAAAAGGGAAGCGCGCAGTGTTTCTTGAAGTGCGCGCAGTTCGATCCTTCTGGGCCATCGTACATTGATGGGAAGAAATACCCCGTGAGGGTGCTTTTCGCATCCCACTCGGCATCTTCCAAAAATATTTCCCGCCAAGATGATGTTTTCGTATATTTATAATGATATTTTGCTTTTTATTTGATACTAGCCGCCAAGGCGGCGTCGCTCGCCGCCCATGTTCAGCATGCGTTGACTTCACGAAAAATAAAATTAAGGAATTGGCAACCGAAAGTGTTACCATGTTGTAGAGCTCGAAAACCTGATCAAAAAAATGTATGGGATCGTTCCGCTACGATCAACCGTTACAGAGATATCATTCTTCAAAGATTTATATGACGTCACAGACCCCTCCCAAAAAAATTAGACCCAAATTTTTCGTCACCCCATCGCCTGTATCGCGGACCCCAGATAACGTCAGTTAGCCCTAGAGGCAGATTCGAAATCAAATATCAAATATCAGTTTAAACAATGGTTCCGAAAAAACCAAAATTTCATGATGTGTTATTACGGTAGCAGCGAAAGCGAATACCGTATTAAAACACCCTTGGACTCCTACTACTACTCCTACTACTACTACTCCGGCCGAAACGGCAGTTTTTAGCCTACGATTTAGAGTATGCGAGTCCCTACTAAAAACTCAATATACATTCTAATGAACGAACGCAGCCTTTTTGAATTTTCGAAGGTTTTCAATCACATACATTTAAAATACGTTTTCTTTGATATTTTATCACTTAATTGATGAAGGAATTGATATTAATCAAATAGGTCTACATAAAACTGGGACTTTTAGTTACTTTTATGGTACTGAATCAATGAACTTTGGCACTTGAAAATAGATATGTTTTTCGTGTCAGTAAAGCACAGATCAGACTTTCTTATTACTTTCTACGTTTGTTAGCTATCTGTTCTGTCTTTGAACATCAAGGTTTTCAAAAATCGAGTTAAAAAAAGGCAGTTATCTGTTTGAATTCATTTTCGGTTTCAAAAAATTATAATTCAAAACATACATTTTTTTTCTCGAAGAAACGCGTTTTTTTTTCTACATAAGTTCTTATAAAAAAAACGTACGTTATAAACAGCTCATGCATGTATAATTCTTTTGTCTTCTAATAAATTAAATTGCTGGTGTGTTGCGATTAGACCCTATTTACACGAGTTAGTAATTTTAAACATTATAATATCGTTTATGCCTGTTTTCCACCAGTAAGATATCTCAAGAAATAACATTTACAGAAGGTTTAAGAACTTTAAGTAAAATCTCAAATTTAAAAGTATTCTTGTGGCAAGTACTTTTGCTGCTATCGTTTTGCGCCATCTGGCTCTTGTTTGTTTTTTAAAACAATCGTTGATCAGTACAACAATACACTCAAAACGTAGAGAGAAAAAAACTTTTTATTAGCTTTTGTTTTAAAAAAGTTACGCGCTCTAACATGGGTGCTATCAAACAGGGGGAAAATGGTTTCTCTTCTTAAAAAGTTCACACGGGAGGAGAGAAAAAAGGCACGTGCTAAATGAATAAAGAGAATAAAAAAACGTTCGATCAGAAGAGCTTTATAAAAAGAAATTAAATTATTAAAAGAAAAGCAAAAAAACATTTTGTTTCATGATACTCTTTTTTTACCTATCGGTTTTTAAACATTTTGATTGCTCGAAAAAATGTTCACCCGTCCAGGCAGTAAGGCAAGGATACGTTAGGATACACTGGTAAAGCGCACATGCTGCCACGTTCTGCCACTGCTGCTTTTTGTCCAAAATGTTTAATCAGTTAGTTTCTTTGTATTTAGTTGATGTATTGTTTTCAAAGCCAAGTCAACGTGGAATATAAAACTAACAATAATAATAAAAACAAAACGTTATTCCTATTAGTTCATCAGCCAAAAAAAGTCACGTTCGATTGGGGTTGCAATGTATTTGCTTCGAACTCACGTCGCACACAAAAAAAGAAATAATTTCGCTCACAACTCAATCTACCATTTTGCGTGACAGACAAACAAACAGACAAACAGAGAATCGGCTATTAATATATAGATTTTGCTATACAGGGACTGCTATACGGGGTAATACGGGGTAAAAGTTTTATTTTTTCACACTTTTATTGAAAAAAGAGGCAAATGAATTTAGTCTGACTTTTTAAATATCATTTTATTTCAAACGTTAGTTACATGTAAATCAATTTTAAAAGAATTGCGTAGAATTAAGTGTATTTTTTTGTTTATTACCCCCATCTTTAAATACTGTAGAAGGAAATGTTTTGAAATTCGAATTCAAAAATAAAAGCTTCTATGATGTAAAGCTTCTATGATGTAAAGATGGTGAGGAATGACGAGTAAAACTTGACATTGCTTTTTTGTTATATTTTGATCCTTAAAGAAAATTTGGATAATCGGGTTTTGGTTTTGGTTTATATTAAGTAGATGGCTCATGAATTTTGTATTTTCAAATTGTCCCTAGAGTTTGCATTGTTTCCATTTTTTTTTTGGCCATCAGCTGCCTGTCTATATGTTATTGTTGGTTTATGTGAACGCTCCAGTATTTTACTCATCATTATGCTGTTCGTGCTCTGTACTTTCTCTTTTCTCTTTTAAATTTTTCCTTTGACTTATCTTTGTAAGTGTTGTTTGTGACCTTTTTGTAGCACTCTTCCATTCTCTAAACGTTCCGGAGTACCCACATCTCCAATGTGGTTACAACATTCTTTTATTTCATCCTCTCCATATGATGTTCTGTCTCTGAGGTCACATAGTATCCTTGCAAAAGCTTGTATCGAAGATTTCCCACAATCTGTTATGAAATAATAAAGTACCTTAAAGGTACTAATTCTCGCGCATACTAATTTTTCGTGGTCCAAAAATGCACGAAATTTAATACCGAATTTATGTGCAGGCAGAGAGTGCGCGAAAAACCACTACCATATTTTAAAAAAGTGAGCTAACCCTCATAGCACCGGATTTAGCAATGGACTTGTGAAGGTTAAACCTAAAAGACGAACATGAGATTACTCTTCAAGCTCACAACCGTTCATAACAAACAGGGTCTCTGAAGCAATTAAAAGACAGAAGCTTATTTTTCAAAGCATTGAAGGAAACCAATCATTTCTTTACCCCATTCAACTACTGTCCTAAGATCGACCTCCAACCCAGCAGCCATTTCAAGCTTATCAAACAAGTCCTTAGTCCTTTCAAGAGACACATAAAGAGTAGTGTCGTCAGCATAAATAGCAAGTTTACTGAGAATACAATTGGGAAGGTGGTTGATGAAAATAAGAAAGAGGGTTGGACCAAGAACATAGCCTTGAGGCACCCCTGAATTAATAGAGTAAGAGGAAGACACTTAACACTTCAACTTGTGAAGAAGGCGACGATGCCAAACCTTGCCGGATTGTCTTGTCTCACCACAGGCATTGAGGGACTGACATACACGTTCAGAGATGACAATCAGAGCCATCAGCAGTAGAATGGTGAGAACCGAAACTGTAATGGTGATCAGAGAACAGATTAAGAGATTCCAGATGATGGGTGATGGAAGAGTTGATCAATGATTCAAAGATCTTAATTATAACAGACTAGTATCCCATGTAAAACAATTTTACAGGTTTTAATTCTGAAAATGACGTCTCAAAAAATGGTGACCAAAAATTAAATCACAGAATAACGAACAGAAAGTGCATCAGTGTTGTAATTACTGTAAACTCTCTCTAATTCCCTAAACCCTAACCTTAAGAAAAAGAAACAGAAGGTGCAGGAACCATAAAATTCGATCCATAAATTTAGAGAGATCGAATTTGGAAGTTCTAACTGTATTGCTGAATTCTAAAAGATATACTGAAACATGTACAGGATCGGTAAGCGACAACCAACCGTTATCGAGATATCGTCGATCAAACATTTTAGTGACGTAAAAGTTCTGTTGTCACCCCTTCGTCAATTTCATTGACCATAAAAAATGTCAATTATTTTCTTAGAAGTTATAGAGATATTTTCCAAATAACTTCCCATCTAATTGAAGAGGTAATGCAATGGTTCCCCTGATTTAATGATTCACTTAAACAGACGCAATCTAGATCAAACATTTTTCCAGGTATGCAATCAACACTGAAGCGCAGAACAAAAAGTCAAAACCCATCAAAAATAAAAATACGCGCTGTGCAGAAAATGCAATACAGAAAAAAACACTCTTCACACTTTTAATTAAAAATTTCCAGGTATTCCGGCTAAAGCATTTTTAAGTCAACACTGGAGTTATGAACAGAAAAAGTTTTTATTCAGAAGATCTGAAACATCAAAATATTCATAATAAATCTTTCACTATACGATATATGCAGTAGTAAAAATAAATTGAGCATACAGGTAAACAACAAAAAGATTAAAATCGCTGTAACTGTTCATGGAATCCATACCCCAATGTAAATAAAAGCCAAGCGCGAAATTCGTAAAAGTGTCAAAATGTGAATTTTAAACAATTGCGATTTTCTTTACGAACCCAGAGCGTCAAAATTAAAAACCATGATATTCATTTCTTCGATCGCGTATTATTTGAAAAGTAATGACGCAGAAACCCTATTAAACCCTATTACTATAAGAAAAACAAAACAAACAAACAAAAAAGTTCTAAAGCGTACTTACCCTAAAAACATTAATATATCTTAATAAACTTTCGTTGTTGTCTATTGTTTCTTGATCTCGCGAACAATCAAAACATTTGAAACGATGAAAATGCAATGTAAAGGTATCTTTCCTTATACTAATCGTAGAAAAATATTAACCGTGGTCTGGCACACTTTTATGAATAAATGGTCGCAAAAACGACCCGAAGTTCTAGAGAGTGAGCGCGTGAAAAAAAGCGGATGCACACTCGTAATTAGTATATAGACTAGTATCTCGCGTAAAAGTTTTTTACGGCATTAATTTCGAAAAGGATGTGTCGAAAATAGGTGACGAAAAATTAAATCACAAAATCGTGACTGGAAAGTGTTCCCATGTTGTAGAGCTCGAAAAGCTGATCAAAAAAGTGTATGGGATCGTTTCGCTACGATCAACCGTTGCAGAGATATCGTCGATCAAAGATTTTAATGACGTCATAGCCGCAGTACCAAATAAAATTTAGGCCCAAATGTTGCGTCACCCCGTCACCCGTATCGCGGACCCTAAAAAACGTCAGTTATCCCTATTGGTTCTCGAGATATTTCCCCAAAAACGTCGCGTTCGATTGGGGATGCAATGCAATGGTTCCCCCGTGATAAGATAAAAATAACTGACGTCACGCCGCGTGCTATTATACTAATCGTCAATTATCAATGGTCTAACGAAAAAATGGCCACGATTAAGAAGATTTTGACCGTAAATTTAGAAAAAAC
This sequence comes from Turritopsis dohrnii, assembly GCA_027922465.2. NCBI lineage: Eukaryota > Metazoa > Cnidaria > Hydrozoa > Anthoathecata > Oceaniidae > Turritopsis > Turritopsis dohrnii. Next base: position 364,178 of record BQMF02000300.1, read on the forward strand.
ACAACACTCTCTAAAATAAAAGTGGGATGCACGATTGCGGATTAGTATAATAAGACTAGTATCCCGGGTAAAAACTTTTTACCGAACTTAACTTCGAAAACATTAGGTCAAATCCACCATTCCCGTGTACGTACCCCGTGACGAAAAAATAAATCATAGAATCGCAACTCAAAAACATCCCAGGCGGTGTTGCTCGCCACCCATGTTCAGTATGCGTTGTGTTGTGAAATTTAACTCGTGTAAAAGTTTCTACAGGCATTAATGTTTTAATTCATTTCTTACATTCAGAAGATTAAAAACAGAAACAAATAGCAACATGGCTCAGAATAATATATTTATACGCAGAAGAAAAGTAACTTTAATGTAAAAAAAAAATGGCAATATATAACACAGAACTGTTTACCCAGACATACGAAACCAAACATTACAAAATGTTAATTCAAAACAAATTGATACCTTCCAACTTTTTCTTTTGTTCCAAAGTTACTACTGGACTGCAACCATTAATGAATTTTTGAAATGATATTTAGTCTGTTCTTCCCAAAACCATCAACGTCATGATTAAAACCATGAGTTTCATTTCTTTATGCTTTTTTTATTATTACCTAAAAGCATAATATTTCAATTGTAATACCGAAAACCTAATCATGCTATAAGAATATTGAAATAAACAACAACAAAAAAAAGAAAAAAAAAATTAAATTCAAGTACGCATTTATCCTAAAAACAATAACTAAGAACAAAAATTTACACCCAGAAGTCACAAATAAATAAAATCATAATGCCAAAGTTAATTACCCAGGCATAGTACGTAAACGATTACCATAACACAAAATAATGCATTAACATGAAAAAATAAAAAAATAAGAAAAATTCCATGAATTAGAATGTCGCATAAACAAATACAGGTATATACATCCACTGGGGGAGCATTATCAAAAACAAATTCAAATTATGATGCTGATAATAGTAGGAACGTCAGACAGAGATACATTACACATGAAACAACAGTGAATAATTATTAGCTGGATGACGAAGAAGAACATGATCAAACTAAATACCCAAGTATTCCCAAACTCATAATATAAAGATGATACCGTCTTCGTGTCTAATTACGGACAGCCTTTGTAATTACGGACATCAAAATGTAAACAAACATTCTTGTCACGAAAATAGACATGCGTTCTTGCCAAGTTCACCACGTATAACTGAATAAAATGTTTTATGAAACAGAGCAATCCAATAGAGAGCAATTAGCACTAACACTTGAAGAATAATAGACCGTGAAAATCATAATGGCCTATATTTCAATACTCAGTAAAAAGTGTCCTCCCCCACTGTGATTGACGTACAAAAACTTTATTTATTTGACTTGTTTTATGATAATTAACTTTCTAAAAGCATGATCTAAAAACATTTTCATTCCTCTCAATTCATTTTTAAACATAAATTTTCGACCTGTCGATATTTCATGACGGAGGTGGCCATTATTATTTTTTATCCGTAAATATGGCTACCATAGTACACACGGAGCTCATAAAAATACGCGTGATTCTCAAGAGGGCGCAGTCTATTTCAAATCTTTAAAGTTTAGAAAAATAAATTCTAAATGGCATATTGGTAATTTTCTCTAGTGTTCAAATAAATTTAATTATCTCTCTCTGAAGTTTGTTTTATTACAGTTTGGTTGACAGTACGTGATGTGCCGTGTTTTTAATTTACAGACGGTTGGAATTATGTTTTGATCATGTCCGTAATTACCAAGGCTGTCCGTAATTAGACACGAAGACGGTACTTTCCTAAATGACGTTTATTTGTTTTTACTTTCTTTCTTGTGAAAAAGGAACAAATCTAAATGAATAAACCATGCAGAAGAAGACACTATAATCACATTTAAAAAGTAAAAATACGCTTAAATGAATAAAATCTATAAAGATCATGTATGATGTAGCTACAGCCAAAGAGCCTTTCAACAGCAACAGCTTACGCTTGCCTCATGGTCACAACTCTGGAACCATTTTTGTTTTTGTAAATAACAGAACAATATAATAATACAGAATAATAATAAGTAACATCACCTTTGCTAAGCATGCTGTTGTTAACAATAACAACGATGCTCCACCACATCCAAGTTATTCGCCCCGTAAAGTTTTTCTTTCTTTTTCGTCTTTCTGTACTGATATGCTAACGAAGAAAACAATCAGTTTTTCGTATATTTATGTCCACTTCTTAATTAAATCTCTACGAAGTGGTAGCTCAACGAAAACGATAAAAAAACAAAAACATTTTACCTGAGTAAAGATCTTTCTGCAGGCATCCGTTTTTAAGTTCTAGAAACAAAAAAGGAAAGGTATTATAATAAGTAAAGTTAGTAAATAAGTAAAAGATTCTTGTACATTCTGCACTGTAAACAATAATGTACTCTACTTGATAAACCCGAAAAGAAAACGATCCCGAAACTTAAATTTTTTTCAGTTCTTTCGTCGATTTGCTTCCACACTTGTTAGTTCAATCTTCACAATACATTTTTTCGCAGAAACTACCTAAAACAATGAAATTTAAATTAAAATATTCGTATACAAAAAGAAACACGTCTTCTTCGCGAAGTTTCTTGCTCACGAAATGATCGTTGACAAATTTCGAACGATTAACATTGCATTGCTCGCACTCCTCCAAAGACGTTTTTCGGCTGATTTCCACTGCGCAAGCCAAAAATAACAAAACGGAGGAGCATATACTAATCGCGAAAAATCAAAAAAATCACTCTCGCTTTGGCGTGGTTTTACGACGAAAAGGGAAAAAATAAGAAGGTTTTGACCGTGAAAAAAAAACAAATATATCACTCTCTAAAATAAAAGTGGGATGCACAAAGCGAATTAGTATAATAAGATAGAAGACTTATAGGACAATAGCATAAAGGGTCCGATCTCTCGCCAGAGTTTTTGAAAACAGGCACAACGGAAGCAATCTTCCAACAAGAAGAACTCCAACCTAGCTCTCTCCTATTGGTAAAAATATAGGATAAACCATTGGATCCAGATTGGATGAAAGCACTGGTCAATCCTGTCTGTATCGAGGGTAAACAACAGTGTCCCGAGCCAATGGTGGTGCATCATCTTCACCAACAAAAACAGCTGCTACTTCATCATGATGAGGTAGATTAATCGACAACGGTCCCCACCACTTCTCAAGTGCATTCTTATCTGGAGAAAAATTTAGCTGGGTTATCATACCTTTCCTAAAAAAAGGGACCCTATAGGTAAGAAAAAACCAAGTTTCCCTTTATCCTAAAACTGAGTCCTAAAATCAACTTAGCTCATGGGCTAATACTGAAGGCACATTCAACAGATGAATTTGAGCCTTGTAGCACTCCCACTGACATTATTTGTATATATCTTGTTATTTCAGTTCAACATCTACATTACATAGTAAATAATAGATGAGTACTTCTTTATGTTGAACTTTTTGGACTATTGAACAATTGAGTAACTGTATTGAGTATGGTTGAGATTGAATGCCCAGTACCGGGTTGTGGGTACAAAACACCTGTTGGTGCATCAGAGACAATAGCATGTACACTGCTGTCCGCACATAGCACCATTCACATGGGACGTGCCCAGGTTGCCCATACCGGACCCAAACTCGAACGGCCGAAAGTTGATGCAGGTTTCAACCTTCAGGAGTGGAACTTATTTGTCCGCCGATGCGACGCTTTTGTGATCAGATCCGGTCTCCATGCAAATTCATGTTCGACACAATTATTTCAACGTGCTGGTGATGCCCTCGGTGACAGCCTTCTACGCACCGACCCAGACATAATATTGAAACCGACACATTTGGTTCTGGATGCTATGAAAAGCCTCGCTGTCATCACTGTCGCAAAGGGTGTCACTCGTGCTGAACTTATGACAATGCAACAACAACGCGAAGAGCAGTTCAGAACATTTGCTGCACGGGTGTGAGGTAAAGCAGAAACATGCGGATATCAAACCGTTTGTCGATGTGGTGATAATGTTGATTTTACTGACTGTATCATATGAGATGTTCTAATCGCTGGCATTGAGGATTCAGATATACGCCGGGAAGTTCTCGGTATGGCAGGGATAACCGATAAACCCATCAACTTCATTATTACGCTGATAGAGAGCAAGGAGATGGCAAGGAACGCTCTCCCAATGCCAACCGTGCTTCATCGTATCCTCGACATAAGACCGGATTTCTGGCAAATCCAGCCCCTTGCACAAACGATCCATTCAAGTCAAAGCCTATACCCTGCCTTGCTGTGGGAATTTATTTTCACAATTTACTGAAGGCCCGAACGGGGTGAACACTAAGCCACATGGACAATGCATAGACTGTTTCCGGGCAAAACGCTCAAATAAACGTCAGAAACCTAGTAAGGGAGAACAGTCAGCTACTAACTCTGCCTTTGCACAAGTTTCCAGCATCCGACCATTGTCAATGAAGCACCACATCTTTACGAAGGGAAGATGGCGGAAATCTCCATTCATGGATCTTCCAAAGAAAGAGCTTACTTTATCGGTACTTCCATCTGATTACCGTCAATTCGGCAAGAAATGTCCTGATTTCTCCCCGCGGAATATAACTGTGCTTTTGGACTCAGGAGCACAAGCAAACCTCTGGTCTATGGATGATTTCCTATCAGCTGGCTTTACGAGAAACAACCTGATACCTGTAGCAATTGACCTTGTCGCTGCTAACAAATCTATCAAAATTGAAGGTGCGATACTCATCCGATTGGCATGCCATTCTGCATGTGATCAGGGACAAAGTTGTGCAGCCATGGTGTATATTAGCAGACAAGCACAAGGATTTCACCTATCTACAGAAACTATGATTGATCTCAGTATTCTACCAGCCAAATTTCCAGCCACAGATAGAAATCCTGTGGTTCAGGTGGGACCAATACATGATTTCACCCATGCCAGTTCTGCGTGCAAGTCTACCACATCGATATCATCTTGCTCATGTCCTCCGCGAACGACGGTTCCTGATATGCCTAGTAAACTACCGTTTGAATGTACACCAGGGAACAATAGTAAAATGAGGCAATGGTTGCTTGACTATTTCAAATCTTCCACGTTCAACACATGCCCACATCAACCGCTCCCATGTATGACTGGTCCGCCTGTTGAAATTCATTTGAAGGAGAATACCATACCACAAGCCGTTCATACACCAGCACCGATACCACTTCACTGGCAGCAGCAAGTTCACGACGATCTTCTCTGTGATGAAGCTTTAGGCGTCATTGAAAAGGTGCCATACGGAGAGCCCGTCTTATGGTGTCACCGAATGGTGGTGACTCGTAAACATGATGGTAGCCCACGGAGGACTGTAGATTTGTTACCACTCAACAAACATTGTAAACGTGAAACATTTGCTTCACTTTCACCATTTCATTCCGCCCGTAAATTTCCACCCAATACTTGGAAATCAGTAGTCGATGCTTGGAATGGTTTCCATAGTGTGCCATTGCGCGAAGCTGATCGGCACTTAACAACATTCCTGACACCATTTGGTAGATGGAGGTTTTGTCAGTTCTGGAGATGGTTACAACCGCAGGTTCGATTCAGTATTGTCTGATTTTGAGCGTAAGGAACGGATTACTGACGACACCCTCTATTACGATGAGGGTATGGAGGATCATTGGTGGCGAACAATCACACTCTTGCAGACCCTTGGACGATCAGGGATCATTTTGAATCCAGAGAAATTCCAGTTCTGCGATCGCACAGTTGATTTTGCTGATTTTCGTATCACAGATTCGACTATTGAGCCGTTACCAAAATACACCGAAGCGATCCGTAATTTTCCAACACCTGTATCTACTACGGATATACGCAGTTGGTTTGGCCTTGTCAATCAAATTTCTAATTATGCACAACTACGCGACTTAATGGCACCGTTCAAGCCATTTCTCAGCCCGAAATGTACATTTCAATGGACATCAGAGCTTGATCAGAAGTTTCAACTATCCAAGAAACTGATAATTGACTCAATACTTCATGGCGTGGAGATATTTGATTATTCAAGGAAAACATGCTTAAGATCTGATTGGTCCCGTAAAGGCATTGGTTATTTTCTGGCACAGAAACATTGTGAATGTATTTCGAATTTGCCTGACTGTTGTGATGAGGGCTGGTGTGTTGTCCTCGCCGGTTCTCGCTTCCTTTCAACCACTGAGCAGAGATATGCACCTATCGAAGGTGAATGTTTAGCCGTTGCGTGGTCGCTTGAGCAAACGAAATATTTCACACAAGGCTGTCCAGATCTGGTTGTCATCACCGATCATAAACCTCTCGTCAAGATTCTTGGTGACCGCACTCTTGACGAAATATCAAATATGCGTATATTTCGCCTCAAACAACGGACACTTCCATGGAGCTTCACAATATCCCACCTGCCAGGTCGAACCAACGTTGCCGCTGATGCTGTTTTGCGCTATGGATTAGAATATACCATAAACTGTTCTATTCGTGATGGTGCTATTGATACTTTCAACATGTCCTGGGAACAGATTTCCACAGAGACATCGAATGATCCTATCCTATCGTCACTAAGAGACGCTATTGAATGTGGTATTCTGGAAAGTTCCTCATCGTCAGTTTTAAGGAACTCAGTATACTGGCAGTACCGTGACTCTTAACACATACTCTATGGTGTTGTTCTCTACCATGACCTGGTTGTCATGCCACCAAGTCTACGCAAAACGGTTCTCATAATACTACATTCAGCTAACCAAGGAGTGACTTCTATGGAGATGCGTGCCCGTGCCATTGTGTTCTGGCCTGGCATGACTAAGGATATTGCATTAATATGCCAGCAATGCACAACTTGTAATGGTAATGCCTCATCAGAAGCTGCAACACCACCGCAAGAGATCTGTATTCCATCTACACCGTTTGAGTCTACATTTGCAGACTACTTTATGTACTCTGGCTATCATTACCTCCTTGCAGGCGACAGACTATCTGGATGGGTTGAAGTTTTCAGGGCACCGCATGGAACCACTACGGCTGGAGCTAAAGGATTGATATCTGCGTTAAGATCACTGTTTGCCACATTTGGTGTACCTGAGCAACTCTCAAGTGACGGTGGTGTTGAATTTGTAGCAGGCGAAACTGAGAAATTCCTACGTCGATGGGGAGTAAGTCATCGTATTTCCTCTGCATATTTCCCACAGTCCAATGGCCGCGCCGAAGTTGCTGTAAAGAAATGTAAACGTTTACTCATGGGTAACATCAGTCCTAATGGCTCACTGGATAATGATCCATTTCTACGAGCGCTACTACAAGTTCGTAATACTCCCGAGTCTGACTCTGATGTGTTCCCAGCAGAGATCATCTTTGGATGACCGCTCCGGGATGCCTTTTCTTTTGTGAACCGGTTACCAAAGTTTTCTAACCCAGCAGTTTGACCGATATGGCGTGATGCATGAAAGAAAAAGGAAGAGGCATTGAGGACTCGATTCTCAAGGTGTGCCGAACGACTGTCTAAGCATTCCCGTGCCCTCCCATGCTTAACAGTTGGCGATTGCGTTTTCATTCAGAATCAAACCGGTCGTTATCCAACTAAATGGGATAAGTCTGGTACTGTTGCTGAGATCAAGAATCACGATCAATATGTTGTCAAGGTGCATGGTTCTGGCCGCCTCTCGCTAAGGAATAGGCGCTTTCTCAGAAGATTCGACCCTCCTTCACCTTAGCTGCAGAGCAAATCTCGCATAATCCTGCCGGCTCCACAGATGGACCCCCCCCAACAGAGGAAGCCGTACCCATTAATTGGGATACAGACATATTGACTGTACCTGTAGCCGTTGAACATCCTACTCCTACTGTTCCGTCAGAACCGCCTCTTAGGATTCCTTCGGAGCTAACCGACCATGCCATAGACAAAGAACTACCAATACAATGTCACAACTGTCCTTGACGAGCCATCCGCCCCCTCGAAAATATATTCCAGAAACAGGGACATGACGTCCATGGCCTTATTTGGCCTTAATGACCTTAATGATCCTTTAATGGACATTGCTTTGTTGGATTTTGTTTGATGTTCCACAAACACAGGGGGATGTAGCACTCCCATTGACATTATTTGTATATATCTTGTTATTTCAGTTCAACATCTACATTACATAGTAAATAATAGATGAGTACTTCTTTAAGCCTGACAAGCAGAACCAATTCTACCAGCATACATGGGATAGGGAATTCTTGTTGCTTGTAATTCAGTGTACTTTACCATAACACTCAAGCTTCCTTTCCACACATATTTTGATTTACATGCTTCCATTGGAGCTTGACTTTTTCTTTATCAAATCCAGAATGAGAAAGAGGTACTTTAAAGCTTACCTCCTGTAAAAACATAAATTACTCTCAAAACATTGTAAATAAATTACTATCATAGAATTCATTAATAAGAAACACTAGTAGTTATGCCTAAATGACCAAACAAAACAGATATTTTTTTAATCACAACAACAACATTGTGAGCAACGTCGCCATATTGAAAACACTGATCGAAGCTTCGCAGGAAATGATGACATCAGAGAGGTAACGAATTTGCGGACTGATTTTTGGAAGTATAGGAAAAGATGCAAACCCCCTATAAACGTTTACTCTTCTAAACAAAAAGCTCAATAATCTCTTGAAAATTCTCAACTCACCACTGTTGAAAGATCGATACACACTTCTGTTCGTGAAACAAATCTAAATATTCCTATCATGCCAAGAATATGTGCAGTTATAAAACGTTATAATTGCAATTTATAAATATGAACAAGTATTTGCGCCACGAAATGGAAAGTGTGCGGGTGTGGGTGGGCTGAAAAAACAAATCTATCAAAAGATGTGGCACCATTCCTGATAATACCAAAACTAATAAAAAAAGAGAAGTGAAAGACCTTTTTATAAGTTATGCCTCCTTTTGAACATGTGTCAAAATTTTAATAATTTTCTTGCAAAACGAGGCGGGAGTTCAAAGATCTATGATTAAATAATATAACAGATTTAATTTTCATAAACCCATGTCAGTTCCATTTTATTCCATTTCCTGACTTAAACCCAGTATAATGATCGCCAGTTTCCGGATATTTAGATCAGATGCGATTGACCACAAAGGCTGAAATTACTCGTTGTATATTTTGACCTAGGCGATTGTGGGGCCACCAGGTAAACTGCCTATAGACGGCATATTGTTACGTTCTAGGGTTGAAAAAAGGCATTAGTTAGTCCAAATAACATTTTAGTCAATCGAAAATTTGAAACATATTGATTCACCTGTTTGGTACACTATCACGTTTGGGCAACTGACAACTTTCTCGATCTCGAAGACCAACAAGGGCTGTATAAAGATTTGGTTTCAAAAGCACAATGCTATAAAAATGTTTGTGTGTTGGGACGCAATCTTTTCCTAAGGTAGAAGCACAGTTGGATAAGAATTTATTATTGTGATTATGTAATTTATTATTTTTGTTATTATTATTTACGTTACCATAGTGTTTTATGTTAATGAGTATTGGTTGTTACTTATAAACCTACCATGTAAACCAAAAACAGCTAAACATGACAGCAAATGCACTCCTCCTTAGTTTTTGTTGTGATGCAATTGCCTCCACACTTATACCACGTCTCCACAGCTTAATTGCAACGACCTTATTCCCGTCCTTCGTCTGATGAGAGGTCTTCAATTTTTGACCAACTAGAATCTGATTCTTCACCAGATCCCGAGTTCTTTTTCTTAAGTGGTTCAAATTGGAAACCAACTACTGTGTTTTTTCTTCACTCCATTTTTACAACAACAAAAAAATGTTTGCATTGTAAAAATAGCTTTTTTCGATATATTAAGCACAATTCTTTTTATACACAAGGGATTTTGATTTAACATCTATCCCGGGGTATTGTTATAAGTAAGTGATTTCCAACTATATTGCGAACGCGCCAGTCAATCATTTGTTACTGCTCTGACGTCATCATTTTATTTCTGAGAAAACTCGTTTCACTTTATTTTTCAAAGCGAAAAAAATATGGCAGCCAGTACGATAAAAGCTGAAGTTTTGAACTTTGTTTTGCTTTTTATTTAGTTGAGATATTCTTAGTTAACAAAAAGAATATCAAATTCCGAAACTAGGGCTAATATATGTTTGATATATTTAATGTTTATTTTATGTGGGAGATAAGCTTTAATATGCTTGGCAAAGCGCAACAACTCGAAGTCAAAGTCCCTTTCGTCTTTCGTCCGTCCATTGTTTAGGGTTGCACCAGTTCAAAAGCGAAAATATTTCCTCATCAAATCTCACCTCCAAAATCTTTTTCAAGTCTTTTGCAACATCTCCCCTGGCTGATTTTGCACTGTCACTAAGGTTTTGTGTGTTTGGAAAAGATGTAGTCACACGGTTTCTGTTTTCCAGGTTTTTGCTTTTGTCACCAGGACTGCTTTGAAGGATGACTTCGCCATCTTTATTTTCAGCTGCAGCAAATCTTAAGATGGCTTTCGAAATCGTGGTAATCTGTATCAATAAAATCTGATAGGTCGCTGATGGTAGTGTTAATGGAAGCCTTTATTTTAACGGGGAGTAAATTGTTTCCTTCAAACACCTTCGATACAGAAAAAGTTTTTAGTATATCTAAATACGCGCATGTTAAGGTCAAAAACCTATAATCCAAGAATTTCTTTAACAAACCAGTGACCTTCACTCTTGTTTTGGAACATGTTTTTTTATCTGCAGCCAGTTTTTAGTAGTCATTATGAAAGATGGCCACATATCCAAAAGGGTACCAAACGCGCTTCTTCTATGCCCAATAAATCTTAGGAAGTGTGTAGTGCTGAATACCAAGGACTTCACAGGCTTCTTTTATCTCAGATTTAATCTATTCAGAGTCCCTTTAGAAGATGATAAACGTTTAATTAGAACATGTCAATATCATTAAATGATGTTCCTGATAAAGCTTCCTTAACAGCTAATTGAACTTGGTGGTTGATACAATGTATCTTAACTAACCACCCCCTATTATTCCCCATATGTTATTAAACCAGACAGCCTTCCGGCATTAACAATTGCCCCATCAGTTGCTATCGAAACCAGTTTAGTATCGTAATCAGGAAGAGGTATGAAATGTTGTTGGTTGCTTGCTTCAGAGATTCGGCATCTGTTTCTCCCCAGTTCACCATTTCCAGCAAAGATGCTATGAAGTATGTTGGAAAACCTGCAATAATGATAACATAAATTAAAAATTATCTTTTAGTGCCCCATGTTGCCAACGCAACTTATCCTGCGTGTGACCATTTTCCAATAGAGTTTTATATAGTTTTATATGCTCAAAGTCAACAAAATAATAAGTAAAATATTTTCATTTTTGAATAAAGATATTTAAATAAAGGCCAGGGGTTCACTTATGACAAAAAATATATTTTGTGGGGAAATATTTCATCAGAAACAGAAAAGACTATTCATTTTAAACAGGTATTTACATGGTAGGATGGCACTATAAAGAAGAGGTCATTAAAATTTTTAAAAAATAAGTCAACGTGAAGTAATTAAAGCAATCATATAAAAACCAGGTGTTTTCTTGTTTCTTAGATGAGCTAATTTCAAAACCTATGACATTTTTAGAATCATCTTAGGGGACTCTGAAAAGACACAACCATGATAGTTATTTTCTTGACAATTACAAATTTTTATATTGGGTTGACATACTGTTTCTCTCGATTCAAACTAACACCATTTCCTTGTCAGTGTCAGTCGTCTTCCTCGCCTGACTACCATCAGGGAGTAACCTAAAAAAATGTGCACTGGCCCATATTACATATATTATATAACTTTTCTTAAATACCGTCAGTGATAACTGATAAATATTCTGCCCAATGTGTGAATCATCTTTCCCTGAAAATGATTTGTTGAGACTGTAAATGTTATACTGAAAGTCGATCATCACTATGGAGGAGAGTTCTATGAGTATGTGTCACATTAAAGCATTTCTCTCATAGAATATAAATAACAAAATAAAATCACGAAGATCATAACACAACAAATAAATGAATGATAAAAACAGTGTTTTCCAATAACCATTGACACTTGGTCAAAGTTTCAGATACAGATAATTGTTACCTTCAATTAGTCTTGTTCCATTTTCATGCTGAACTTTGATTAATTTTTTGAATTGTCGCAATGGTAAGGTTAGTTGAAGGGCTAATATAGATGCCGTTTTAATAATTTTAAAATATGCATCTTCACTCGATTGTTGGATTGTTGTCTGTATCCTTGGTTGCACTGGTGCTGTTAATGACGAGATTCTGCATTATTTAGGCTACAAAGAATTTGTGGTAAGCACCTTCAATGTGTCAAGAAATCTGGTATTTGGTGACATATAAAGTACCGTCAATAAACGCCATTATGTATGTTTTATAGTAGCTGAATTTTGAATTTGGTTCTTACATTTAGCACAAACTTTGCACAAAATAAGGTTGACGGATTTGTCTGGGAGACCTGGAAGAACTTTATTTTCGAACCAATTCTCAAAGTGAGGGCCGTTCATCTCGTGATGATAATCGCTTGTGTTTTTCTTGCCAATAAAACATTCGCCAGCTCCTTTCAGGAACCCTGTGGATGAGCCAATATTATTTATAATCAAACGTTTACCATTTCCGGAAGGCACTTTCAATCCACCACGCCATACTGAATCGCTAATAAGAGAATTTTCTTCATCTTCCTTTTGCCAGATAAATTCTCGGGTGTGATTAGTGTTGCACCAAGTCTCATCCTGGTAAAAGACCTGGTAACCCTTTTCTCTCAGCTCTTTAATTCTGCGAAGATATTTTTGTCTCTGAACTATGACATCAAGCCTCTGGTACACCTGCATCTTCTTATTGCGACGTTTACAAACAAAACCAAGCGTTTTGATTACACGAAATAATAAAGTATGGCTGATTTCTGGGAAATCCGGCAGCTCTCGTACTGCCTTATAGATCTTTTCGATTGTTGATATTTCTGGAATAGGCTTTTTGTAAAATCCTAAAATAATTCTAGAAATCGCCACTTTATCAAAATCAGCAATTTGGGTTGGTTTCGGGGCCGGCTTTGAAGGTTCACCGTCATGTTCAGCAGATTTCGATGAAAAACGATAAGCTGTTCTTTCAGATACTTTGCACATTTCCACAGTTAATTTTGCCACGTTTTTTGTCAAAAATACTGGCTCACCCCTCTTCTCCCTGGCAACAGCATCCTCTGCCCAGGACTTAATGTTTCTTATGATTTCCTGGGCATCTTCAAAATACGAATTTTTAATTTCAACTTTATTGTTCACATTTTTCTTACGTTTTTTGACTGGAGGACAAGGCAGAAGGTTTTGCAGAGAAAAAGCTTTTCGTTTACCAACAGATTCCATGGCTAGACAAACTTGCAAAGTAAGAAAGAAATCTGTTTCTCATCAGAAAGCTTTTAAAGGTTGATTTTTTTAAAGAAAACCCTTAAACCTGTTTCTTTGGTTCTACCCTTGGGACTTTTTGTCACATCTTTTATCTGACCTTTTAATTGCTGTTCAAACGTGAAATTTACGACCAATGCATTAATTTTTTTTGCAAACCCCCGTATTTTTCAATTTTTCTGTAAAACATTAAAAGTCAAAAAAATCTTACCTTGTTGGTTTCTTTAAGCCATATCTTCCGATTGCAAGAATATTTTTCAATTTTTTTTTTCACATTTTAGTTGAGCTAAGATTAAAGTTTTCCGTGTGTGAAACTCATGTCCATAGCATGAATAGACAAGAAGTTGATTTTTTTCTTTTTCGTTTTTCTTCTTCATTTTTCTTCTTCATTTTCGATATTTCATCGATTTTTTTATCAAAATCATATCCCACTTCCGATAATCTTTCCGAGGAGCACAAAATCGCTACTTAATTCAAATTCTATCAAAAGTTATTGAGGTTTGAAAAAACACTGCCAGCTAATTTGAAATAGACTTTAGTCAATTTATCAATAGATGAAGTCAATTATTGATAAAATTAATGTTAAAGTGTTTTACATGTTTCAATTTGTGGAAATAAATCAAAATTAACTAGAATACAATGCAGTTCGATCACAGAAAACAGTGAGAATTTGTAGTCCTGATTTAATGTGGATTTTAAAGATTTCTTGATCGTATGATTGTACGACCTTATCGCATCATACAACTTTTTGTATATATTCTGTCACACTTGTGTTATTTTCCACATGAAAATGGCCGTTGTATGGCCAAAACATTGTTAAAATATATTTCATAAATTTACACAGTCTTATTATTTCAGATTTTAAAGTTGTTTTTAAATAAGTTGGAATTGTAATTCTTACGAAAACACACGGCTCACGCATGCTTTAGATGTCACCGTTCATTTGAGACACTTAGGTTCATTGTAACTACTTTAAGCTTGAAACATTGAAATATCATAAATATCTGAATGTGGAATGTAACCGAATAGAAACAAGAATTAACGCCGGCATTGATGTAACAAACATTCAAGGAGAACATTAGCCAACATATTTGCACCAACCCTTATGTTAAATAAGAGTAAATAAACTTTGAAAACGAAACTACTATCTTTCTTCTTCAAAAGTCTTCAATTGCAATTGCAATTGAAGAACAATTGCAGCAACAGCTTTGTCGAAGTTCTTTATACAATATAAGTTCTCTTTATTTTGTTAAGTATGATTAACCTTATCTGTTTTCCCCATCCAATAATTTTCCTTTCCAATCTTTACGTAATTCCACTAAGCGATTGCAGACTTTTTTTGGACGTATCCAACACAATGACTTTTCTGGATCTCAATTCCAGGGTATGCATTTATAGATGAAGCTGCAGGGAAAGCTTTTGTATCACCATCACCTCTGTATACAGTGTATCTTAAATTGTTTAGAGAAACCGACCATCTGTATATTCTCTTTACACCCGCTTCCATAAGACCTGCACCATTATGGTTCATGGGAAAACTGTGTTCTAGTCACTATAACCAGGTGAATCCTTCATTGCTTCCCAGTATTGACAAGCTTTGCAATTCTTAGTCATTACTGCAACATCAACGCACTTTCCATTACACATTTCCGTGCCTAATCTATTCAAAGAAGTAAATCCACTCTTCAGCCAGCTTCCATTGAAACTAGCAGCTTGAAAAATAGGGTCATTAAGGGCTGCGTTGTAACATAGATAAAAACATGATACATTTTTATCAAAAGCAGACTGGTTCATTGGTTGAGGCATATTCATTCATCAGCAAAATGTTTCAATAGCTAAAAATCCATGACCAAGCTCCCCGAATGTAATGACAGTTTGAAGATTAATATTGAAGTAGTATACCAACAACGAGTAATCATTAATTATCGACAATATATTTCAGATTACTTAATCCATCATCAGGTCATTTAAAAGCATGATAAAAACAGTTATCTTCGTGGTGCCAAGGTGTGGTAATTCATGGTTAGACCAGTTAGATCGGTTGGTTTGGTGTACCAAGTCGATTCAAGTTTCCCCTTAATACGTTTAATTTTTAAAATTGATAATCTGTTCTTCACCAACCATCAACATCATGATTTAAACCATGAGTTTCATTCCTTTATGGTTATTGTATTTTTTATTTTGCTTATCTAAAAGAAAAAAGATTTCGAATGCATAATGATTCAAATACCTAATCATATTATGACAAACAAACGAACAATAAAAAAGGAACTTCGATAACACATATTAAACTGAAAAATAATAATAGAAGACACAAACTTAATAAGAGAGATAATAAGAATTAATAAGAATTGTATAGCTTATATAAGTAAAGATTTTTTAACATATGAAAACATTAAAATAACAAACAAAAAACCTTAACATACTATGACGATATTGAAAGAAAGCAAAGCAAACTAAAAGAAACTTCAAGAACACATTTACCTTATGAATAATAATTAAAAACACAAACGTAATGACAGAATTTCTATATCTAAAGAGTTTATAACAAATGAAAACATTCACATTATTGAGTTTAAATCTCCTATGGCTAATTAACAACAGTTAAGCAACCCTTTATTCTTCATTTATCCAGCACACTAACTGTGTTCTAACTAAATAGATATATACTATTTTAACTTTAGTTTAACTTCAAACAAAATAGGATACCTTTTACTACCAGTTCACATCATCATGTTAGTAAACAGCATTGATCATCTTCTGCAGCCATTTTCAAACACTTCTAAACTCTTTACTTCTGTATTCATACCTGTAAACAAATTACTTTACTTACACTTTACTTACTTTCCAGCACAAACATATACACTTTCGCTACCATTTTTATAAACTGAAAGACATGAAACTGCTTTCTTCGTTTGGCAAAGCTGCTATTATGCTTATGCGAAGTAGTTACTGAAAACTTTCTGTATTTTCCAGTAGATTTTGTACTGTAAACGCTGTAAATACCTCTGCAAATTTTCTTTACTTTCCAGCAAGTTTCTACCGTACATCCATCCATATTTTCTACTGCAAACAGGTACGTACTAAAAATACTTTCTTTCTGCCATGTTGCAATGTTTTATTGCACTGAAAAACATAAATCAGACTTCTTCATTTGCCAAAACTGTTTTTATATTGAAGGTGATGTAAATCTTCCGTTAATAATAAGCCTTTTATGCATTTTAAGTACGTAAATAAACTCACAAAACTTCGCATCACCAGTTCGTTGTGAATAATAATTTAGCAACGGATCACACTTAAATTAGGTAACATTAAAAAAAGTGTCAGTCGCCTCTATGTGGTTTTACGATGAAGAGGGAAAAATAAGAAGGTTTTGACCATGAAAAAAAAAGTAAATATATCACTCTCTAAGATAAAAGTGGGATGCACATTGCGGATTATTATAATAAGATATATATAGCACAGAACAATTCTCTTTGTGATCCACCACCATCAATGCTTGGTTCACTAACAATATTTCTCCCAAGGTTTTTTCAAACATGAATAAAAGTCTTCCCTAAGATTTGGGCAAGGATTTTGTTTCTTTCATTAATATTGATAATGCTAGTTTTAGTTAATAATAGCCAAATTCGCAAACGGCACTGAACAGAAGGCCTTTTCACTGACACACCTATTTAATAATGGAATTAAATTGTATAGACTGTGTCATGGTCCTATTAATCTAGGTCATTGGCGTTGCCTAAAATCTGTCACACGTTGGGCTTGAATTTGGTCTTGGATTTTTCAAAGAATCCTTGCATATTTCTACTACTAGACATTTGTCTGTGTTTATGTACCTCATGCACACTAGGTATGTAAAAGAACTCCATTATTTAGAAATGTTTATCACATCTCAAATGTTATGCAGTTGATATATTACATATAGAAATCTAGGCCTTTGAGTACGAATTTGGCCTTGGTCTTCTGAAAGAATGGTTCCTTAAATCAATATCCACAACGCAATGTAAAGAAATTAGGGCTTTCAACACAATGCTTGACAACCCTTCATCACTGACATGGACTCGTCCTATGTATGAATTAGATGAAATACAATGTGGCGAGACCTCTTGAGTGTGAAGTCATTGCTCTAACTCTGGATATTTAGCGAGTTGTTTATCACCTAACTAGGAGATAAACGTTAACATATCCCTTTGAATCCGAAACATCAGCACCATTTTTTACTCACCGGGTGTATCAGATTGTTATGGTGGCAGAGCTAGTGTATGCAAACAGTTTTAGTCTTAAGGGAACACAAAAAGTATCTTTCAATTGAATAATTACGAAAGATAGTTATTATAATTACCTATATTTTGTTGCATCACTTTTCTAATTTGGTTGAGTAGAAATAATTTATGGAAAAAAACTGGAAGCGGTCCTTGTGAAAATCTTTTCAAAATGGACAAAAAAAAAGCCCAGCAAAATGTCTCAAAACAATATTTATGTTTTTATTGCAAACCATAAGGGAATGAAATACATACACAATGAAATGTGCTAAAACTTATTTATCTTATTTATTGGCAATAATTAAGTTCAGTAAAAAGATCAAACTTTTTTCAACATTTTCTTAAAACTTTATTCACTGACACTTTTTAAAAAGACTGTCTGGTATAATATATTGACAAACTCCATACAACAAAGGGTTTGTGTATGCATCCAGTTTGCTAGGGTTAATATTACCAAAGATGTGGTTAGACAAATTTTGTCTTTTCTTTCAATCCCCATAGCCTTTTCATGAACATTATCCAATTTAATCAAAGAATGACGCAGGAATATTTTGTTTGGCTTCTTTGTCCATCAAGATTTTCACAAAGACCGCTTTCAGTTTTTTTGTCCATAACATTTTTCTATTCAACCAAATTAGAAAGGTGATACACTATTCAGAAATAAAAATAACTACCTTCATAATTATTCAATCGAAAGATATTTTTTGGTGACGTAAGGCCACGGCTTGAAGGTCAGCCAGTTAAAACGTTTCAAGTTTGGATACTTAGAAAATTGAATATAATTAGTTATCAAATCAGTCAAAAGTACACACTGATACAGGTACCATCTTGAAACAAGAATGAAACAAGAAAAATATAAGCAAGTTCCTAACACAATATCAATCAGATGTGGCAACAACGAAAGGATCACTCAAACAGATCAAGGTGGGTTTCTTTTTAATGCAGTACTGAGCATAACTTTTGAGCAACTGTTTATTTATTTTTATTTATTTACGAATGTTTACCCAGGATAGCCTCTTCAGTTCCGTAAGGTACTGTTATCAATGAGGGTCCTGCGAAGGAGGTCCTAGAGCATTTAAAGCCCCCATTTGGGCTACGGAAGCTGTAATGACAGGAACCGCTCAACTAGACAACCACCCTAGACATCATTCCTACTCTCTTGCTGAGTGCTAAGCAGAGAGGATTGATTCACACTGTTATAGTCGCTGGCATGACTCGGTCGGGGATTGAACCCGCGACCTCCCGAACAGGAAGCGAGCACTCTACCACAAGGCTACCAGTCGGTTGTATCCTGGTCGACTGACTTGTTATATTCAGGTGATTCAATAGAATCAATTTTTCACTCCTTAAAGCACTTGATCTTCAACCAGAGCGATTGTTTCATAATCAACTATTTATGTCATATTGACAGCATATGTTGTACTTTAGACATCTGAAGACAGATTTCTCCAAAATACTTATTTTACGGGACTTGCTTTAGATCATACCTAACAAAATTGTCCAGAAGATTACAATTTTCCTGCAACAATGTAAGTTTTACCGGGTGAGTCAAAGTGCCGGTCCTTCACAAGAAATGTCTTTAGAGTGAATAAATATGAAAGATAATTTTTTTCATTTCTGATTAGAGCAATCTGTTAAGTATATTTTGGTGTATCATTTTTCAAAGATTTTTACAAGAACAGCTTCCAGTTTTTTATGCATAACTTTTTTTTAGATGTTTTTTGTGAAACACCAGTACTTTCTTTTTACTCACGCGCATATAACTCTGCTCATCAACCAAATAGCAATTTCACATCAAAATTTCCTGATCACTTACGTAGGCATTCAACTAATTCACTGAGTTCAACCAATGCTACAACACCTCTGGCAATTACCTGCTAATCAAGCAAAACTTGATTTACAACTTCATAAATTGCATATATATTCTACTTCAAGGTTTCATGAAAAGTACAATTCTTTATCTTCAATCTGTGAGTGGTCATATAACATCTTTTTTTGATCTCACTTTATCAATGGCACAATTCTGTAAACAACAGACACTTTGATGTGGAGAAGGTTTTTAGGTAAATTCTGAACATTGGTCAAATACAGCTGATTTCAGTAAAGAAATATCTGTATGTGTTTTAATAGATAAATTTAACTTATCTATTAAACTGTTTTAACTTTTCCCAAATACCTTAATTTGTGGCAGGAAGAGGAGTTTTTGTGGAGTGTTTTGTCCACAAATTACAAACACAAGGACCAAAGATGAAAGAATATAATGCATTACTGTGCAATGTTTCTTGATAGATGGACGTATTAAACTTAATATTTCTTCAAAAATTTTCCGGCGAAATTCTTAACAACTTTGATCTTGTGCTTGAAATTCCTTCACAAGCGTGTTATAAATTCCAAAGAAGTTTCGTTTTTGAAGCTAAGGTTTCAGCAAATGTTTTCGTTTCTGCCTTTCATTTCTCCTCTTTCATCATTTGGACATAACACCAACTACGTTTGCTACCGCCAAAGTCTCTGACTGAAAAGTACTCTTTTACCATAAAACTTTTATCAAAATGTTGTAATCATAAATGATCATGTAAACAGATATTCTAATCATTTTTTAAAGGATTAAAAGAATTATCATTTGCATTTATCATTTTAAAACGATCGTGTTTTTCAGCATTTATAATCCTAAACTTTTAACCATAGTAATTTGCAACTCAATCAATACAGCCATCGACCACACCCGACCACACCCAATTTACACCCTTCTTTATGAAATTACCCTTCTCTTTCATTGTTTTTTTAATTTCCTGGACGTCTATCCTGTAATTGTTCAGGAGCTACGTGGTATATGACGTTATTAACAAGTGTTCATGGGACATTTAGATTATACTTTTGCCTCAATTTCTAATGCATGGCCCTATACCTGAGCGATTGACCAAGGCCATCTAATTCTTGTTCCACAGCAATATTACAATTCGAATAATATATTCCAAAATGTCTCAGTCGTCGATCGATTGTCCTTATGCTCTAGGAATATGAACTGAAATCTCTAACCATGTAGTTTAACATATATCACGTCATGGTACATTCTGTGCAACATATCTATGCAAACCCTTTTTTAGATTTTGGTTGTCCTTCCGGTTTATTGTCACCACTTTATGTTTTCCTACGTGTTTAGCGCAAATTGCAACCAAAATAAGTTAAACTTTGAAATATCACAATAATGGCAGCGATGATGGCTAACAATAAGATCGATTGGATTTGATATAAGGCAAATTAGATTTCTGAAATTAGAGATCTGGTACTTGATTTTGAGGGAAAATGCTTTTCACTAGAGGGTGTATCTTTGCAACTTTTAGAACTTTCAAGGTGAGAACTAAAGGGAAAAAAAAGTTATGGTGTTTTAAGTAATTCACAGACCAGAATTTTCACCTTATTATTCAAAAAGTCAAATAGTAGACAGAAGAAATCAGTATATAGACATATGGTATATGAGATGAGTGGTATTTTACAACTACGCCAGAATATGAAGATGTTACTGTAACAAATGCAACGGAAAGGGGAGCACTAATAGAGTATTTCTTTGTTGAAGATTTACATGGTACTTGTAAAACAGACATTGAAGCTTATTTCATACCCTCTTCTACTTTTGAAGTATTGATAAGAGGAAACACATTACAATACCCTTCATACGGGTGGAGTTCTTTTAACAAGCCGCAGTGACAACAACTCTTGGTTGGTGCATCATGTTTCCCAGAACTCAATGTTGCAAATGTTGTACAAGTGCATTCGAAGGAAACTGCGTCATTTCAAAGTTGTGCAGTGGCGCGAACAAACTCTTTTCCCTGGCATAAATATATTTCAAGGGGTTTATGTCGTAATTTTTCATAATATAATATATAAAATTATGAATGGTAGAAAAATGTGGAATCACTTACAGAAAAATGACCTGATTCATGAAAACAATTTGTTTGGTTTCACTAAATACTCGCCCATGGATTACTCCACGACTAAGCAACTCGTCACAAAAATACTGATATAAGGTGACATCTTTCGGCAAAGTTGACAAAAGGTCTATCGTCTGAAAGCAAATTAAACAAGATGCCCTACCGGGCAGAAGTATTCCTGCGGATGACTGTAAGACTTTCTGGAGCCTTTTCAGAAAGAAATGAGTGTTAGTTCACGCTTTAAAACCATATGCATAATGCGGAATGATGTTTGCAGTATTTTACACTTTACCTTTTAGCTACGATAACTATTAAACTTTGTTGTTTCATATAAAACTTCAGTCTTGCATCAATTTAGAAATTTTTTTAAAAAGATTTCCATTCGAAGTTGCACTCCCTAAAGCATCTTCAAGAAGCAATTATCTAATTATAGTAGAGTAGAATTAGGTATACACCCGGAAAAAAATACTATAAAGCTAAAACTTTGCACATTTGATCTATAATACTTATACTTCTACCAAAAAAAAAGCCCCATCAATTTGACAATGGGAAACCTGTTTTTGGGCCAATTCAAATTTGGTCCAAAAGACAAATTTGACCAAAATGTTGATGTTGTCAAAATCGTTAGTTTCATATATCATTCGAAAGATAATTTCATACTGAACAAAAAACTTGGTTACGACAACCTTTGAAAATGTACCGTTTCGTCAATATTTGAGCTCAGCAAGATTTTCAACTTTCTCAATATTCTATATATTCTATATATCATTTATGCTGAGCAAAAAAGTTGCTGTAAGGGCTATTTCCACAACCACTTTTGATCGAAATATTTCGACGAAGAAAAAGGTTGAGCATGCGCATTGAATATTTTCTGCTTTAGGAGCGAAAAATTTCTTTCCCCTACTGTGCGAATGTGAGTTAAAATAGTTTCAGCTCCCTATCAAAATCGCTTTGTGAAAAAATATTCGTATTATCAGTTCCTATCAAATGCACATAACAAAAGCCAGCTGATCTCATTGTTAAAGGTCTTCTTCACAAATGAAAGACATAGTGTGATGGTTTGTAAAGGTGACGCGGACACCAAAATTGTCAGCACAGCATTAGAAGTGTGTAAGGAATTTCCAACAACCGTTGTCGCAGATGACACTGGCATTGCAATTATGCTGTTATTTCTGAAATATTCTTCCTCTAAGAAGGAGATGTACATTTTAAAAGCATCTATCAGTGTAATTGACATCAAAGAGCATTTATTGTTTATTCATGCATGGTCATGATGTGACTTAACCTCCTCTGTAATTGGAAAAGGTAACTCAGGTTTTCTTAGAATAATACGGAAATCTTTACCAATACAACGTGCATCCGAAGTTATATCTGACTATTGGGCGGATGGAGGAAACGTTGGAAGAACAACAATTGAGGTATTCATAAGACAGTATGGTGGTACAGATGGTTCTACCTTGAGGAAAATGAGGTAATTTTCAATTGAGTATAAATCTGTATACGCATATTTTTTGTTGTCTATTTATTGATAGCCGATTCTCAGTCTGTCTGTCACGCAAAATAGTAGATGTCAGCTGTGAGATAAATTATTTTTTTCTTGTGTGCGACGTCAGTACAGAACCAATGCATTGAAACCGAAATCGAATGCGACATTAATGGAAAGTTATCTTGGGAACCAATAGGTGACGTTTTGACGATACAGCTGATGGAATGACGAAAAATTTGGGCCCAATTTTTTTGAGGGACGAGTCCTAGCAAAATGATCCCATACATTTTTTTGATCAGTTTTTCGAGCTCTACAACATGGGCACACTTTCCGTTGGCAATTCCTAAATTTTACCTTTTGTGAACTCTGAGAGGGTGACACAACGCAGGGTGAACATGGCCGGGTAGCGACGCCACCTTGGCGGCAACAATAAACACGTAAGTTTGATACTTACTTCCGCTGATGCAAGTGTTCAGTGCTGATGCAAGTGTTCAGTGTTAGATACATAATAGCAATAGTGCAATCACATTTAAACAAGTTTTATGCTAAATTGTACCAAAATATTAGTATTCTTCATATTTTCATATTTTAGCTCGTGGACGTGACTATCTCTGATGTAGATTGCGATATTGAAGAAAATGACTATGAAGATGATTTGGAATGTGAAAGAAACATTTTTGATGTGTTAAAATGATATAATATAAATATAATTTTTTACTGTTTTAACATTCACAATCTACGTCATGAAACTTGTGTACCATCTTCTAGTATAGTATAGTGTAGTGTTGTAATCAAACAAACAATAAAAAACTTTGAAATCATCATGATAATAGCAGACTCAATTATCTACAAAGTAATACATTTTGAAATGCTGGTGTATGCAACTTTTTTGCTCAGCATAAAATTATCTTTCAAATGATATAAAGAAGACATAATTTCGCGAAAGTTGAAAATCTCGCTGAAACTGATGACGTCATCATGCACACTTTGAGCTCAAATATCGACGAAACGGTACATTTTCAAAGGTTGTCGTAACCAAGTTTTTTGTTCAGCATGAAATTATCTTTCGAATGATATATGAAACTAACGATTTTGACAACATCAACATTTTGGTCAAATTTGTCTTTTGGACCAAATTTGAATTGGCCCAAAAACAGGTTTCCCATTGTCAAATTGATGGGGCTTTTTTTTTGGTAGAAGTATAAGTATTATAGATCAAATGTGCAAAGTTTTAGCTTTATAGTATTTTTTTCCGGGTTTTGATAGGTTTTTGACTATTTCTCCTGTACTATTAAAAGATTATCGCGTTAAGAATAATCTGTGCTTTAAAAGGTGAATGTGAAAGAAGAAATATTTGTTATTTCATATAAACTGCACTGTTTTGCATCATTTAGAGATTTTTTCAAAAAGTTTTTTATTCATAGTTATATTCCCTAAAGCATCTTCAAAAAGTAATTAAGTAATGGAAACCTTGTCACATTAAGTTTTGAAGGGAAAATCTGTGGTGTAAATAGTAATAACTTCGATATCATTTAATTACATTCCCGAGAGCATCATAAAAGTTAAGAGACTTTGAAAAATTTTGCCGGAGATCAAGCTTAAAAAGGAACACCGTCAGTTTAAAAATCCATTAGAGAACACTCTTCCGTGGACGTTTCAAAATACTCCTTTTAAAACTATACAGTATGAAAATCTTTATGTTGTTTGTACCTGAACTACATAATAAAAACTTTTACTTGGCCTTGCGAAATAATAAAAATATCTGTGTTTCCTTTTTATCGTCAGCTTGATAGTATACAAATTTCAGAATCATACAATATTTTAAATTCGACTAGTCAATTAAAAAAGTGGTCATCTATTGATTAATAAAATGGGTATAAGCTGATGAGGAAGATGAGCTGTGCTTCAAGATTCCAGAGCTTTATAAAAACAGGATAGCTTACCTAGGAACATGAAATAGAAAATTGTATTATATTTAGAAAAAGACTAAAAGAAACCTTACGCATTAAATCGATATAAACATACCCTATTGGTAGTCGTTCATATCTGTTTTGAAGCATCAAGAACTGCTTATTTATCAAGAATGACTACTAAGAATATTAGTTTCACGTAGATTATCAGTTTGGATCATAAATGTTCTTGATTCTTTTAAGTTTTACAGCCGTACTACAACCTCTTCTATATCCATATATTCAACAAAGAAACTTTCACACATCTACGCATGCTTCTTCGCTTCCATTTTTAAAACAACTACGGAAAACTTAAGAACGTTGCATAAGACTCACATGAAACAACATTTCTACCTTGGCATCTGCGATTTAGCCATATGTTAATTTTTCCTTTCACTAGAGCTTATATTTTACACTTTTAGAGTCTTTTCAAGCAAAGTACTTGTATACAATGAGTATAGTGTGAGTTTAGACTGTTAAATCATAAAAAGAATGTAAGTTGGGAACATTAATGATTTGAGTGGCTATTTCCCATTGACAAAAATTGGTCTAGGTTTGGACAGTGAAAAAAAAACAAACAAAAAAAACAAAAAAAACACGAACGGTTTCACAGTATTCCTTGCTTACGCAGGAATACAAAAATATCAAATTATTTTACACATTGATCAGAAAGAACTTTTTCAAAATAAGTTGAGAATACCTGTTCAGGATTCATATCATTTACCGCAACAAAACCATCATTCAAATCTTCATCGACCGGTAAAGGTAATTTCGGGTTTTTTTGACTTACATAGGAATTTTCTCAACATATTCAGCTGAACTAACTAACATCATTTACTACTTAAGAGTTATTGTTTTTGTGGTATATTCTGAACCACAAAATATATTACCATGGCTGATCCAGCAGGAAGTATACTTGACAATTGTTATAGATCTGCTGTGACCCAGACGCAGTGACGTGATCCTAAACAAAAATTCAAACGTGATATTTAGTCAGGGAGCTAGAGGACAAAAAAAGAAGCAAAAGTTATTGTTCCAGAGGACAATTTAATTTTAAGATACTTTCGCTTAATAAAGTATACTAGCAACCAAGGCAGCGGCGCTCGGCGCTCATATTCTGCCGGCATTGTATCACCACCTGCTCCAAATTATTGCACTTAAAACCAGCGATAACACTTCCTTTGCTGCTGGCTTTATCGCTTAATAAAGCTCGTTTGCACGTTAAGAGAAATACGTTCCTGGTGTTTCAAACCTTGCATGTTCTTAACTCAGCTGTTCATTGTCGCGGTCGCATTTAAAATGTCAGTAGACTTTCTTGCTTTACACAATGCATTCCGAACGTGAACTTCACGTGGTTTTTATTTACGATTTTAAACCAATCAAATATCAGTTTAACAATACACTCAAAACGCAGAGAGAAAAAACTTTTTTTGTTTTACGTGCTCTAACATGGGTGCTGTCAGTAGGTGAAAAAATGGTTTCTCTTGAAAAGATCACACGGGAGGAGAAAAAAATGCACGTGCTAAATGAATGAAGTGAATAAAAAACGTTCGATCAGATTAAAATAGATTAAAAAAAATCAATTAAAAGAAATTAAGACAACTATTAAGACAAAAACAAACAAAAAAATATTTTGTTTCATGATTCTCTTTTTTTTTTTTACCTATCGGTTTTCAAACATTTTGATTGTTCGAAAAAAGTTCACTCGTCTCACCCGTCTCCTGACGAAAGCGTTAGGATACACTGGCAAACTGCACATGCTGCCACGTTCTGCCACTGCTGCTTTTTGTCCAAAATGTTTAATCAGTTAGTTTCTTAGTTGATGTATTGTTTTCAAAGCCAAGTCAATGGTGGTCCTTGGAATATAAAAATGACAATAATGATAAAAACAAAACATTATCTCTATTAATTCATCAGCCAAAAAAAGTCACATTCGATTGGGGTTGCAATGTATTTCGTTCAAACTCACATCGCACACAAAAAAAGAAATAATTTCGCTCACAACTCAATCTACCATTTTGCGTGGCTTACAAATAAACAAACAGACAGACAGAGAATCGGCTATTAATATATAGATGTATCACAAATTTCTTTACTGGCCACTCTAATTTTACTTGTGGGCCTAATTATAAGCAATATTTACAAACCCAACCACACAATTTATCGCCGCCATGTGTCTATATGTTTCGATTTAAAAAAGGAATGTTTTTGTTCTCTCTGTTATTTTTATACAGGGGGTATTATTTAAAATAAATTTGTCATATAGCGTACATTTGGGATTATAATTACAATACAATTTTAAAAATACTTTCAAGCTGCTTTAAAAAAATATAATTATATTACCAAAATAAATTACGAGTCTCAAATTTATTTTTTGTCAAAAAAGAATAAATTCTCAGCTATTTAAGAAATTTACATTTTTGTAAATAAATTTGTTATTAAGGCTGGTTTCCATACAGCTGCATTTTACGTCCTAGCGAAAAAAGCTCGGGAGATTTTTTCTCAGGAGCACAAATTGATTGCCATTAACAGTTTTTCCTGCACGTGCAAAAAATATCAAAATATTCAGAATGGCAGCCTTAAACAGAAGACAAATTACTAGTTTTGCACAGTTTTTTGAACTACATCTTGTCAATTTATTACTGTCGTCAAAAAAGAAATAGACAATTTTCGATGGAAAAAGAAAATGTGAATGAGGAAGCTTTTCTTGGAGAGACAGTGTTAAAGGGGTAGCCCCTTTGATTCTTGAAAAATGCTAGTTCATCTTTGTTCTGGTGTTGAAGCTTCCACGGATGTTTGAAGGAATTTGTTGAATGCAGAATCTATTGGCTTAAAAGAGATGAACAAGCTTTTAGGAGACCGTTTCAAATCAAATGAAAAATCATTTTATGCGCCTATAACCAAGAACAAACTTAAGACCTTCAAAAACATGGCTGTGAAGGTAGTGGTGGGATCTAAAGAAAAATCCGCGACTATTGCTGCTGAGCGGAGTTTGTTTGGTAGGGTATTGATATTGGCAAAATTACGAGAGTCACTTGGGCTATTCACTTAGCCCTATTCCCTGGTCATTGGGCCAACCACATGGAGGATTTGTTAAAACCAATAAAAGTAACTTAATAGGTAAATCATTTTTCTTACGTTTTTGAATGATATAAATTTACCGAGATGCCTGTTTTATGAAATGATTTATTCTATGTAAAAGGCTTTAAAAATATTGATAATACATTGTATATGTCCGTTTTTTTTTTTAAGATGCTATTGAAAGCTGCGTTATTCAGACAACCAGCGAACCAGAATATGATTGCCTTGTTTTTGATGGAATGGTCCTCCTTCAGCAGCTGACCTCGATTCAGTTTTCCAGTTTTGGGGAAGTTGTAGAATACCTTTTACGGAAAATCTTGCAGCGAAGAATTGTATACTTCATTACCCATCAGTACAAAGATGACTTGATAAAATCGTTTGAACGTTACAGGCGATCATCTGAAGGAAGTATGCGCATTAGGATCGAACGACGCGTACAGAAGACACCAAAACAGTGGGCAAGGTTCTTGAAAATGGAGATAACAAAACAGAGCTGATAGAATTTCTGTTTCGTGAATGGTCACGTCGAGATGTTCCATCCGACCACAACGCTTTATGTTAACCACGGAACAAACTTCCACAAATTAAGCGTTACAGATGGTTTGATGAATTGTGAAGAAGAAGAAGAGCTTTGTACTAATCAAGAAAAGGCTGATACGTAAATTTTTTTATGCTCAAGACATGCAGCAGGTGGTTTTGAATCATTGTGCATTATCACTGTTGATACAGATATCTTTGTAGCTATACGCACTGTACTTTTCCTCAAAGATATCAACATTTATGTATGTTCAACTTGGCGTTGGGGATAGGACATGGTTGACATTAAAAACATTGTCTCTGCGTGTGGGGTGGATCTTTGTTTGGCACTTTCTGCGCTACATTCTTTTACTGGGAATGACTTACCAGTGCTTTTCATGGCATGGGAAAAAAGAAAGCATTTTCAACCCTTCGTCAATCTGATGAATTTATTCATGCATTTAAAGCCATGAAAGAAAACGCTACATTTGATGCCATTTTTTTTCCAGTCATCCAAAAATTTGTTTGTCATCTTTATGGAATAAAAAACAGTGTAGATTGCAATAAAGCTCGTTATAGAAAGTTTTGCAGCAAGAAATGGACACCCGAAGCACAGCAGCTTCCTCCAACTCGTGACGCTTTGTTATGTCACACCAAACGAGTGAATTATGCTACTTACTTCGCAAGGGCTTCTTTACAAGCATTCCCATCTATACCTCCTCCAAGCGAAGTTCATGGTTGGATTCTGAAAGATGGCAAATTAAATATCCCATGGATGCTTTGTAAGCCTGTGCCAGACGAAGTGATTGAGCTTGTGTCTTGCAGCTGCATTAAGTCCAAATGCTGTACAAACCAATGTGTCTGTAAATCACATGGGCTTGTATATAATGTCCCAAACTATGACTTATAGATATATGTCATTATGTTCATATACTCTTGTGTTTACGTTCTAATATATTCGATCTTAACTTAGTGGATGCGCGTGTCTTGTTTTCTGGTATCTCCTCTCTTACCTACTATACATGGCGCTGCGAGTAGGATAAATTCGTTAATATTGTTGAGAGGAACTTGTATAGATTGAAGTGCTGTCTCTGGAGTTCTCCCATCCATTACTTATACTTGTTATTTTGCTACATTTTACTTGGTGTATTTGCTGTTATTGTTTGGCTACTCGTTCATCACTTATCGTTCTCTCGCTATCCCTGTTGTTATCCCTGATCATTGCTGCTAAATTAATATTGTTTAACTCGATTTTCCAAGGCGTTGCCCTACGTTACACACATACTCATACTTGTTTTGATTTTGAACTTACTTTCGTGGTCACACCGCCATTTTATTTCTTGCGATTTAACGGCTAGATCGTACCACTTAGCATCATATAGAGTGGTCACACCACCGTTGTGTTTGTCGTACATCGAATACTTACTCTACCACACAGATTCTGCCGTATACCTTCCGAACCATTATGTCTGACGAGGAACGGACCTCAGCGCCACCCGCCAACGAACCTTCCACCGCCATGATGCTGATACTGCAGATGCAACAACAGCAGCAACAGATGCAACAACAGATGCAACAAGAGCAGCTAAAGATGTAACAGCAGATGCAACAACAACAGATAGATATGCAGCAACAGATGGCTCATTTACTAACTAAATTACTTCCATCGACCACCCCTTCTGATCCTCCAGGTAGCACCTGGCACAAACCTCAACGGCCAACGATTGACGCCGATTCGTCCGACAACAAGTGGGTAATTTTTACCGATGCTTGGGTGCGTTACAAGGAAATGGCCCATCTTACTGATCCCCAGGACATTCGCAATGAGCTACGTTCTACGTGCAGCTCCTCCATCAATGAAATGCTCTTCAATTTTATCGGTCCAGAAGCCTTGAATACGGCTAACGAAACGCAATTGCTTGCCCACATCAAATCGGTCGCAGTTAAATCCATACATCCCGAGGTATACCGTCAGCAGTTCTTTGGGATGCGCCAAAGTGATGGGGAATCAATTACAAGCTTCGTAGCCAGATTAAAGTCACAAGCTATGCTTTGCACATTTCAACGCGAATGTGAATGCAACCAACCACATTGCCGAACCTCCTATTCTGAGGATGTGATAAAATCTCAACTTATCTCTGGATTGTATAATGCATCAAGTCAGAGCCGGGTCTTGTCAGAAGTCTCCACCCTCCAGACCTTAAACCAAGTCATTGAGCGGTAGAATCCACTGCACGAGCGGCATCACATTTTCAACCGACAATACCGTCCGATCAGCTCTGTAGACCCCATCAAATCGGATTACAAACGAGCTAAATCTTTCAACCCCAAACCACCTGCCAACCCACTACGTGCCAAGGCGAATAATCAGACACCATACCGTGGCCGACCATCCCTATCGAGGTGCCACAGATGTGGCCAGCCATGCCATCCAAACGGGCGCAAACAATGTCCAGCCCAAGGACAACGGTGTAACAAATGTGGTATGTTTAACCACTTTGCTTCAGTTTGCCGTAGTTCTGCCAGCTCAACAAATGCCATACAACCACATATCAAAGAAGATGAACAAGTATCTTTTCTCTCCACCGTCACCTCTACGAACACTTCCTCCTTATGACTAGATGGGGGATTACCACACGGTACTTGGTCGGATGACACATTCACTCCAGCACGACCGGAGCCTCCCCCATATATCAAAGTGAATATTACCCTTAGCAACTCCGCCTATCGTAAACTGGGACATAGTATTAGCCCAAGTGCATATGCAATCACGGCTGTCCTGGCTATTGCTGACACAGGTGCACAAACATGTACCGCTGGTGAGGACATCTTGTCTCTCCTGAAATGCCCACCAGATGCAATCCTCGGAACTCGCCATCGACTTCGTGCAGTTAACAATAGTGGCTTGACCATCAGAGGTGCTGTTGTCGTTCGGATCTCACTTGGAGATGCCACTACTACTGAAATTTTATACATCTGCCCCAATGTGAAGGGATTGTATTTATCGCAAACAGCCCTTAAGAACATCGGAATAGTCAACGCAGACTTTCTGCATAAGCTGGCACCCAGTGCCGTGGCTGCTACTACAGACTCGGCTAGTAACACTGAGATGCCACCTGATCCTTTAGCACCATGTGGGTGTCTTGCATGGTCGAATTGCCCACCACCCCCCAGCAAGATCCCTATGCCGGCTATTCCAGCAAATCACCAGCTGTTAGAAAATTGGATAAGGACTTATTTCGCCGCCAGTGCCTTTAATACCTGCCCCCATCAGCAGCTGCAGTCCATGGTGGGCGAGTCATTAACCATCACATTCATTGAAGGTCACACACCTGTGGCCATTCATAAACTGATTCCTGTACCCCATCATTGGAAGGAACAGGTCAAATTACAGCTTGATACCGACATCGCTCTAGGGATAATTGAACCAGTTCCTACTGGCACCCCCCACCACCTGGTGCTCTAGAATGGTAACTGTTGCAAAAAAGGATGGCAGTCCACGTCGTACCATCGACCTACAGAATCTGAATGCTGCAACACGGCGCGAAACCCACCATACCCATTCCCCGTTCAACGTTGTCAGTGTCATCCCCACTGGCAAGAAGAAAACAGTCCTTGATGCGTGGAACAGGTACCACAGCGTTCCACATTCTGATGACGCTCGCGATGCTACATTTATAACTGAATGGGGTAGATACAGATACCGGCGTGCCCCGCAAGTCTATCATGGCTCTAACGATGGGTACACAAAGAGGTTTGATGATATTACATCAGGATTCCCGCGCGCAGCCCGTATTGTTGACGATTCTATCCTATGGGACGATGATATCGCCTCATCCTTCTGGCACACAATCCACTACATTAGATTGTGTGCCGATAATGGCATTGTGTTTAACTCAGACAAATTCCATTTCGCAAAGGACACCATCGAATTTGCTGGCTTCGACATTTCACCATCAGGATACGGCCCCAGTCACAAACTCCAGAGCGCAATTCAAGATTTCCCGTCACCACGTAACGTTACTGGTATCAGATCCTGGTTTGGTTTAGTGAACCAGATATCTTATGCTTTTGCTCAAGCACCAGTTATGGCCCCTTTTCGGGAGTTACTGACGCGTAGTGGCAAGTTCTACTGGGACGATACATTGGAAAATATATTCCAGCAATCAAAGATCGAAATCCTACAGAAGATCAAGGAGGGAGTTGAAACGTTCCAACTCAATCGCCCGACATGTCTGGCTACCGACTGGTGTAAAGACGGGATAGGATTTACACTTTCCCAGAAACACTGTGATTGCCCTTACACAGACGACCCTATATGTGGAGCAGGTCACTGGAAGATAGTGTTTGCTGGGTCCCGTTTTACCACGCCCACTGAAAGCCGTTACGCCCCGATAGAAGGGGAAGCTTTGGCCATCCTATTTGCTCTGGAACATTGCAGGATGTTCATAATCGGATGCCCAAATCTACTAGTTGCTGTAGACCACAAACCGTTGGTCAGGATTTTCAATAACCGTGATCTTGCAGATATCAAGAACCCTCGTATCTTAAAGATACGAGAGAAAACACTTATGTACCGGTTCCGGGTCATTGCCATCCCCGGTAAGAAGAACTGTGGAGCTGACGCCGCATCACGCATCCCGATATTCCATAACGTTATCAACAATGATGAACCTCAAAATTCCATCGACCCTGGGCTCCTCGCTGCCATTCGTATTCAACACGACCACTCAAATGCGCCTACGAAACTTCCCAAAATTAGGGAAGAAGCTAAGTTCGATCACCAATACCAGAGCCTCGTCCTCGTAATCCAACAGGGTTTTCCAGAACAAAAGGAACACCTCGAGTTTCTGCGAGAGTTTTGGGGAATGCGGGAAGACCTGTACACCGTGGATAACTTGGTATTTTTGGAAGGCCGAGTTCTCATTCCACAGTCCCTTCGTAGGAGTCTTATCGGTGAATTGCACCTCGGTCACCAGGGCGTTAATAGTATGAAGAATAACGCCTGACAACGATTCTTTTGGCCGGGTTTGGGCTCCCAATTGCAGAATTGTCGTGACCAATGCCGCAGATGTAACGAAACCATGGCATCGAATAGAAAAGAACCACTGGCGGAGCCAATACATCCTGACTACCTGTTCCAACGGACTGTTATGGATATATTCCACATGGCAGGAAGGAAATACCTAGTATATGCCGATAGGTTCTCCGGATGGACCGAAGTGGCATCGACCCACGCTGACGCCAAAGCACAAACTGTGCAATATACTACGTAGATACTTCATCACCTTCGGGGTCCCCCAAGAAATAACGAGCGATGGAGGCCCCCCATTTGATTCGTTCGAATTAAGTACATTCCCCAAGAGATGGGGTGTGAATCATCGCTTATCGTCTGCCTACTATCCCCAGAGCAACGGTCGCGCTGAGGCAGCAGTAAAGCACATGAAGCGGATGCTTACAACCAACGTTAGCCATAGTGGTTCTCTCGATACCGAATCGGTCGGCCAGGCGCTGATGCTACACCGGAATACGCCGGCGCCCGACATTGGTGCATCCCCATCGGAACTCTTATTTGGTCGTCATTTGAATGATCACCTACCTAACCCCGTCAGATTCCGAAGGGAATGGGTGGAATTAGCCGACATACGCGAGAAAGCGATCAACAAACGTCACGACCAAGCCATCACGCGAAGCAATCAGGCGCATCCCCTACAGACGTTAATGCCGGGAGACGCCGTCACAGTTCAAAACCAGCACGGTAATCACCCGCTCCGATGGGAGAAAACAGGCACCATTGTCGATAACTTGCCACACCGCCAATATCGGGTGATGATTGGTGGAAGCAGGAGAACAACGTTACAAAATAGACGCTTCCTCCGCAAGATCCCAAACACTGCTCGTCAACTGATAGATGATGAACCATCCACACCGGCTCCGAGCCCATCTATTGTGGATCATTCTTCGCCCCAACTCAAGTCAACTGGCCCATCCCAACCGTGCATGATAAGAACTCCATCCACTCCAAAGAATTACATTCCTTCACCCACGGATGCGGGACATGGAAAAGAAGCGGTACCTGCACCCAATACAACAATAGACACCAACACGGAGCCGGCACTATGTAGATCAACCCGGATAAGGCGTGTGCCGACTCGTTTCAAAGACTTCGAAATGTCTTAAAGGAAACAGATGATTTGGGGAAAGGGCGTGTATATAATGTCCCAAACTATGACTTATAGATATATGTCATTATGTTCATATACTCTTGTGTTTACGTTCTAATATATTCGATCTTAACTTAGTGGATGCACGTGTCTTGTTTTCTGGTATCTCCTCTCTTACCTACTATACAGGGCTTAAGTGTACAGATCTTTGCTTTTTGTAAAGAATGCGAGAACGGTGAAGATGAAGATGACAGCGACAACGAAGACGACCAAGACGAAGAATCATCTGATGTAGAAGATGATGAGGAGGATGATAATGATGATAACAGTGACGATGATGGTGGTGATGATTATGATGGATAAACTTGTTTTATTTCTATAATTTGTTTTTGTTTGTTCACTTTTTTGAGCGATATATTCGATTATATTCGGTCGATATAACTGTCACATTTTCTGACCCACAAGAGAAATTACCATGACTGATTCAACCACTGGTACATCTAATGATTCTTTCCCTCCTCTGTCTCAGTGGACGCAGATAAGCAAAATTGCAGACGTGATGTCAACCTGCCTATAATTATATTTAAGTCAAAATTGAAAGAATCGTTACATCGTCAAAGCTTCCACACTCCTCTTCATTACTTGATGAATCTATGTTTCGTTCTTCACTAGTACTTCTCTGTAGAAAAAACTAAATTACTATACATTATCATTGCGATGTCATTGTCATTGATTAATTCCGAAAACACAGCAATTCAAACACTACAAGGCTGAAGCAACGGAAATACTTTTTCTCTTCTAAGGAGCATATTTTACAAATACTTTCTTTTCCTTTTGATGTTAAAGAATTGCACAAATTGTATCAACAGCAGCTGACCTATCTTTATCTCGCAGGAAGCACATTGCGCCAATAATCCTATTCCTGTGAGTCTCTGGATAATATTGAGTACAGGTACTCAGCTTTTGAACAAAACGAATGCGAATCACAGGTTTCTCCCATTCCCATTTATGAAAGTTTGGTATTGATATTAAAATACCACACTGTGATTCTATTGAAACAGGCATAGAGTATTCTTGCCATACAGTATATTGAAATGGCGAAGGGGCAGGGTTAATTCTTCTGTGTATAAACAGGCTTTCCCAATCTTCTGAAAGTTCATTTGGATGAAAAAGAAAGTATATTGACAATAGATGTCAAATGATAATAAAAGTAATGCAATATCATCTCTTAATAATGGTTTCACAGCTTCCAGTAAATGAATTTAAAACACTTTTAAAAAATACTCATCAAGCATCCACATCATATATTAGTGGAACTCAAAAAATGTACTATTTTCATTAAAAACTATTACCTTTGTTTTTTTGTGGTCAGCACTATATTTTGAAATCCATTTTTATTCTTTATTGAAACACATCATCATGACAACTGGACATGACAGGTTTTCAAATTCCGTTTCCTTTAGGATATCTTTAATCATATTATCGAAACTACTTTTGTTATCCCAAATTTTTCTTTGGTAATAATGATATTTTTTTTCCCCACCTAGGATAAAAGTATAGTATTCTCCTTTTAAAATTCACGCTGAACCTATTTTCAATACAAAATTTATCAAATAAACTTGTTTTTAAAATGATACATGACAAGCCTCATCTTTTTTATTTCTGCATTTTCTATCACATTCCACATCAACATTAGCGTAGCTTTGAGAGTATTTGATTAACCCCAAGGTAGACCTTGAGCTTGTTATGAGCAACTTCATAGAAGAGTCCTTCAAATATGCCATACTAAAAAAATCGAGCAATAAATAAATCATTCAACTTAAGTACACAACAAAAAACGATTCCATCAACTGTCTCAGTACAAATAAAGCCAATGAAAGCAGAGACTCTTCAGCATCGAAAAGCTTTGGATGAAGTTCGATTGCAAAGTTGAAATATTCCAGAACTACAGTAAACTCTCTCTAATTCAATCATCGAAAGGACTGACAAAAACATTCGATTTATGGAAAGTTCGAATTATGGAGGTTCATTTACAAAGAAATGATAGGTGAAGGGACCATGAAATTATTTCGAATTAGAGAAAGTTCGAATTATGGCGGTTCGAATTATAGAGATTCGACTGTATGGCTTCTCTACATTTCAACCGATTATCTAAAGCACATGCAATTTTGGGATGTAAAACCGATTACATATACATTTCTATTTGAAATTCATTTGCTATTAATTACAAAGTTAATATAAATATTATAAACTGACTTATTAAAATTGTAATGGCACCTGATTTAGAAGCTATTAGGGAAAATTTTTAATTTTAGCACTAAACACTTCTGGTGTGAGATTTGTTTTTCTACAAACTCAAATTTTATATATTGGTCTCTCTAAAAAAGCAATCTGTCAGCATAATATTTAAAAAATTACGCTTATAACTGTACTTTTAGTATAAATAAACCAGTTTGATGTTAAATTAGAAATTATGACTTGATATGTACATAGAAGGTGCATATCACCTGGAAATTCATTTGCCCATGCATTGTGTAAAAGTAAAGGTGGTCGGCATGTTTTCAAGTAACATCTGTATGTTCTACTAATTTAGTCCCTTTTTAGTAAGAAATCATCTCAGATGTAATATATACATATACGTATGTAAGTATTTAGGTATTGTATATATTACGTAGCGTGATGGCTTCGATGCATTATAGGGAACCTATTTTGTCATTGGTCAGGTCCAGAGAGTTTACCTGGTAAACCATCTTATATTTAGTACCTTTATGTGTATTTATTTGTTTTCAAGTGTGCTTGTGTAAGGTTCATTTCCTCTCTTCTCTTACGAAGAATCGGGGTAGGTCGGAGTGACCATTCTGTATCGTTCTGTTCCTTAAACTTTTTTTTTCGTTCTGTGTTTTTCCCATTCTGTGTTTTCAAGTCTTTTTTAGAAAATACGTGCAATTCGTTCTTTAGTACCATTGTTTTATACACTCCTTTGCGCCGTCACACTCTTGAGTCCTTTATATCATTTTAACTGCAAGCACATTTCATATTTTATATGAGTGTTGCTAAAGTTCAGATTGGCTAAACAATTAAACGTAATCGTAGGAACAACGAGAGAGTTATAAACACGCTCAGCTGAGACTTTATCCAAGTTTTGTTGCAGTGATTCCAGCAGCCCGCAGTCTTGAAGTAGTTTTGTTTAGTATACTTTCAATTTTGCTAATCGATTTGTCAGCATAGAACATTGTCCTACCACCGGTAATCGTGGTTCAGCTTCCATCATCTGTCCTTGTTGACGGCATACCGGCATGATCTTGCGTAGAAATGACGATTGCGTAACGTCACCCGTCCACTACCGTCAACCATAACACGGTATTGTCGGTTTGGTAAGGCATCTTTGATGACACCGGTGCTGTTCCACTTCTTAGGGTGGTTCCCATGCTGGTTTTGTATTTGCACAGACTCGCCAACCCTCAATGGTGTGAGCTGTTTGGGGTCTGGTTGTGGTAACTGGAAAAAATGATTTTTCTCCAGGGCCTCTTGACGTTTGTCGGCAATCATCTGCCACTCCCTTCGTAGCTGGATCTGCTGTAGTGGCAGGTGGTCCCTGATTGGTTTCCCAAACAGGGTTTCGTTGGGTGATATGCCAGTTTGCTGACATGGTGTGTTACGGTGGGTCATAAGGGCTCTCACAGTTTTGTTGTTGTCTAACCTCCCAGTGGAGGAGTCAACGTTGCCGAGGAGGATTCGCTTTGCGGTTTTCACTTCGGCCTCCGCCCTCCCATTA
Source organism: Turritopsis dohrnii (assembly GCA_027922465.2). Classification (NCBI taxonomy): domain Eukaryota; kingdom Metazoa; phylum Cnidaria; class Hydrozoa; order Anthoathecata; family Oceaniidae; genus Turritopsis; species Turritopsis dohrnii. Next base: position 402,785 of record BQMF02000300.1, read on the forward strand.
CTCTGGGGATAGTAGGCCGACGATAACCTTCGTTGAATGTTCCAGGTGTCTAACAAATCTGTGTAATCTTTCGAGTCGAAAGGTGGACCTCTGTCGGTAGCGATTTCTACTGGGACTCGGAAGGTTGCGAAATACGGCAGCAGCACCCTCCTGATGGAGTTAAAGGTGGCGTTAGTCAGGTTTGCGACTTCAACCCATCCTGAGTAGGCATCAACATAGACGAGGTACGAGAAACCAGAAACCTTGCAAAGATCCATGGCAGTGTGTTCGAAAGGAAATTCCGGTGGTGATGGTTGAATTGGTGTCACCTTAGGTTGGGAGGGAGCTTGCTCGTTGCACTGACGACATTGTGCCCTGTATAGACGTACGACAGCATCGAGCCTGGGCCAGAACAGTCTTTCACGTGCGTTGGACAGCATGCTACTAACTCCTTGGGGAGCTGCGTGTAGGCCCTTTAGTACATCCTCAGTGCCTGCGGGATAAGCATCTTTTTCCTTTGAATGGGACGCCACCAATCATGTACAGGTCATCTCGCATTGGCCAGTATGCACGCATCTCAGGTATCATTGCATCTTTCATTTCCGGGAACCCGTCGGTGATATATCTTGCCAGTGCTAAGCATTCCTGGTTGCACGCGGCATGTTCGTTTACTTGTCGCCAATCAACTGTCTTGATCCCGTCTGCCTGTTGGCGGGCAAAGGCATTTATGGCTGGTTCGCAGGCGGTTGTTTGTTCCTCGTCCTTGTAGCTTGATGGGTTCCTAGATACGATGTCGGCTACCTTCATGGTATCAGACTTGCCTCGCATATGGATGATCTCGTAGCGATACATCAGTGTCTTTTCCTTCAATTTCATAAGGCGTGGATTGGTGATGGAACTCAATTCCCAGTCATTGAGGATCTTAATCAGCGGCTTATGGTCAACGGCCAGGATGAGATGCGAGGCCCCCGTCACAAACATACGACATCGCTGCAGGCCATAAGTTACAGCTAAAGCCTCGCCTTCGATTGGTGCATACCTGCTTTCGGTGTCCGTGGTGAAGCGAGACCCAGCAAATACCAACTTCCAGTGTCCTTCTCCACACTCAGGGTGGTAGGATGCAGAGCACTGGCAATGCTTCTGTGTGAGGTGGAACCCGATGCCTGACTTTGACCAATCCGTGGCCAGGCAGGTTGGACGATTAGGGACGAGGGTCTTGACCCCTTCCTGGACGAGGGTGATGATTTTGTCCTTTGACCGCTGGAAAATGTCATCAATACACAAGTCCCAGTAAAACTCTTTTGCTGAAAGGAGTGCTCGAAACGGTTCCGTCACTTTGGCTTGCGCAAATGAATAGGCCTACTGGTTCACGATACCGAACCAAGACCAGACGTCTGTGATGTTACGGGGGGTTGGAATATTCTTGTTGGCGTCCAAAAGTTTCCGTAGTGGCTTGTAGCCGTCAGCCGTGATCTCAAAACCAGCGAATTCGACTGTGTCCTGTGCAAACTGGAACTTCCTTTTATTGAAAACGATTCCGTGATCCGCGCACAACTTCAAGTAATCAAAGGTATGCAAGAATGAGGCTTCCATGTCGCTGTCGTAAAGGAGGGAGTCGTCAACACATGGCTACTCTTGGTTCTCCTGCAGTTATGTCATCAAATCTCCGCGTGTACGCATCCCCTGATGCGTGGAAACCTTGTGGGGCTCTGCAGTAACGGTACCTTCCCCATTCGGTCAAAAACGTTGTGGCCTCTTTGGTCGCTTCGTCCAGGACTAGGCTGTGGTAGCCGTTTCACGCATCAACTACAGTTTTCTTTGTGCCAGTCGGGATCGTCGAGACTATGGCGAAAGGAGACGGAGTGTGGTGAGTTTCACGTAGAGTCGCGTTGTTGAGCTTCTGCAGGTCCACCGTTCGACATGGGCTCCTGTCCGCTTTGCTGGTTACCACCATCCTGGCACACCACGTGGATGTCGTTCCCTGGGGTACCTTCTCAATGACCCCAAGGTGGATGTCTCTGTCCAGATCATCTTTCACCTGTTGCTTCCAGTGGTGTGGTACTGGGATGGGGGTGTGAACTGCATATGAGGTGAAATCATCCTTGTAATGCAATCTCACTGGTACACCGGTGATTGTCGGGAGCGGTTGATGGGTGCACTGAATAAATGCAGAAGACGCAAAAGACTCGAGCAGCCATGTTTTCGGCTTCGGCACGTTATCGGGAGTCGGCTCGAATGGTATCTGTGTGGGCCGTGTTGGTGGGACGGTCCTTTCTGGACAACTGCATTTTTCCCCATTGGTGTGGGCAGCTTCCGAAACGCTTGGGAAGGCTCTGTCAACGATACCAAGGTCCTTCATCGCGGTTTGGGACAAGTAAAATCCGTGACAGTTATTCGAAATGTAAACCATCTGGTTGGTCGTCCTCCCCCCAAGACGGATACGCATGAATAGGGTACCGAGGATCTCAAGTGGCGATGCCGTAATGCCTACTCTGCGGTGTTTCGTGGCTACAAGGTATGTCTTGGGGCAGTTCAGCTTTGTGAGGAGCTCGGGTCCGGCTGTGCATGTTTGGCTGCCAGAGTCCGTAATTGCGTTCGTACGGGGTGATGTCATTTTACCGAACTTCATGTGGGTCTTGTGGTGTACGTCGACGGAAACTTCTCGGTGAGGGTTCAGGACGTTGGGGCGCAAATGAGTTGCCTTCCCACTCCATATGTGGTGGTGCCTGATGTGTCATTTCCTTTCGATGGTGCTCGAGCCCGGACGAAAATCCTGGGTGGCGAAAGTGAAAGTTGCCTCGCATTGAAATCTTCAGCTTCCAACGATGCCTGGGCTTTGTAATCACCAACTTTCCTTTGGCAAACGGAACAGAAGTGTCCCTTTATACCGCAATGTCCACAAAACTTATTGAAGGCAGGACAATCCTTCCTTGCCATGGTTTTGCCCTCATGCGATGCACGTCCACATCCTTTGCAGTATTGGTGGTTCAGGGTGTTCCTTCTGGTCCGTCCCTGGCTTCGTTTGTAGGAGGATCGGAGGATAGCGGCATTGGTGCTCTGCGACGGCGTGCTCGACCTCATTAAATCTGTGGATTCTTCTGTAGACTCCAGGCACCTGAGTCTCTCAATCTTATCATTGAGTGTGGGTAGGGCTGCAGCTTCCGCGAGTATGCTGGAATGGCGATGTGGGTGCCTCAGCCCTGAGATAAGTTGCTGGGTGATCCTTTCATCAGCATAGCAAACAGACCTTGCCGGTGCACGGTCAGGGCACGTCACTTTGAACTGACACAGGACAGCCTGTGATCGCAGCCGAGCAACATACTGTGACAGTCAGAAAAAATTGAGACGGTGAACTTCTTTGTGAGTACTCTTGACAGCAACACCCTTGATGTGGTTCAACATCTCCTCTTCCGACGCAGTGTTCAAGGCTGCTGCACCAACGTATTTAAACAACAGCTTGTTGACATCCTGGGAACAAGCAGCTCATAGTTCCATCCTAATCAAATCGACCTCACCGTTGACATCAGTCATAGTTTTGTACCGGTGCCAGCTATCTTTAAAAAGCTCCCATTCACGTTCGTCAATGTTCGTGCTGATGACGGGTCTTCCAAAGGTCTTCGTTTTGGGGCGCCTGGGTGCTGTAGCTGCGCCGCAAGCTTGCGCAATTTGGAGCTGGGCGTTTTCAGTCTGCAACGTTTGCAGCTGCGCCATTTGTTGCTGCATCAACGTCAACATTTGTTGAACTTGTTCCCCGGTAGCCATTCGGTGTTCACGATATGGTTTGGAAGCAATGGGTGGCGGTGGTGGTCGCGAAGGCGATCAGTCAATCAATCAATCAATTCACATATATTTCTATAGATCACCAAAAATATACAATGTTGATTTGTCAAATGTAAATACAAAATAGGCAATCAATAATGGAGACTGCCATAATTAGCAAAAGCTAGCAAGCGTGACGGACACCATGGACATCACAAAACAACTACAGGACGCTACAGGACAAAACAAACAAAAAGCAGGCAGAATAACAAACCAAACATCAGTGTAAATGAGGGTGTTAAAGGTGAAGCAGATCAATAAAAAAACAATCAATAGGAATTTAGAAAAGTAGATTTCAAAGTAGATTTCAGCTTATGCAAAGAAAAATCCATCAGTTTAGAAGTGTTGGCTAAGTCATGACAAAATTGCCAAGACATCATAGACTGGTGTCTTACAGATTTGAGGCCATAACTAGAGGTGCGAACAAGACGGGAGATAATGAGGCCTCTGGTGAAGGCTCTTGTATTGTAAGCATGAGAGAAATCAACTGCAAATGTGTCGAGTAAAGGTGAAGGGAGGTTAGCATGATACACAGAATGTAAAAAAGTTACATTGTGCATAGTTTACATAGAACTCTATTGGCACACTTGAGTTTGACAGCGATACTATCAATCTGAGGTTTCCAATTTAAGTTAGAATCAATCAAAATTCCAAGGTATTTAATGTGACTACTCTGAAAAGTCTTTTCACCACCAATTGACAGTTTTACTTCAAAATCAACATGCTTAGAAGGGTGTTTAAATATCAAATATTCAGTCTTTCCAGGGTTAAGAGCAATTTTGTTAGCATTAAGCCAGTGCCAAAGGAACTTGAGATCTAAATTAACTTTTTTGTTAAGAGATTTGAGAGATTTGCTGAAGTGAAGGAGATTTGTGTCATCAGCAAAGTGGTGTCCAACAGAAAATTTAATGGCAACATTTAAATCATTAATATACAAAAGAAACAATAAAGGTCCAAGGACTGAGCCTTGGGGAACACCGTGTCTGACAATAGCTATACTGGAAGATACTCCATTTAACGCTAAAAATTGAGTACGGTTAGTTAGATATGATCTAAAAAGATCTAATGGTTTGCCTCTTATGCCGTAATGAAATAATTTTTTCAATAAGATTTCATGATCAACTGCATTGAATGCTTTCTGGAGGTCAACGAAAACGCCACAGCCATAATTCTCCTTATCCAGGGCATCCATAATTTTTTGTGCCATATTGAGAATAGCATGAGATGTGGAATATTTTTTCCTGAATCCAAACTGATGGGGATAAATAACTTTAGTAGATTGAAGGAACTGATAAACTTGTTGATAAATCAGTTTCTCATAAATTTTATCCAGATTAGATAATAATGAAATAGGTCTTTAATGGTTGCATAAAAGCTTAGAGCTATTTTTATAGACAGGCAGAACTTTAGGATTTTTTAGTCTTTCAGGGTAGATTCCACAAACAAAAGATAGATTAACTAATTCAGAAATAGGTTGGGCTACAATACTATCAATTAAGTTTAAGATACGAGGAGGAATACTGCAAGGTCCACTTGCCTTAGAACCATCTAGCGAGCTTATACATTTGAGTACATCTTCCTTTGTAACAGGCGAAAGAAATAAGGAGTTAGGATTAGGGTTCTTTAGAAATGCAGTGAAAGATTTTGGAGTGCGTGGTATTTTAGCCCTTAACTTGTCAGCGACAGAGGCATAGAAGCTATTAAAGGTGTTTACAATAACTTGGGGGTTGGTTTCCGATTTACCATCAATTAACAGGGTAGTTGGAGGAGGTGCAGATACATTTTTCGCAAGAAGTGAGTTGATGCCTTTCCAAACTTTGGCCATGTTGTAGCTATTTTCACGAAAGTAAGATAAGTAATGTTTTTTTTTTTGCTGATTCTGCAGAGTGATACAAGGGAGTTGCGATACCTTTTAAATCTTTCAAGATAGAAAGCTTTTTGCTGTGGTGCCATTGCTTCAATCAAATTGTTAATAGAGTCATAAAAGTTGTTGAAACTATAATTAACATCAGAAAGTTCAGGTTTAATTATTTCATTCCAGTCATAAGAATTTATTGCAGCCAAAAATGCATCAGAATTAAACTTTGACCAGTCACGCACTTCACGAAAAAGGTTAGGATCACTTTTTACCTGATTATTAATAATCAGGAACTGTGATAAATGATCTGAGATAGCAGTAAGAATATTTCCAGACACGGTGTTTACAAAATCTACAGAACAAAAAGTATTATCAATAACCGTAGCACTATTGCTGAAGACACGAGTTGGAAGGATTATCTGGGGTATCACAGAAAAAGAACCAATTATATCCATGAAGGTACTAGTATCAGAATTATTATTAGGATTCAGCAAGTCAATGTTGAAATCTCCAAGTAAAACAATAAGTTTATTCTCCAAGGTGATTTTATGAAGGACCGGAGAGAGGAAGTCATTGCTTCTACTGACATCCCAGGATGCCTGTAGATGCAACCAACAATGACATTCTTTTTATTATTCCTGTGAATCTCAATAAATGTAGATTCAAGCTCCTTTGGTAGGTAACAAATAGATTCAAATTCAGTGCGACGAGAGTACTTAATTTTATCAGACACATATAAAAGAGTTCCACCTTTTTCGCCCTCACAAGGAGTAATCTCAGTTTGGTAACCAGATAAAGAATGACACAAAGAAGGTATGTTTTCCTAATTCCGATAATATCAAAGTCATACCCAGGCACTGCCATAAGTTGTTTAAGCTCATCATAGTGTGCAGATAAAGAAGCAACATTATTGTGAAAAAACGAAAGACAATTTTTAGGATTCGGCACAATAGATTCAAAATTTTCAACTTCGAAATATTTGCAGTTAATTTGTTCATCTTCTCCCATATATGTTTCCATAAGCTTGGAGAAATGTTGAATATTACTGACTTGTTCAAGTGACAGTTTGACAGGCGTCAACAAAAACTTATTATCCTGCAAGCCACTACTGGCAGCAGGAGTATTAATATCAGAGAAATCACTAGAAAAAGGGATGGCTTGATTTACACATTTTAAATAGGACCAACTTTGCAAAGGTGAGTTTTGGTGAAGGGTGTAGTCTTGCAACGAAACAGCGTTGCATTTGCTGTGGGACCACATTTTACACACATCACAGAAAATTGCTTTTTGATTATTTTTGACTGGCCTGCCACACACACTACACGGAAAAAGAATCATTTAAACAAAAAAAATAGAAAAAGTTAAAAAGAAAAATAGAAGAAACAGCAAAACAAAATAGTAGTTGTTTCGATGAATTATCGGGATTGTTTTCATTCAAACTTGGAGCAATCCACACAGCTAGATGAGCCATTATGGGTTCATACACTAACTATGGATTTGAACGAAAACTGCTGAATCAGAATTTGGGAAAGGCGCCTTTTTTCAAATAAAAAAAGAAAGAAGCGTTTAATATGTATCAAGGAAAGACAGGGAGAGAGAGAGAAAAAAAAACCTACTATGCGAGAAGCTTGGTAAACTACTATATCATACCCGTGTAAATTTGTAGTTCGGGAAAAGTTTGAAAAGTTCGCTTTCTTTTGTAATTTTTATGGTAGATCCGTTCAGTTTCACTACCAAAGTCTCATTTTGGTATTTAAATGAACTAATTATATTTGAACGTTTAAGTTCTCTGCTACGCCATGAAAGTGTTTGAAAGTGACGATTCAAATTTTTGTTTATGTACAATTGAGAGTCCTTCGACAGACCATAGTCACAAGGATTTATATCACCTAACATTGATTTATTTTTTAGGGATTTTTCACATATTTTCCTGTTAACAAACCTCACAATAACCTTTTTTGTGTAGTTTACGTTTTTATTGTTCTTCGGTTGTGGCAGACGATGACATGCTTCAATATCCGATGGAGTTGCATTAACGTCAATGTCTTGTAAGATAGCAACAACTTTCTCTTCGAGCACTTCATCACTAAGACAGTTATCGATTCCAGAGATTTCAATATTATTACGTCTACCGTATTGATTATTGCACGCTATTTCGTAGTTAAGAGTTTCCTCTAGGTTTTCAACTTTAGACTCCAGCTCATGAACCTTGTTCTGGAGGGACTTGTTCGCTTCAATCAAGTTCTGGAAAATTTTAGATTTCATTTCATTGAGATCCGTCTTCAGTTCTTCAAATTTAAGGCCACATTCTTTAAAGCCTTCAATTAAGGTTTTGTTTATAGCAACCATAGTAAGTTTAGTATTATTGGCCATGTTGAAGTTTGGCGCGTAAGCAGTGCGGTCCTATACAGTCAAGTAACGAATGCGGCTATCGGCTTTACCTTATTCGGTGATGGTGGTCTCCTAGGCGATTCGGCTGCCGTGAGTATGGTTCCGCGAGTTAATTAGTCAGGTAAACGTGACCATGATACGAGAATATTCGAGATGGCGCATATGAAGATCTGTGCTTTGGCTAATTCGTGTGACGATGACTTGCTCTGGAATTACTTCTAGACGCCTTATTCCATCATAAATATCCTACTCGCAGAGCCATGTAAGGTTCAACTATAGGATGGTGTGAGGGTAGAGCGGAGGTTACACGTAATTATATCGAATACAATACACAAAGCCAGGAGCACTGTGAACACGTCTTACTACTAAGCATGATACATACAAGAAGGTCGTGGGTGTACATACTCTAATATAAATGTATACTCTACAATAATTGTGTCATCTGCAAACACCAGTATATTTGATTTGGTTAGAGCATTTGGCAAATCATTGTAATACGGCTTATGTGAAAAGGTTGGGTACCCAATTTGGGTACCCAATTGGGCTACCTATTTGGGTACCAGAAAACTAAAAATCTGCCAACTAATAACACTTGATTTTTGTTCAAGGGTTTTATCAGAGTATCTAGCACAAGAAAAACATACTAGATACAACCCACTTTGAGATAAAATCTTCTAATTTCGAAAAGAATACTTTGTTGATATTTGCGCGTTCTCAAACGGCCGCCATTTTGAATTTGGTACTTTCGGTTTTGCAGCCAGTAGAAACACAGACCCGATCCAAACTGACGTATGTGCCCACTTCTCTCAGAAAACAAAAAGATTCGTTCAAATTTCGTTTTTGTGCAAATCAGAGATATGTAAAAAATCTGTATAAAACATATCCCTGTGCAAATATACTTAATAAAAACAGTTTTATGTATATTCACATTAAAGATTTTTTCAATTTATTAGTTTTTCTGGAAATACTGATTGCTATACTGCTAGTATTTAAACAAGATATCTTCTGAGATTTGGTCTGTAAATTTAGTTTTAAGTTTAAGTCGAGTGCACAACGAGAGTAACAAGATGGAGTCATAGCTAGTTTTTGGCCACATTAAACAAAGTGCAGTTTATTGCAAGCGTTTCACACACCAAGAAAATACCACAGATTTGTAATAAAGGCGAGACACGTGTACACGAAGCCTGAATTACCTGAATTACCCATGGGCTGCAAAAAGTGAACTAGGAGGAAAAAAGGCCATTGCACAGGCGGACATTTTAAACCAATCACAATTCATCATTACATGTCAAAACAACAGTGTTGTCGTGAGATAAGCTTCGGCATCCTTTGTAAACTTTTCACTTTTCTCTTAGGTTCCTAATAAATATCGAGTTTTTAAATCTTTTATCTAAATAAAACACCAAGTTAAAGCTTTACTTTTCATCAAGTATTAGAATTTAATAAACACTATCCTTACTGGTGTTATTTTCTCGGTAAACAAGCGCCCTAGGTGGTAAACGGAATTTTCATTCCGGTCTGTAGTTTATATTCGGTACCCAAATAGGTAGCCCAATTGGGCACCCAAATTGGATACCCAACCTTTTCACATGAGCCTTGTAATACAGCAAAAAAAGAATAAGCCCCAGTATCAATCCATGGGGCACGCCGTGGTTCACAAAAAGTTAGGTGGAAAGGTCTTTGTCCATAAGCACTTGTTGACTACGCTCATAGGGATATTGTTGACTCCTGTGGCTTTATTTAGTTTAAGATGTTTTAATTCCTTTTCAATGTGTATTCTGGATACGTACTTGAATTCAAACTCTGGTGCATTACTGGGTACAAACTTTGGTGTTTGCCATACAAAGTCCTTCAGTTTAATGGATTTTTGTTTTAAGAAACTAGCAACACCAGTAAAGAACTTTCATTTGATGTAACTTTTGACTTCAGCGGGAAAATCTCCTTATTTTTTTCCAAAATTTTCGTGGTTGGTTTGCAGTGCTTTTTTAATATTTCTTAGAGTCTTGTCTCGTTTATTTATGTAACCGCGAAGCTCACTTGCTAACCAAGGGCATTTATCTTGACAGGTTTAATTTTTTTAAGCCATGATCAGTTGTGACACTTTTGATTTTATTACAGAGTGAAGCAGTCAATCGATTTTCACAATATTGAAACCATTCTTTATTATCAGCCTGTTCTTTTGTCATGGTCTCAATGAAATTCAACATCTTGGATTGTTCTTTCAATGATTCTAACAGGTTTATTTTGCCAACATTTTGGTTTTCAATAGTTTCTTTCAAATACATTTCCATCCTATCTTGGGATTTTTGTAAAGGGAACATAGGATAATTGAAGTCAATAATATAATATTCAGCAGGTGGTGGTGCGTTTTTAGTGTATACATAAAAACCTGGTGAAATCATTGCTGTTGCACTGCAAGAACAGATCGTTCAGACACAAAACCAAATTTTGTTTCTGTTGTCAAGTTTTGTTGACATTTGAAGCTTCAGTTTATTTGCCTAATCATCAATAACTAGAGCTGTACATGCATTATTTAATGATGAAGTAATACCAGAGTGTCTAGTGTTGGTTTGATCTGGAAGGCAATCTTTAATGTACTTGGCTATAACATCTCGAATTACCTCTCCCTCTCCCTTATTAGCTCTCCCTCTCCCTTATCTGTGTTCTGTTTATAAAAATATCATCATTATGAATTACTTTTGCATGTAGTTGGACTTGCTCTTCATCTGAGTTGATGTTTACAAATTCACAAAAATTATGCACAAAGCATGCATAAGTTATTGCAGGAATATTCTCTATTTTGAAGTCAATTTTTTTTGTGAGAATTGACCATCTGGCCTTTAATCTTCCAAAGGCACATTCAATTTAATTTCGAGCTAGTCGAAGTAACTGATTAAACACTAGGAAGCTAGGAATTTGGGGGCATCCTGGTAGTAACATGTGATAAACGGCTTGCACCGATATAGAAAAAAGTTGTTTGTAGTTGTAGTTTGTTTATAGATGTTGAAGAGGGACATATTATCAGGATATGCGTTCCATCAATTAAAGCGAAAGCCTGAGGCATACCAAATTTTAACTCCAGTTGCGAAAATTTTTCTTTCATTTCTTCCGCTGTATTGGGCATACCGAAATAAGAAGGACCCAACTTTTGAACTATTGCTTGACAAACATCAACTAATATTTTAAACACTGTATTTTGATGTTGGCCAAAAAGATTGGCTGTCATACAAACAGATCCCTTATCCTTTAAAAAGTACGAACAGATTGCTAACTTCTTCTCTGCAATTACTGCTCGGTAATTTGGACCTTGAACATCTGGAGCTATGTGTGGTCTCAGTAAATCTGCATGTTTCTTGAATTTTGATCTGTTCATTCGAAGATGCTTTTAAAACACCACTTATAAAATTGTGCCAAAAGGGATCGTTCACGACCTGGTTTAAACAAAACTGATCTAGGTATTCTTGTTGAACGCTTTTTAGGAGAATTTAAACCCTTTTCAGCACAGTGTTACGTTTTGTTAATGTCATTTGAATGATAGAGTTCAGTATTTGCTTCTGTTGTTCAGTATTGCATTTTGAAGCTCTAGTTGAAACGAACTTATCCCTAAATCTTGTACGAACAAAAATTTAAAAACAGCTTTCTTGTCCACCATTTTGATTTTGTTAGCGCACTTTTTAAAATTTCCAAAAACATTAAAACCATCCCAGGGTGATTTTCATCTCAGCAAGGCGGGACAAAAATCTCATATGATCGCAATGTTAAAGCGGAACAATTTTCATCCCTCACTGCCGGGATGAAAAGCTCCATATGATCAGCTTCTTAAAATGTTCATTTATTGTATCAACATATTCATTTATGTGGGTCATAGTAGAGTAAAAGTATGTTTCCAGGGTTTTATTCCATCCTTGCAATTGATTTAAAGTATCAAAAGCATCAGGACATGTTGAATTTGATCAAGTTTCTAATAGTACTTTTAATTTTCGGTTCATCATTTTTGCTTTTGCTTGTAACCATATATTTTCAGGTGTAAAGATAGGTAAACTGTTGTAGCAAAACAATAAAAATGTTTTTAACGGAAAAACAAAACTAGCAGTTAAACAGGCTTGCGTAGCACAAGTGTAGACTTTTTTTTAATGAATCGAAAGGAGTTGATCTTGAGGTGTCTTTGGGCCCGTGCCCCTTTCATGTTTATTGCGGTTGGACGCGGTTGAAAAACTTCAGTTACAATTAACGCTGCGGCATAGGACGACCATTTTGCTTTCATTGAAGTCTTCACGTTTTCATAAAATGAGAAGCGACACAAGTAAATCTTTGGAAAAACATTTATATTACAAAATTCCAATTGCATTGCAATGGCTTTTATTTTTATTTCATATTCAACGATGTTTTTTGACCTCCATATACAAGATTTTATTGATTCCTTGGCCGCGTACCTCTTTTAGTTGAAGTGTATCGCTTCTACAATCGTCAAACTTGTAAAAATTATTAAGTATTACTGGCTCTTAATGTCCCATGTACTAATTCAAGGTAAATATTTCGAAGCTTGTCAGGAAGTTATAGTTTACTGATGTATTGACCTGGTTTCAAAATATAGCTCACAAGGAAGCTGTTGCTGATTCGTGTATGGATGTGTTTCCCAGCTATAATGAATTTTTCTTTCTGTAGTGGTTCCAAGCGATTATCAATAAAATGATAGTTCTTACACATATTTAACGTTGTGCCAAATATGAAAGCAAAATTTTGAGCGGAAGATTGTAAACTTGTCCTCAGAATTTTCATTTCCTCAAAAACTCACAAATTCAAACGATTGTCATTTCTAAGTTGGTCTAAAGATCTAGAACCACTGGCAATGAAACATTTCATCTTTGGTGCACTGTGACTCTAAAGTGGCCAACTAACTGTTATCTTTTGGGTGAATGCTGTGTGCTCAAAGTAAACATGGTTAAAAAATGCATTTTTAACACTCTAAAATAGAAATTACAAAAAATTAACTAGACACTTAAGAAATTTAGGAACAGACCTAACTATCCATTTCAAAATTGTCATAATTTTTAACAGTGTTTCTTCAAATGGTCTGTTAGTTTATGTATGATATACAATCAAGATAAGTAAGTAATCATTTATTTACCATGGTTAAATAATACACACTTTGATGATCATTTAGAATATTAACATGGATGGAAACCACACCAATAGACAGGCTAATCGAGAGGGGAGGCCACCGGAAAAAAATAAAATAAAGAGGACTCGACTTGTTTATCAAAAGTTACAAGAATAACTAAACATAAAAAAAACAAAAAGGAGAGAGAATGAGACATGCCAGATTGTAAATCACACACACACACTAATCAAAAACAAAAAAAAAACAACAAAAAATAAAAAACAGTGAGCTATTGCAGTGACAGAGAAATTGTTTTCTAACAGTATTAATAGCTAAATTTTGAAGAACTAGCCGCCCATTTTCAGCCTGCGTTGTGTCACCACCTGCTCTAAATTATTGCACTTAAAAACAGCGATAAGACTTCCTTTGCTGCTGGCTTTATCGCTTAATAAAGCTTGTTTGCATGTGAAGAGAAATACATTCCTGGTGTTCCTCGCTGCCCATGTTCAGCCTGCTTTGAGTTAATGAAAAACAAATTCAACGTAATGGATGTCACAACCTCTGGTGTGCAGTCAGTTTCGCATCTTAATGTTTTTTCAGGGTGTCCCAAGTTTTTGTAATTTTGAAGCCCGAATAAAAATTACTTTCTCAAAATTATTGCACTTGAGAGACGTATATTGGGAGAATTAAGGTTCAATTCCTGGACTGTTTTAACTTCCTTTGCTGCTGGCTTTATTGCTTAATAAAGTTTGTTCGCACATGAACACAAATACATTCCTGGTGTTTCAAGTCTTGTATGTTCTAAACTTGGCCGTTCATTTTCGCGGTCGCATTTAAAATGTCAGCAAACTATCTTACCTTACAAAATGCATCTCGAACATGAAGTTCGCCTGATTTTTATGATTTTAAACCAATAAAATACCAGTTTAAACAATGGTTCCAAAAAAACTACCTTTCATGATGTGCTATTTATTTACTTTTTAAAACCAATCGTTTATCAGTGGAACAATACACTCAAAACATAGAGGGAAAAAGCTTCAACTTATTATTAGCTTTTGATTTAAAAAAGTTACGCGCTCTAACATGGGTGGAGTCAAAAGTAGAGTGAAATGGTTTCCCTTCTTAAAAAGACCACACAGGAGGAGAAAGAAAAGCACGTGCTCAAAGAATGAAGTGAATAAAAAACATGTTCGATCAGAAGCGTATAGCAATTAAAAGAACTTAAATTCTTAAAAGAAAAGCAAAAAGATATTTTGTTTCATGACACTTTTTTGACCTATTTGTTTTTAAACATTTTGATTGCTCGAAAAAAGTCTCAGACAGTCAGGCAAGCGTTAGGATACAACACTGGCAAACCGAACATGCTGCCATGTTATGCCACTGCTGCTTTTTGTCCAAAACGTTTAATCAGTTAGTTTCTTTGTATTTAGTTGATGTATTGTTTTCAAAGCCAAGTCAACAGTGGTCCTTGGAACATAAAATTGACAATAACAAAACAAAATGTTAGCCCCATTGGTTTACCAGCCAAAAAAGTTTGATTGGGGTTGCAATGTATTTGTTTGGCACTGACTTCACACACAAAAAAAGAAATAATTCTCTTACAACTCAATCTACCATTTTGTGTGACAGACAAACAAACGGAGAATCGGCTATTAATATATAGACTAACCGCCAAGGCGGCGTCGCTTGCCGCCCATGTTTAGCCTGCGTTGTATCACCACCTGCTCCAAATTATTGCACTTAAAACCAACAATGACTTTCTTTGCTGCTGGCTTTATCGCTTAAAAAAGCTTGTTTACACGTGAAGAGAAATACGTTCCTGGTGTTTCAAATCTTGCATGTTCTTAACTCAGCCATTTACTGCTTTACACAATGCATTCCAAACGTGAACTTCACATGGTTTTTCTTTACGATTTTAAACCAATCAAATATCAGTTTAACAATACACTCAAAACGCAGAGAGAAAAAACTTTTCTACTTATTATTATCTTTTGTTTTACGCGCTCTAACATGGGTGGTGTCAGAAGTAGGTGAAAAAATGGTTTCTCTTAAAAAGATCACACAGGTTCAATGCCACTAAAAACAGATCCATTGTAGCAGATTATTTCCTCTGGTATACCCAAAACTTCGGATAAGCGGTAAATATCGTTTCGATAAAATCTGAATTCATTGAGGCACTCTTCATCACTCATTACATCCAAATCGAAGTGGCTGTATTTCCAGAAGGGGAAGTCGGGATTTTTACATCGTAAAATAGTCCAAACTCCTCGTCATTTATCCCACCTTGGTTGTAGGCAATCAAAAGCGATTCTCTCGTTGTCCTGAAGGAAGCCATATTTGTTTACAAAGAAGACGGGAAGACGGGAATACAATGACGTAATGTCTGAAAAAATGTTTCCTGTTGTAGACAACCACCCATCGTTTTTTCTTAAGGTCCCTACTGTTGATAAAATTCTTTAAAAACATGTTATTGTGCAATATACATTAAGAAAAGTAATGAATCTTAATGAAAATCTCAAACTTTACTCTGTACTGCCTTTGTACCAAAAAGAAGGTGCAGAAAAATTTACACCAACATTATATATCTAGATGTTAGCTCAAAAAGAAGTCATTAGTTACATATGTATATCAAAACATTTAATGCCTCCCCAGCTTCATACACATTCCCTTCCTTCTCTTTGCTTTTGTCCATCTGTTTTTTGCGTTTGCCTCAGAGTTTTTGTTGTGGGAGTTTGTTCTCTGGCTTTTGTCGACGTGCAGAGTCACGCAACATTTCCTTATTGATGTTAGCACAACCTTGTCGCATATAATTTCCAGGTTCTAATTTTAACTCAACAAATATATCAAGTGCAGCTTGAGCTCCTGTATTAAAATGAGCTATTGCATCATAAACACCAAGTTGCAGAGTATCAAAACCAACATAGGTTGACTTAGGGAGTCGTTCCCAAATCATGTTATTCAAAGATTCATTTTGATTTTGGGTTTTTCCATCTAGACATTTTTCTAACAGCTTATCCTTGCTCAAATCAACAAAAATAGGTTTAACATGCTTTATTACATCAAGTGGAAGACCAGGACCCGGTTTATAATTATCATGGTCAGCATGGAAACCACACCAGCTCTCTTTGCTGTTTGGACAATGTGTGTGATAGTTGTTTTTCTTTGATGAAGCAACATGAAATAGTGCAGCATGAATATTCTTCTTCATTTCTTCTTTATTGCCTACATTTCTCCGGATGGCAATCCCATAGTAATTTTGAAGCTTATCAATAATCGCATCCGTCAATCTGCCTCTTCCACCCAGACCTTTGACCATTTTCTTAAGTTTGCGTCAACGGTTTCCCACACGTTTCTGTACATGACCTACACACTCTTTCTTGGTAACTTTTCTGTTAGGATAAATGTTTTCGATTGCATTGAAAGCTTTACTATCACCATCGCCAAAGTATTCCATGCAATGTAAATTGTATTTTTTGACAGGGCGATTAAAAATCTTTTTAATACCTTAAAGCTCCATACCAGGGGAAGATCCATTGTAGTTTGCATTGCAGTTATGTTGATCCTTAAGTAAGTTTGCTTTAGTTGGATTTGACTTCATTAAATGTTCAATATGTTCACATACTTTGCAAAATTTTGACATAACACTAACATCTAAACATCTACCAGTTTCAATTGATAAACATGTGAATGCTCCATTGAGTGACGTAAAGCCTCGTCTCTGCCATGTGCCGTCACCTGACACAGCTATATCAAAAACTCCATCCTTGTCAGCTAAATTGCATAGTTTTAATTCCGAAGCAGCATATGGCATGGACTTCTGAGCAACCTCCTTCACTGCTGTCTTCATAACTTTTATCACTTTCATATAATTCTTTCCATTCAGCGGAGGTGACATGTCCATCAAAGCACAAAACCTTTTCATGCCAGAGAGGCCTTGACCGCATTGCGTAGCAAAACCTTCTGTTGATGTCAGCAAATTTACCTACTTTCATTGAAGAATAAGAAACATGCTCCCAATCACAACAACAGCAAAATAGTTTCATTTTATGACAGGATCCATAGCGTAACAAATCACATAACTGAATTGAGCTTGTTTTACACTCCGGACACAACAAAAAAGTACTGATGACAGAGCCCAAAACACCAACATCAATAAATCTGTAGCCACTTATTTTTGATGGTAAAGATTTTCTTTTTCTCATACTTCCGAAAGAAGCACTCTCAATATTTTCAACATTTTTATACATTGACAACAGTGATTGATGATCATTACTACTGCCAATTGGCACAGATATAAAGTATGGTTTTAACTTTGTATGGCTCACAGAAGATGAATCAACATTAGCACAACTTTTTACAGTGGGATTTTGCACATGAGAGCTTGCCTGGTCATTACTTTTAGAAGCATGTGTATAACAGTTACCATTAAAGGTCGACTTTCTTCTTCGCTTAGATCGAAATTTTGGCATCTTAAAAATAACTAATTTTATAGTATTTCTATGAAAGTAAAAAAAAAAATAAATCATTTAGTCAAAGACAAATCATTATCAGTACTTTCTGCAGTAATTATCAACAGAAATTTGCAAGCTAAAACACTTGATACATCCCAAAAAGAACTACAACTGCAATCCCATTCTCCAACCACAAACCCGTTTTGTTTTTGACTTTGAAATAAGATTATAATGCAAACTAATGACTATTAGACCCGTTAATGACTCTTGGAGCAAAGTAGACATATGGGAAAACACCCTGATATTCCTCAAAAGCTGTGCAAAATTCAAGAAAATGAAGGGTAAACCTGTTGCTAAGGGCGTGGCTAAGGCACTTTGAGAGCACCGACTTGTACAAATCCTTCTGTATCATAAGTGTTTATTTTAGGCAAATTCTGGCGCCAGAATCGAAATCTACGATAAATTTTGCATTAAAATAGATGAAAATCTCAATTTCGAAAATTTTGTCAAAAATCGCTGCAGAAAGGGAGTCAGGCCCCTTAATGGAGTATGAAGATCAACCATTTGATTTAGTTTTTGAAAAGACAAGTTCAAAGATAGATTAGTATTTTTTGTATCAAGATTTAGATAATCTTTCCAATTAAAGGAATTCCAATTAGTGCTTTCCCTGTGGTAGTGTTTTTGTAGTTTGAAACCATTAAACTGTTAATTTCAAAATTCGAAGCTGTTTCGAACTTGAATTCAGTAGCCTCAATGACAAGGTCAGCAAAATCAAGACCTGTGTTAATGAACACTTCTGGCATTTGTTGCAATAAAAATCCACAGCCAGGTGGTTAGATTGATATGGTTAAACAATGTTGCAGTGAAAACAACCCAAGCATTAAATACTGCTTGAATTGAAAATCTACAAATAGTGAGAGTACTTTAAAAAAAATGACAGCAAATAAAGTGTAGCAAATTAAGTTTTTTCTGAAACTTTTAAGTCAGGATATGGAATAAGATGAACATAACGTTCGACACAATCCAATCACACCTTAAATTTTTCAATGTCCAATCCACACAGGTACTCAAAATCTGCTGGGGATTCTACGAGGTTGCTATATGAAAAAGTTTGGGTATTACACTTGCGTATTTCCATGAAAGGCCTTGAATTTCTTTGTTTGGTTGCTTTCAAGAATTCATCTTTTTCACTAAGTTCCAGTTCCAGTTTCTCTATTTTTTCTTGTGAGAGCTTCAGCTGATTCTTCAGTTCCTCAATCGAGTAGACCAACTTTTTCTTGAGATGGGACTTAGAAAATCTTTGCTGGGTAGGCTTCGTTTTTTTTGTATTTCTGCTTATGACATGTCTCAGAACATTTGCTGCATTGACTTTTATATTGACTTGTCAGTTTTACTGATGGCTTTGAAGTAGATTGATACGTTAACGAGATAAATTTTCGCGTGGACATATTTTCGCGGATAATTTTTTTTCCATTTCGCGGGGACATATTTTTGCGGATGGCCCAACTTCAAATAATTCGCGTGGACAGAGATAGTAGTAGTGGTTTCAGATTTGCATTGGATTTACACCAGTCCAAATTTTACGAATGTTTTTTGAATTAGTTTGAATATACTGACTTGTTTACATATTTTGGTAATTTTGGTATTGTTGGTGATATTGAGACTTAACATCAGGATTTTTTTGCCTTGATATATAGTTGAAGGAGTTTGCCATGTTTACTCATAGATTTTATTAAGCTGCCAGTGATCCAGGGTTTGCGAGAGTTATTGTTTGTCAGCAAGGGCATCAATGATTGCGAAGAAAGTATTAAAGAAAAAGTCTACATCACCAACTTCAAGTGTTAGTCTGCTTTTCCAGTCGATTGCTAGAAAATCTGAAATAATATCTTCACAGTTGAATTACTTCCAGTCTTTGAAATAATAGGATGACGATGAAGATTTATTAGATTCAGACGAGTCTAAGATGATGAATTGAGAAAGATGATCAGAGATACTGGACAAAATTCCCAGATTTCCAACAGTTATCAGAAGAAGAGATGAAAATGTTATCAATCAAAATTTCAGAACCAGGGCAAATCTTATTGGGAAGAGTAGTTTTAGGAATAATCAAGTAAGAACAAGATATCAAGAAAAGAGGAAATGTCAGATTAAGAGTTGAGTAGATTGATGTTAAAATCACCTAGCAAGATAACAAGTTTTTTCCGAAGAAACTTTGTGCAGGAAAGGAGAGAGAAAAAGATTGATGTTGTAAACGTTCGCCATATCTAAAATGTAACTGATGATGGCGTAAGCCGAAAAGCTTTTTACGAAATTTTAAAAAACTTGTTTTTACTTACTACAAAGATAAATAGATTCTCGAATAGACATACGTGGGTGTCAGTAGATGCTCCCTATGGTGATGTTGATTTTCTTTTCTCAGCAAATTTCAATAAAAACAGATTCAAGATGGTTGAATTAGTATATAATTTTTGGGAGGTCTTTTCTAGGTTTATAATTAAGTTTTTTTTGAGAATAGAGAAGAACGCCACCAGTGGAGGATTCTGTATTTACCTGGACTTGTGAATAGCCAGCTAATCTAATGTTAAAGGCAGATGGATGGTGCTTGTGGAATCTAGTTTTAGAGATTGCAATAATACCGAAGCTTAATTGTAGTTGAGCAGTTTGTAGTTTATTCATAGAAGCGTTATTTAAGTGAAAAGGCACAGAATGTGGAGTTTTAAGGACTTCAGTTGATTTTGATGATACATTGCATATTACGTCTTAACTCAACCAGTGGTTTACATTAATACAATTAATAATAGTAATTTAGTTTCTAGATTTGTATTTTTCTGTGTTATAAAACTTTTGTAACACACCTTAATTTTGCATCTTGAATTGTGTCAATTCCTTGCAATGTATCCCCCTGAAGAGAAGTCAATCTTTCATATGATCCATCCTGTATGAATAACCTTTTTTCACATCAATATACCGATTGATTTTGTTCTGCTGTTTATTTACAAAGTTATCTGCATAATCCACGTGAAGGAGCATCGTGTTTATTGGCATCTCACTTTCAAGATTGTTGCACACTTTGTACTGCTTGTTGCAAACGAAAATATACAATTTGAATGCAATGATTTTTGATTTGAATTTACTTTTGATTATATTCGACTTCATTGAATGGTGTGATAACACGCACTTTGCAAACCTTGCCGTCGATTGAGATCCAATGGCAATACTTCAATTCTTTATTACTATAGCTTTCGATGGTGTCGTTAGATAATTGATTTGCAAAACCAGATGGTGATGCCCAGGCATCTTTGAAGTCGTCCTTTCATAGCTTGATAATTGGGCAATCTTGACACGTACTTTTCATGCAACTTGTGTTTGTGATTTCACATAAGCTTCCCTGACAATTTCATTTGACTTTACATTGACTGGAATTTTGGAATCATTTTTGGAATTCATTTTCCAGTTTATAGTGGCAGTGAAAAGTGTGACATACTCGTAGATATCACAATTGCACGATTCATGTGGTGTTTCATTGGAAAAATTGAACTTTTTGTGTTTCTTAATAAAATCATAAAGTTGAAAAGAGTCGGGAAATGTTGAACGTTCTTCCATAGGAAGTTTTCCATTATCAATTCCTAGTAATTCCTGCATGGAAACTATTGAAAAGATTCAGATGTGGTGCTTTCATTCCAGTTTGTAAACTGTTCAGGAATTTTATTACATTCCATATCTAGCAGGTATGCTTAAATTTGACAAATTCTACTGTCGATATGTTCATGAGTAACTTAGAGTGACATTGAGTTTTGCTGACTCTGATGCTGGGCTATTTTGGAAGCTAAAAGGCCAAATTTCAACATGGAAAAAGCAAATTTGTAGCAGTTTCTTTGAACGAAAAGTGGAGGCAGATATTCAACACGTAAACATAATAACTGACGTAAGTTATTTTCATTCTTTATGTCAACTTTCTTTTGAAATATCAAATAGATCCAAGCACGGTAAAACTGAGCTGAAATTACATTTGGGATTATCCTTTTTCTCTCTATTTTGTACTTTAGACTAGATTTCTCTATATAAAAAAACTTGGAACTGTATTTAAACACAACTAAGCTATATAACTATATCTACACAATTCTATGACTTGTGTTCTTTGAATTTTCTTTTTCTCTTTTCAGGTATTAGTTTTCGAATGGAGGGATTGGTATTTGTGGTATGCTCTTTCAACATGCTCTTAAACCTTCTCATAGCAGGGAACATGGTATGCACTGAAGGTTGTTAAATATTGTGTGAATACGTTCTATTTCCTGTTCGCCATAACCACCAAACCCTAATCTCCATTTATTTACCAATTGGGTGTGATAGACTCTTCAGGAAATGTTTTTCTAAAGATTTTAATGAATGCATCAATTCTTTTTTCTAAAAAAATCAATCATAGCACTTGGTTATAGATGGTATTCAATGGTAAGGAAAGAAATTTAGCCAGACTCACGTAGTTAAATTATACTGTGGTCATCGAAAACTCCCTTTCCGTTATTAGTGCTGTGACAAATGGAAAATAAATTGAATAACTTTTTGAATTTTTCTGCATTACAGATTGCCTCTCTATGGACCTCGTCACCAACAGATCCAAGACCATGAACTGTCAATGGTATACTGTTGCATAAATCTAAGATACTTTGAAACTAAGGATAGAACAAGATAATTATTTATCATGAAAATATTACTAGATTGTAAGATATATCCATAGAAACAATTATTTCTATTTATTTAGAAATGAAACAACACCTTCAGCATTTTATCCACACTAGCCACCAAGGCGGCGTCCCTCACCGCCTAGGTTCAGCCTGCATTGTGTCACCTCCCAAAGAGTTCACGTAAAATGGAATTAAGGAATTGACATTAGAAAGTGTTACCATCTTGTAGAGCTCGAAATTCTGAGCAAGAAAATGTATGGGATCATATGTCTATGACGCACCGTTAAAGAGATATCGTCGATCAAAGGTTTTGATGACGTCACACACCCGTCACAAAAAAAATTTGGCCTAAATTTTTTCGTCACCCCATAACCTGTATTGCGGACCCTAAAAAACGTCAGTTATCTCTATTGGTGAATCGGCTATTGTGTATTATATGTATAAGAGGAACAAGATCACGAAAATATGAAGTCTCTGTCGGCGAGTTAAAAGATATTTCTTTATTGAACAATGAAGTACAAATTGAACAGTAAATTATTATATTTATTATATTATTATATTTTTATTATATTTTTGTATTATATCAATTTCCAATGAAATGTGAAGCAGCTAGAAAAACTTATCTCTATTGGTTACCAAGATAATTTTCCCTAAACGTCGCATTCGATTAGGGTCTCAATACAATGGTTTCACACTGACATCGTGCACAAGAAGAGTAATAATTTATGTGTGATCTTACATTGCTGACTCTCTTTCGCAGTTCACATCTACCATTTTGTGTGACTTACAAACAAACCAACAAATGGAGAATCGGCTATTAATATATAGATGATAACCAACAAAGGTTTCACCATGGTAAGCTTGTCTGTAAACGTTATGTTTCTTCAGTTTTTCATCAAGCATTTTCACACCAGCACCTCCAGAATGTTGTACTTCTTTATCTCTGGTGTTTTTGATCTCTTTCTGCAAATCTGCAATTCACATGATAATAAATTTTAGATTTACCTGTTTAAAAGAAACAATATATCGTTATAATATGAATCAGAACCTTCTCATTTTTGACAACAGTTTATTTTCACAGCCCCATGTACCAACATCAGTTTTTCGTCGCAAGATATAATGGATTCCTCCACTGCTCTTGCTCGCTTCAAAACATCAGCTCATCAACCGATCCATTTTTAGCTGCAATTTTTACATCAAGAAGATAGCATCTGTCGTCCATCATATTAAAGAACTTCAGATATGTTCCCAACGAGATATGAAGACCAAGAATGCAAACCAAAATAAATGGTAACAAGAGCCAGATGGCGCAAAACGGTAGCAGCAAAAGTACTTGCCACAAGAATACTTTTAAATTTGAAATTTTACTTAAAGTTCTTAAACGTTCTGTAAATGTTATTTCTTGAGATATCTTACTGGTGGAAAACAGGCATAAACGATATTATAATGTTTAAAATTACTAACTCGTGTAAATAGGGTCTAATCGCAACACACCAGCAATTTAATTTATTAGAAGACAAAAGAATTATACATGCATGAGCTGTTTATAACGTACGTTTTTTTTATAAGAGCTTATGTAGAAAAAAAAAACGCGTTTCTTCGAAAAAAAAATGTATGTTTTGAATTATAATTTTTTGAAACCGAAAATGAATTCAAACAGATAACTGCCTTTTTTTAACTCGATTTTTGAAAACCTTGATGTTCAAAGACAGAACAGATAGCTAACAAACGTAGAAAGTAATAAGAAAGTCTGATCTGTGCTTTACTGACACGAAAAACATATCTATTTTCAAGTGCCAAAGTTCATTGATTCAGTACCATAAAAGTAACTAAAAGTCCCAGTTTTATGTAGACCTATTTGATTAATATCCATTCCTTCATCAATTAAGTGATAAAATATCAAAGAAAACGTATTTTAAATGTATGTGATTGAAAACCTTCGAAAATTCAAAAAGGCTGCGTTCGTTCATTAGAATGTATATTGAGTTTTTAGTAGGGACTCGCATACTCTAAATCGTAGGCTAAAAACTGCCGTTTCGGCCGGAGTAGTAGTAGTAGTAGTAGGAGTAGTAGTAGGAGTCCAAGGGTGTTTTAATACGGTATTCGCTTTCGCTGCTACCGTAATAAATAGAATTTATCAGAATTTCGAAAAGTTTTTATATATTTATGTAAATTTCTTACTTGGTCTAATGGTACATCCAAAGGAGGTAGGTTGATGACATTGTTATTCCATTTTGCGTTTTTGATGTCACTTCCAGTGTTTTTGAAGCTGGCGTAATTGTCTTTAATTGTTTCCAATGTTCTCATCTGAATTTGCCGTTGTTGCCTTGGTAACTTCAATTGATCTTTTTACCAAACAAAATAAGCGGAAGTGTCGCCCTAGAAAAAACAGTTTTTAAAAGAGCAGGTTGTGTGACGGTTTAAGGCTTTATCTTAAATTTCGCTTACCATAGCAAAGAAATTCATAATCTCCACAGATGAAAATACGAATTAGTTGTCCCCTATGTATATTATCGGTCATAAAATGAAAGTTATTCATCCATTGAAATAGAATCTGTTAACATGAAATTTCTTCTACTTACATGAAAGATAAACCTTGGAGTAGTAGTAAAGGTTGGAATGGAAGTCTTTTGCTTCTAATACACTGAATGCGGTGGTATAGTGCGCGCTATTAGGTTTGCTTGTAATTTCAATTTGATAAATGTATTTAAAGAAATTGCCCCCTTGGTCACCTCCAATCTTCAGGTGTATTTCATTTTTCATTTGTAGTGTATAGTCAACAAAATTCCCAGAGCTGAAATGGTAAGTTTTATCTAATTTTTTGTATATAATTGATGACTTCACGTTAGATAAAAATATCTTACACAAGAAGGGATTCTGTGTAAGACTTAATATGCTTCTCAAGATTTTCAATGTAACTCCTAAGAGATGTTGCAATTTGATCTTCCCCAGCTTTATTGGAAAAGGTGAAAGGGACTTCGACAGTTTTGATAATTGCCCCATTACACTTTCCAATCATGTTTCATTGTTTTATTTCACTGTTTGGTTTTAAATAAAATTCACGTAACCATCTGAAAAGATAAGTTATTAAGAAGCAATTAGATTATTCCTATGTATTTACTTTCAGAATATAAAAAAATGATTGATATGGCAAACTTGATACAGCACACATTTTATCCCAAGGCAAACTTGATACAGCAAATGGCAAACTTGATACAGCACGCATTTTATCCCAAGGCAATCCTAACTCACATTCCATGGCAACGAGTTGTTCTGCTGTAACACCAGGAAAAATATATGTGTTCTTGAGAATGCTCACTTAATTGGAATTGTCGAGTTGCTGTACTAAAGGTTGCGTGTGATGTATTGTGGATGTAGTGCTTCCAGCAATTGTTGCGATATCTTCATTTAAGGTTGTTTGCCTTTTCTTGATAGTTCTTTGATGAGCATGCTTTAATGGAATGACGGAATTCACAACTCTTTTAAATATGTTGGATTGGTTAAGCTCCTTATTTTTAGATAAAGGGCGTGTATTATATACACAATGTGTATATATGTGTATGTGCTATAAATTGTAATTGTAAACTTACCCTTGGTCCAGCACTCTGAAATTTTATGAAAGAATCCTTCTGCAATTCTTGTTTTGGGACATGGACGGTTGCGTCCTCAATATCACGGGGGGAAGATGCTATTTTTTATTGGTTGAAATACCTCATTCAACATCCAGCTGTTAATTTGGATTGGTGGGCCATTACAAGTTTCCTCATGTTCTTTTAATGCAAAAAGCCTCTATCACATGAAAAACAAGTACCCTATTATTTTTTTACAACAAAGTACGGCCCTTTTAGACGGTATTTGCATGGCACTTCAAGGCCATTCCCACGTTTGTTCTGTCTTTTTCCCTTCACTTCACAACTAATGATCCCACAACATAATGCAGTGGTACAATATTTGGAAATATCACCAGGTATATGCCCAACTACTTCGTCGCTTTTCGTAACTTTAATGGCATATTTGTCGTGCAGATTTTGTGGTTCCATTGCTGTTGCTAACTTTTCACCCAAGATAGGAGTCCAGATATCTTTATAAACATGGTGTCCAGTTATGTAACTTTCAAATTCAAAAACGTACGGAGTACAAACATTTGT
Source organism: Turritopsis dohrnii (assembly GCA_027922465.2). Classification (NCBI taxonomy): domain Eukaryota; kingdom Metazoa; phylum Cnidaria; class Hydrozoa; order Anthoathecata; family Oceaniidae; genus Turritopsis; species Turritopsis dohrnii. The sequence goes on from BQMF02000300.1 coordinate 429,214, forward strand.
TCTTGCCATGATCTCAGTTTTGAATAGCCGAAGGTAAGACACGATTTAACACGATTTAACGTTTCACAAAACTTTTTATTAAAGTAGTTATTATCTTTTAAGTTTCTCTAGTTATTATCTTTCAAGCAATAGAATTTTTAGCATTCGAATTGGAGTTTGATTTAACATAGCAATAATACCACGATGATTGATAAAAAGTAAATGGCATTTTAAATTTGAGTTGCAAAAATGAGAAGCTATACTCTTTTATTTAAAAAGCGAGTTTTGACTCGTTTAGAAGAGAATGGTAACAACATATCAAAGACTGCAAACGAATTCGATATTAACAGGAAGAATTTGCAAAGATGGGTTCACCAAAAAGACATAATATTTAAAGCTTTTAAGAATAGAGCGGTAGGTCAAATTTTTTACTATTAAAATAATTTAGAATTTCCCACATTTTAAGATCATGTATGCAAACCCTAGCAGACAATAATACGATATAATTATATTCTTATAGATACGCACAGACCAAAGACGAAAGATTATCCTTTGTTGGACGAGGCTATACTAGCATTCATCGAAAGTCAGCGTAAAGACCGAATCACTGTTACTGAAAAGAAGATCCGCAGAAAAGCTAAATTATTATTTCCTGAACTCTATCCTAATATGCAACATGAATTTAAAGCGTCAAGGGGCTGGTTTATGAGAATGTGTCGCAAAAATGGTTTAGTTCATCGGCGAGTGACAAGTGTGGGTCAGAAAATACCCAAAAATGCTGTAGAGATTGCTGAGCGCTTCCTTGAGGAAATGCAGAACATAGGTGAATTTTCCAATCTAGCAAACATGGACGAAACTCCGTGTTACTTTGACATTCCTCGATCTTCTACTATCGACAAAAAAGGGGTACAAACGGTTAAAGTCAAGACCACAGTTGCAGAGCGTCTTCGTTTCACTGTTGCTTTAACGGCAGAAGTACAGAATACAGGAAATGGATTTGTTCCCTTTCGTCTTCCTCCACTAATAATATTTAAAAATTTGGTGAAGGCTCCTCCAGGTAAATTCCCCCAGGAATGCAAGTGCTTGGTTCAAAGGGTGGAACAATGAAATGTTCTGTGATGAAAGAAACTTACGTTGAGCGCATCTGGAAAAGAAGACCAGGTGGATTTTTTAACACAGGTAAATCAATTCTCATCATGGATTCTGTTAAAGCTCATCTTGGTGATGAAGTTGAACAAGCATTTCGAGATGCAAACAGTGATATAAAGATTATCCACGGAGGTATGACACCATTATTGCAGTTTCTTGATACGCACCTAAATAAGCCATTTAAAGATATTTTAAAAGATCGTTGGGAAGAGTGGATTGAAAACGGGCAGGCGGAATATACAGAACAGGGCAACCGAAAACGTGCATCATACCAACTTGTGGCTGAATGGGCCGAAGAAGCATGGAAAAAGATTGCCTCTGACGACCTTATCCTCAAAGGGTTTCGTGAATGTGGATATATTGAATACAACGGAAGCAATTAAAATTTACATTCGAGACTTCAAAACACAATAAAAACACGTGAGGTTCCTGAAGAGGTGATACAAGAAGTGAAGGAATATTTAAACGAGATGGTTGCATCACAACTGGAAGAGGAGCAGGAGGAGATTACCGATGAGTCAACAGACGCGGATGGTGGGAACGAGACTGGCGAGACACATGAAGACAGTGAAGTAGAATAAGAGGTACATGTAGAAAGCGATGACGAGGAGGTCAATGTAACTGATATTTAAGTGAAAATACCTGTACTTCTTAACACATTTTGTTTTTTAACCTTGAAAAGTAAGGCGTTTTTCTTTCTTGAAAAATTCCCGAAATTTTAATTGTCCTTATTATGGGCGCAGCGCCCTTAATCGAGGTTATAGGGTACTGCTAATTAAGGAATTATCAAGAATGTTTGGAAAAACAATAGCAATATGGGTGTTCACATGTACAATTGAAGAATCCAACATGGCTCTGTGGCAGATTGAACATTTGAAAACACACCCAATTTCTCTGGAGTTGAACAAAAGAATTATGTCCTCACGGAATTTCGGAATGTTTTTTTCGCCCATTTGTCTTTTTGTCTTTTTTCTCGTCGTGTTTCTTTGGAAGATGTTATTTATTTTGGCATGACCACACAAACAAAAGTTGGGAGGGTGGATAGAAGGTTAGATAGTGTGGATATGTAGCATAAGCGCTTTCTTAAGTTTCGAGAAATATTTTTCCACAGAACTAGATCGGTTTTCTAGAAAGCTTCCACAAATAAAACATAGACTAGCCGCCAAGGCGGCGTCGCTCGCCGCCCATGTGTTCAGCCTGCGTTAAGTTCACGAAAAATGAAATTAAGGAATTGGCTATGATAAGTGTCCATGTTACAAATTGTATTAAAAATTTAAAAAGAAAAATTTAATAAGCTAGTCTTGAATGGAAACTTGATTAAAAGTACTGCTCGCCGCCCATGTTCAGCATGCGTTGTGTCACCTCCCCCAAAGAGTTCACATGGCATGGAAAGAGGGGAATCAAGAAAACAAATGGATGGAATAAATTAACTTTATTAATTAATTAAAAAAAATTTTAAAAAATCAGTAAGGCCGCGGCCTGTTGTAGCTGCGGCCCTGCCCCCGGCCCCTACCGCGGAATTGGTCTGGAGGGAGAAAAACCCCTCCATGCCGCACCCACGAGCCGAGGGCGGCGTCGGTCGTTGGCCCACCACGGGCCAGTTGTTCCCGTAGGAACCTTGTATAAACAGCAACTATAATAAATCAATATATAAGGTTTGCGGAGTGGGTGCGTGGAATCACCCGTTCGCCAGCGAAAATATGGAATGCGTGAAAGCCGGATATTCATTCGACAAAGACAAATACCGAGCGAGTTAAATTCGTAACTGTGTGCGTGAATGCGCATCCATATCAAACCAAAAGAATGTTACTTTTCTTGGTAAATAAATTAATGCAATGTAAGCCTATACAATGTACTTTTGAGTTATATTGCTATTCAAAATACTCCCGTATATTATTTCAAATATTGTCCTTTAGATGTTCATAATGTGCCTTTTTTCCTTCTGCCGGACGCTGCCCTTCCATTCTAGATTAGATCCTGAATGTCGAAATTTTACCAAACCGTACTCCCTGCCTCGTTTTGATGTGATAATTTGATGAAAAATACACTATTAGCCCATAGCAACTTTCATGTATGAACACCTTATTATCAAGTAACTAGCATATCAAAATATAAATAGTCAAAATGTGGTTTGGTTTGATAGTCTGAAGGAATAACAAGATAAAACAAAATGCTTTATGAATCAATAATTTTCAGTTTTTTAATACATAAGTACAAATTCAAAAAGTTTTGACACTCACAGTTGTAAAAGTATCCTGCGTAACACTCAAATATTATCATATAAATAAGACCAGGAAGTTGAAACCAACAAGAAATACAACAGGCATCTTCCAAACTTTTTCCAAAAATATTTACATTAACCCGAGATGACAATCAACATTCTGTTAATTGAAACTTTAAAAGTCAAAGAAAATTCAATTTAAAATATGCTTTAATGTGTCGTTCGTTTCAAATGAATTATCATTGAAGATATCTTTGAATGAATGTTTCCGGAGTATTATTTTTTTAACACATGGCTGTTAATGCTCAACACTTCACTTTGACATTAGTTATATACTCCTATCTTTGGTTCAGTCTTTCCATTGTTTCAAGTGTACAAGATGTCCAACAATTATACATTTCCTCTTCATTCATACATTGATAATGCAATATATACACCTGAAATAGTAAAACAAACATATAAATTAATAAGAACATAAAATTTCCCATGTCACAAAATGATAGTATTAAGTTATTAGTGTGATTTTTCCTATGTAAAATCATTTTATGTAATGTTATATTATTAGAATGAACTCAAGTAGTAACACAAAGGTGTGCAGTTATAGAAAAACCAATTATTATTGATTCGTTTCTTTGCTCCTCATTGTTAATAAGAAACTGTTTTGAAAACTGTAGCTACATTATCCTATTAGCCAAAAATGTGTTATAAAGTTTCACATTGGACAAATGTTATAAATTCTAACACTACAATGTAGTTGCTGTATATATATTGAATAGCAAATCAGACAATAATTTTCCGCCATTACAGGTAGGTAATTGTTGTTTACAGTTTTTGTTGTAAGCAGTTCAATTTGATAATAAAAACACTGTACAGCAGTGTATTTTAACCTGAAGATGTAAGAGATACTTACAAAAGTTTCGTTTAAGAAAATATATTAGAATGTTCATGTTTTTATTATTAAAAAAACTTATATATGACAAATAAGATATATACCTAATAGATTGATTATTTACCCAAAGTGACAGGATTTTACCCTTTCAAATCCCATTATGATGTATACCGTAAAGCGGGGTGACTTCGATCAGCGGGGTGACTTCGATCAGTAAAAATAAACTGTTTAAACTCTGAAATTAAAGTGCGTTTTTCACATTTTTTAAGATTTTCATTTAGATTCTTATTGTAAAATATAATCAGAATCCTCTTCAAGCGAAACAATCAATTTCTTCCGAAATTAACGACGAAAAACATCAAAATTTTCACAGCTCACATTGGTCATCGCTCTACGTCGTATTCAAGAGTCTAGCCTGGACATTTCTGGTACATATGTGAAGTTTAGAGGCTGAATGTAAAGAAAATTATAATATGTCTGAAAGAAATTCTGTTCTTCACTGCTATATTCTGTTTTTCTTTTCCTTATTCCTTTATCGATAATATCGTGTTAATAAAAACACGAAAAAAACGAATGTTTTATATTGCTCATGTTCGCAAGAACTTCGTGAAAAGTTGTCGTATCTCATGGGAGATTTAATGACTTACCGAAGAAATTTTAATAAGCATGCTCTTTCCCCATGATGATAGATCTCAAAAATTTTGTTTGAGATACAATGAAATGTTAATGTTAATTTCGTTTAGTATTAACAAGGGTCACACATGTGTGAACGTCTTAAATATCTTTTGTTTTACTAACATTCGCTGATCTTTTACGGTCGAACATTTACCTCGGATGACAAAGGGTGGTCTGTTAATATTGTAATAATGGCGCTTTAAAAACATTGTCAAATACAATTATAAGTAATTTGGCGCTTCTCATAAGCTGATCGAAGTCACCCCATAATCAATATTGTCGTTTTCTTGGAAAGATCAGGTTATTTCTCTGGAATTACAAGTTTAGTTAATGTGAAATTTTGCACTGAAATAGAAGAAATATGTAATGTAATGATTCCAAAGTTTCAGAAGTAATGGTTTAGTATTTCGGAAGTTACTTTAAAAATAGTGGCAAAATTGATCGAAGTCACCCCACTTTACGGTACTGTTTTGATTTTTGCTGAGTGGATTACATTAGAAATAATCAAGGTCAATTTTTTTCTGTATATCCTACTACCCCAGACAGAGGGTAAAGCCTAATATGCTACATTTCCAACTAGCAATAAGAATTCAAAATCTCTAAGGACCAATTAACAAAATTTTGTGGTGTATATAAAAGTAGTGGTCTCATTGCATGCAAATGATGTTGTTTGTTGTGCGGAAATAAACTCTTTCTTGTGCCAGTGGTTCAAAAAACACAAAAGGCTAAATAAAAATGGCTGAAACGTAGTAGCAGAAGGAATGGATAAGAAATACGTATGGATATTCCTACTAGCACAACAGCTGTTGAGCACATTGATGCTCAATCAACAAATAAATTTTAGTGTGCTTTGAAAAGTTAGAAGCCTTACTTCTAGAATATAAAAGATTGTCAAAAAGGTCAACAAACAATATATTCCCATCCACAACTTACATTAATAGCATGAAGGTATTGGTTTCCCAGAAACAAACCTCAAAGCAAAGCCTTCCCGGGGAAAGGGGAAAAATGTCTACTTAACTCTAACTAAGAATGACAACTTTGCATTTTGGTAAGCAGTCCATGTACCGTAGAAACGGGAAAATTTGCCTAAAAGCCATACTTTGAAAATTTTTTTGCTCGCGCATTCAAGGTGTTATCTGAGTGAATTCTACTTGGGAAATCTGATGTAAGTGAGCCAAATTGCACTTTTTGTATGACCCTGTAGGAGGTTTCGTCGAGTTACGGCAGCCGAAATGCATCTCTCTGTTAGTATTTTGATGACAATATTTGATCTTGCCAAATGAGCTCCGTTCCGCTAAATAGCTACACTCCGCAAAAATTATGCTTGTTTATAATTGAAGAATGATAATGATAAGAAGGTTAATTGAATTCTTACTGATTTCCGGGTCAGGCTCCCGGGCATTTCCATCGAGATTCAAATTTTCTAAATTATGGAATGAATTAGGAATGACATATCTAGACATAAAATTCAACTATGAAAAATTAGGCAACAACTATTGCAGCGACTTACCAAGAAGCTGCTCCATATCTAAAAATCAAAAAAAAAAACAGTAAGCAACAATCACATGATATGAATAAAAAAATAGCAAAAAAGTGCATTTCTTAGAAAGAATCAAGAAATATTTTGTGAAAAGAAATGGACATACCTCGATTATTTAAATTTTGAACTAAAATGAAAAACAAAGATTTAATGAAACATTGTAAAAGATTGAACTTGAAAACAGTATTCATATAACAAAATGAATTATCGTGAGGTGCTTACACAATGCTGCAAGTGCAGCTTTGCCCTTATTGTTGTTGTTGTTGTTGTTGTTTGACATCTGAAAAAATAAAAAATTGTTAAGAATACTTTTTTGGACATGTGGTAAATATGTCATTTACATGTGATAATACGAACGTTGACTAAAAGTATGCATGAAGGAGATACAGCAAAGTGACATCTAACAGGCAATACGTTTTATGCTATATTATTCTGTACAAGAGAAAATATTGGACAACGGTTCAAGTTATATATTCTCAATATATATATTTTACAATGTATAGTCAGTAACATGAAATCATTTTAAACACTTTTATAGAGATTAACTCCTCTTATTTCAGGAAGAAAAGAGATCGGATTCCGACTAGAACCAAGAGAAGAACCAAGGCGCAAACTATGTAAAATCGTGGAATACATATGTGGCTATTATACAGAACGCGGAATGGGTCTTCAGGAAAGATGGTCGCTAAGCTGCGATTGTAATGTTGGATTTGTTCTGTAATATGCTGTGGTTTGTGGACCGAAAGGAAACTTAGTGCCTTTTGTGTTCTTCTTCTTCCTTAATATATTATATGTTAGTGTTTTTACACTTTGGCTAAAAACGTGAAAATTTGGAAACTTTTTTGAATCTAAATTTTAGACAGCAAGTTAGGATTTTTTTCAAAATCTATTGGCTGTATTAGGAAGAGAAAAGATTGAAGATTCCATCCCTTTTTAAATGAGCTCTACAACTTTTTCCAGCTAAAATTAATGACTCTTCAAACTTTGGAGCAGTTAATCATAAATTTATTCCATCAGACAGATGGAAGAAATATTCCATCATTAATAACCTTTGGAGTTTTTAAGCTTTTGGGCTAAAATTTTGCAGGCGAAATCCCGTCGGCGTTCTCTACCGATGAAAGGAAGAATTATTCCATTTGGAGCTATTCTGGAAGAGTTATTCCATTTTTTCGGTTGAAAAATCTCCAGCTTTAATCCAAATTTAGTTCGGTTTTTCTTGATGAATTGATTTCAAGAAAACAATCGTTCAATCTCAAACACCCCTAGTTTTTGATTTTGAACGTTTTGTTGAAAATGGAGCATGTTAGGATTCCACATTTCATTTTTCGCACAGCCTCTTTTCTCGACACTAATATTTAATGAGTTAAATTAAAAACGTTACATTCTTGACTTATCTTTTTCTAAAGGATACTTAATCGATCCCTGATCTAGAAAAAAGCATGCTTTATCATTAGAGTTAAAAATAAATCGACTTGGAGCTCTCTGGAATGAGATATTCCAAATTTACAAGAAATTATGTGTATTACGAATGGAATCATTCATCCAAAATGACTCACTATTTTCGAATGATTTCATCAAATCCTCTACAAAGGAAGGTTAAATAATTACTTGATAAAGCGCTACATGTAATAGAGAGCTTATTAAGAACGATGTATTCCATTTAGTTCTTACGCAAAAAAAAATTAAAAATACTTCAACGTAAAGTGCCTTTCTGCCCAACTCCCGTTATTTCTCTTGTCACAGGCTCTAAATTTCAGTCAAAAGTGCTCCTTTTTACACACCTGTTTCTTAATATGATTCGGAAACCTTTCATGGAAAACGTTTGAAATTAGGAGCATGTTAAGATTGTTTATTCCATAAAATACCAAAATAATCTAATTTGGCAGTTGACATTGGAATATGAAATTTATCTTGCCTGGGGAAACTGGGAAACTTCAACTCAATATTTTAACAATTCAACTTTTCATTCCTTATATACGTACAAATAGAGCACCTCATAATGGTTAAATTCCAAGTGTCACCCTAAATAAATTCCACCAGTGCCATCTCAAATGAATGAAGAAAATTCCTCCATTGCTTTCAAAATCATTCCAAAGAAGAAATTCGAATGCCGTTCGAAACAGTTCGAATGTTTTGTTTACGATTTTTAAATTATTGTGCTAAAAAGTTTGAACAGAGCGGGAGCAGAATTGGATTAATTTGGTTAATCAAAATGCGTTTTGTTTGTCGAGGACCTGATTGCAAGAAAGATTTTTCAACAAAATTCAATCGTAACAAACATGAAAAAGTTAAAAAACATTATCAACAAGATTCCAAAATCTCATATGAAGTTCCATACGATGCCAAAAATGAAGTCTTCTATTGCCCTTCCATCGGATGCAACACAACCTCCAGATACAAACATAACATTCAAAAACATTTGAAAACTTGCTATATTGTAAACAAGAACAAAAAAGATAATGCTGACAACAAGATATGTCATATTTGCAATAAACAATTTACCAAGAAAAGCAATCGTGATCGTCATGTTAAAAACGTACATGATGATGCCCATGTCAATGATGAATCACACATGACGTTTTCAGACACTGAGGAGCCCGTCAGCATGGTTCTGGACGCGTCAGCCATCCAAATGCCTAGCCTAGCATCAACATCGATATTACCATTCAATGAAGAATATACGCCCCCTACCAGCACTCCATCGATCAACCAACATGAAGTAGACGCATCACCTGAAAATGAAATTGCCTTACTCGACTATGGAAACACACCATCTCATCCAACCATACCACCACATCAAGAACCAACACTGCCCCATCAGGAAGTCATACTACCCCAGGAACTCACACCGCCCCATCAAGAAGTCATGCCGCCTCATCAGGAAACCACGCCACCTCTTCAAGTGACATCGCCCACGGAAATCAGTTCACCTAATTCATCTGCCACCTACCTTAAATCGCCTGTTCGAAAGCAAATGTCATTCCCAGTCTATACTTCGAAAGTTTCGTGTTTAGAAACTGTGATAAGAAACATTAACACTCAACTTGATTACACAAGTAAAGTTAACATGTGCGTGATAACTTATATTAAGAAACTACTAAAAGATAACAGAAGGGAAGCTATTCTTTACATGGATCGATGCTTTGGATCTATGCTTCAGGACGAAGGGTTTTTAAAGTGGCTGGCAAATCAAATAGATCAGAGACCGAACCGTTTAAAAAAGATGTTCAAAAGTCGACTGATGGGAGGAGTGAGGTACGTAAAATCGACCATCAAGGGATATATGACTTTTGGATTGCTAACTCTATTGTGTCTAACGACTCTGCTAATAGTACAAAACAAATGTTTAAGAATCAATTTAAGGATGATTTCAATAACATTCAAGATGAAAACTTACGGGAAGAGGAAAAAGAGCATAAAAAAAGCGAAAATGTTACCATGGTAGTCGCAACGAAACGAATTTACGTTGAGTCCGTTAGAAAGCTTCTTCAAAAGTACAACTCATCGCGCGGTCAGGAAGAGCAAGTTTCATTATCAGCATTCTATAACTTGAAGCCATTCTATTGTTTGAAACCCAGCGAGAAAGAAAAAAAAAGTTGTCTCTGTATTTATTGCTTAAATCCCCACATAATTCTGAAAAGTATCAACTTTTTCAGAACGAAAAACAATCTGAAACCTCACGAGTCGTTAACAACCTATCTTAATGAAATGAGTAAAGGAAAGACATTCGAAGAGATGCACGAGGATAAGCCATGTAACTACTACGAATACACACGAGTCATTGAAAGCTACATCGGGAAGCAAGGAAACAAAGTCGAATACACACGGACAACAAGAGTCGATATGGTCGAACCACTGTCAACAGTTGTTGAAAAGTTGCGTGCAATGGGTGACAAGTACTTGAAGCATAGAACTTACGTAGACAATGTGACATCTGTATTTCCAATTCTCCGAGAGAACTACGAAGGGGCATTCATAGAATTGGACTTTTCCCAAAATTTGAACCTCCGACCCAAAGATGAAGCTCAATCCGCTCATTTTTCCGGAAAGCAATTTACTTTGCATTGCTCGATCGTTGAACCTTCACCGTTCCACTATAACTACCACCTTAGTGATGATACTAAACACGACCCTACGTTTGTTGATTTCGTGCTTCGAGATCTTATTGAAAGAAATGGTATCAGAAACCAAGATCTCTGGATTCAGAGTGACAATGCCCCTTCTCAATATAAGAATCGCTTTGCCTTTCAGTCGTACCAAAATTTGGCGGAGGAGTTCAACTTGCGTATCATTCGTACTTACGGAGCAGCAGGCCACGGGAAAGGAACGATTGATGCTATGTCCAGCTTTGGTGCTAAGAATATGCTACGACATGACATTATCACAAAGGATATTTTTTTCTTGAATAGTGAAAGTATTACTGATTATCTTTCTGCCAAAAAACCCGATTTCAAGTACGTTCACATTTCTGCGGATGATGTCGCCCTAAAACGTTTCACAGATGGTAAGGAAGACGCACTCCCTATCAAAGACTGCATGAAGCAACACCTTTTTGTCTTCAAAAAAGAAAAAGATGTGCTAATCAAGGAGTATCTGTGCGATTGCACATACTGCATAGCGTTCCAATTTGATAGTTGCCCAGGAACTTCAAACGCTGTCCAGGCAGAAGCTGATGAGAACTATGAGTTTGCAGAAGAAGACGCAGTGCAGACAGATGAACAGGTTTTTGATTTCATTGACGTTCCATCTTACGCAAGTGTACTTACTGGTGTGAACGCAGAACCTCTCTACTTTGTAAGTTTGAAAGAGAAAGGAGTCTGCGACGAAAGCAAATCCGACAGCTGGGGACATGCTATTTTCCCAGGGGAGAAGTACTTTCGAGGAAACTACCTCAAGCTTGTCCGCTCAAGAAACATAAATTACAAGAAATTTGATATCTTGCAAGAGGAGGTCCTTATCAGCCCTGATGAAATCAATGATACCTATGTTGAAATCAATGAGAACATGATGCTCGATGCAACCATGTACAATGCCCTTATTCGGAAGGCACTTTCATAATAAGTTGATAAAAACATTTAGTTTATATTTTTCACTATTCGGTGTTTAAATTTGTTAGGATTTAACCTCGTTATTTTTCTTAGCATTATTAGAACTAGGAAAACCTAAGAAAATGGAATATTTCATCCTTCTAGACTCTTGAAATACCTTATCTGGAATGAGAAAGCATCTCTTGAAGGTTAGAACTAAAAAAACTGAGCTTATTTGCTGAAAGTAGTCGGAAAAAAGTCGTAAGAAGCTACTTTGGTTTACGGTTTATAGTTTTATATTTCCTTGGAATATTAATTCTTATTAGCTCTTTTTAATAATGTCATTAACGTTCAAGATTACTATTTGTTACAATTACCTTTATATGTTTATGATTTCATGCACCAATATTCTTTGTTCTATAATTAATCTAGTTGAATATATTTTGCTTTCACAGTGCAAGTTAAAAATGGAATTTAAAATACTCATTGACTCGATAAAAGTTGGGGTTTCATTATTAACACTTTCTAGGGTAATTTTATACAACCTTCACATATTTTCGATGCTATAGAATGTAAAAACATTTGACTAAAAACCTTAAAACCTTGCCTTTAGCTTTAGCTAAATTTTATGATGGAATACGCAATAAAAAAGTGTTCCTCGCATATGTTTTTCAAAATTCAGGGATAAAGGTATGAGAAAATCTTATTTAGAACCTTAGAATTTGAATGTATCAATTTCAAACAAGAAAAACACAAATTCTGATATTTTGAAATATCCAATCCTTTTTTACTCGGGGAAAAAGTTTCAGCGCATTTGAAGTTATAATTAGCAACTTTTTGGAAGTTTTCATCCTCAAACACTCAATAATCGTGATTTGAGACTGAAAAAACCATTTTTGAAGAAAATTTGCTCTCACGTTTTTGGCCAAAGTGTAAAAAACACTAACATATGACATATTATTTATCTAAGATGTTGTCCCCCTCTGTTAATTGGATATTGCTGGTGAATGAAAAATAACTATATATATACATACGATATAAATGCTTTGTGAACACACTCCTCTGCTGTGTTATTATTATATATTGGACTTTATATTGCAGCCAAACTCCTTGTCAACAAATGACCGCGAGTATTCATAGCTCTGCTGCATATATACATGGTCATCGATCATCATTGTCTTATGTTGTATTTTACACAAATGAACAATTACAATTACGTTATGTTCAATTTTTCACCTGCTGTGGTGTATTGTTAGTCACAGTCGATATGTTTCTTTGTAGTTGAACATTTTTATTTGCTCGTGTTATCTGTTGTGAGTTAATTCCTGTTTGTATGTGGCTTGTGTGTGGGTCAAAATGTTTGTTTGTTTGCTAGTTCATTGATCAATGTATTTTACAAAGATTTTTTATATTTCAGTAGTAGAAAATTGTCCCGTGAAATATTCAAGTTAGTGTATGTATGTGTTCATAAAAGACAAAAAACACATTTTTTTCCACAATGTTTCAACTTTTTCTAGTCTTTATCTAGTGTCATGTTTCATTTTCAGTTATTAACTTCATAACTTAATTGGGAATCCCAATTATCTTGCCTTAAAGCTAAGAAAAACTTAATGGTGCACTTTCAATCCTAAGGCACTTCTTACCCAGGAATACTTTAATTAATGTGTATCATGCTCTATTTTCATCACATACAAATTACGCTTGTCAAGTCTGGGGCCAAGCACTACCAAAACAACATCGCATTATTAAACTTCAAAAAACTGCTCTCTTTAAAGAATTCTCAGGGTTTCTGACTATATCTATTTTTCCAATTTAATTCTCGTTTATGAAATTTTGAATTCTCTTGTTCCTATTGACATTCATAATCTTTTCAGTCTACATTTTCTTCCAACAGCTCACAACACTCGTGGCTCTTCTATCCGCCTCCTTGCCAGACCTTAGATCAGAACATCCATATTTGGTTTGAATTCGATTCATTATCAATGCATTATTACTTGGAACGACATACAACACCAGTTGTTATAACATGATTTCTCTTCACTCAGCATTGGTAAATTCAAAACCCATTGTAAAGAAGTTCTCTTGAATCAACATTTTCCTTGATTGAAAAGTTTTTGTTATTTTCAGTTTGTTTTTGTTAATTCTAGTTTGTTTCTGTTTGTTTTGATTATTTTTTGTTGTTTTGTTTTGTTTTTTGTTTTGTTTTGTTTTTTTTTGGATCCGTCTTTCCAACTTGTACTATTTTTCTATATACTAGTTTCCACATTATACAATTTGTTGTATTATTTATCCTTGGTGGCCATCACTAGATTAGTGTTTTACTATTTGGTGGTCTCCATTAATTATACTGTAATTGTTGTAAAATGTGCTACAGTTTCTGAAATAAATTACTTACTTACTTACTTACCTATAATTCATATTTTCATAGTTGCTTGTATTATTATCACAAAAATGTTTTCTATAATACAACATTTAATTCATCTCCTTAAAAGTAGAACTTGACTGCTTATGTTTTCATGAAATTCTTAAGCTTCAATTTAAGCTGTGATGTCTTTTTTACAGTATTTTGTGTTTTTTGGCATGATAATTATTTAGTTTAAAAGTGTAGTTTCTCTGAATAGAAATGAATGTTATTATCAGATGATTTTACACATTGAAGGTGTGAAGGGGACATAGAAGTGATATCTGCATGTGATATCTGCATGTCCTTAGTAGTTGGGTTGAAATTTTTATATGACTGTGAAGTGTTTCAATGTTTGCTAAACGTGCATATAGTAATATTCTTGCTAGCATGAAGTCAGTGCATTCAGCAGATGTTTCGTTAATTAAAAATCATTGTCTTTGCTTTTTGGGCTCCCAACAACAACACTTCATCATTGGGGAGAGTACATAAAACACTCTCCAATTGGTGAGTCTCTGTGTGAGAGATGTCTTCCTTATACTCCAAAGTAAAACATTTCATCTATGTATATACTTCTTTATTAGAACCAATAAAATCTGACTTGAAGTTGAGGCTGGCTCTTATTTTATGAGCCATTTTCAGCTTATTTTGTTCTTTGCTTTAAGAACCATGTTTTGTTCTTATGTAATTTTTTAGAGACAGGTTTGCTAAAAGTTATGTACTTGTTTCCATTTCAAATTAATTTCTGACTCAGCGTAGCGGTGTAACAAATACGGTAGCACATGTTGCACCCTCATTAATAAATTTTGAAAACAATATTATATACTTCCAAACCATTTGCTATAGTTGCACAGAAAATTCACATCCTGAGCTGTTTTTAATTTGAAGGAAAATTCAGTCATTTATGTAGAATTTATGCATAATGTAGAATTTATATTATCTGAATTATAATTCTGAGATTATTGCTCCCCCTAGTTTGTAGCATTATATATTAAATATTATTGAGTACTGTTATATTAACATTTTCTGTAAAAAGGACATCTTTAAAATTAATTTTTTGACCCTCATAGTGGCAACCTTACCTTGCCAAATGTTCTTAAACATAGCAAATGTTCTTAAGAAAACTTTATTGGTTTATATGTTTATGCAGTAGCATCATAATAGGTCTTAACAGAAAAGATTCATCAATATTTTTAACTTTTTCAGTTTTTGTGTATGAGCTATGCTTTAGCTTTTCCTTTGTTATCATGATTACTAATGATGTTTACCTTGTTTATATACTTTTTAAAGTTTTGGAAATTTTTTAGAACAAAGACCATGTCAGCTACAACAGGAAACAGTCCTTGTCAAGCAAATAAAGAGAAGAGAACTGGATCTCATGGAAAATTCAAGAAAAGTGTTAGTATATATTATATATGAATACTGTAGTTTATTTATCATTGAAAACATATTGAAGGGATTCATGAAAGTTGCATCTGTTATATATAAGGCATAATTGTGCTATGTATAGAGTTTCATGCTAATTTAGAAAGAATTTATGACAGATGCTTCTGCTAGGCGCAAGCAAGAAAGAAGATATACCACTAGTATGAAGCATAATGTACGTTTTCAATTTTTCAGCTCTTGTTTGGTACACCAACCAGCAAGTCTCTCAATTGTAATTTTGCTGTTTTGCAACTTCAATGTTCAGTGAAATTCAATTCAAATTTGGTTCAATGAATTTTTATATTTTTTACCCATGCAGATAAACAAAATGTATACAAAAACAAAAATGCCTGCTGTTTTCATTGCCTATTCAGAAGGTTCTTTGATTGGACATGGTATGTGTTGATTTGACAACTTGATGCTGATTTTGAACATTTCTATATTTTCGAAATCTCATGATTTAGATAAGATAATATTTCTAAACATAGGACCTGTCTGTCTCCAATGTATTAAGCTCTGCGATCATCACAAAATTATCGAGTAGAATAGATGGTATTTACTTTCTATTCTTTATATTCTCACAATCTGCATTAGGTTCTAATAAAGCAATGGAGGCGTTTTTGAAAGATCCTCAAGTACAGCAGATATTTCAAAAGTACATTTTGCAAATTGAAGATAACATTCCATTAAGTACGTTAGCTTGATTAATACATTTATGATAGAAAATAAAAGAGGTACTGTATGTGCACTGCGAAATGTTTTCAGCTGATATTGATATGGACAGTGATGAATTTGATTGTGAGATGGAGGAGATCGATTTTCCAACAGAATGGAAATGTTTGAATGCTTTGAAGAAAAGGAACTTAGTGCTAAAAGTTGTTCAATGGGCTAGTTAGTAAAATACTCCTTTCATTTGTCTAATATGTCTGTTGATATATTTGATCAATGTCAAATACTGATTATTTGTAGATGCTGTGAAAATCATAAATTGGAAAAGTAAAGAACATGTTCCTACGTGGTGGCCGGAGACAATCAGTTTTCGTTCACCTAATGACAAATTTAGTAAATTGAACGTTCACGAGCTGGACCAAATTTTATGTAGTTTTGTTGAGTACCAAGGGCAGGAAAACTTGGTACAATCTTTCGTCTTTAAACTCAGTTAGGAATGTTTGAACATGTAATGTAGTTTATTCATTATTTTAGAAAGAGGCGATCGGTGCTTCGGCAAATGAATTATCCAACGTTAAACATAACAGTTGGGAAGACCTAAGAGATAGTACCAAGGACTACGAAGAGTGGTTTGCTTTTCAAGTTAACTATTTGCGTGATTGGAAGGAGCTGTTTTCATCTTGTATAAGCAAAATAACGTTTTTGGTAATTTAATTGCACTAGCCGCCAAGGCGGCGTCGCTCGCCGCCCATGTCCACCTGCTCTGTATCACTGTATCAATAAACGTCAAATTTCCTTATAAACGGCTCGTACACAACTTGTGTTCAACCAGAAGCATATTCGAAGTCACAACCTCTGATAAAACCAATCTTTTATCAGTGTAACAATACTCTGAAAACGTAGAGAGAGAAAACTTCAACTTTTTATTAGCTTTTGTTTTAAAAAAGTTACGCGCTCTAACATGGGTGCTATCAAACATAAGGGGGAAATGGTTTCTCTTTTTAAAAAGATCACACGGGAGGAGAGAAAAAAAGGCACGTGCTAAATGAATAAATCGAATAAAAAAACGTTCGATCAGAACGCTTAACAATTAAAAGAAGAAATTAATTTATTAAAAGAAAAGCAATAATAAAAAAAAAAATAAAAATTTTGTTTTGATATGATACTCTTTTTTTACCTATCGGTTTTTAAACATTTTGATTAATCAAAAAAAAAGTTCACCCGTCTCAGACAGTCAGGCAAGAGTTAGTGGCAAACCGAACATATGCTGCCACGTTCTGCCACCGCTGCTTTTTGTCCAAAATGTTTAATCAGTTAGTTCCTTTGTATTTAGTTGATGTACTGTTTTCAAAGCCAAGTCAACGTGGAATATAAAACTAACAAAATAATAAAAACGAAACGTTATTCCCATTAGTTCATCAGCCAAAAAAAGTCACGTTCGATTGGGGTTGCAATGTATTTGCTTCGAACTCACATCGCACACAAAAAAAGAAATAATTTCGCTCACAACTCAATCTACCATTTTGCGTGACTTACAGACAAACAGACGGAGAATCGGCTATTAATATATAGATAAGTTTCAATGCAAAGTAACATAAAGGAAAAGTTAAAATTAATGAGAAGCATTGTGAAGAGGTCATTTATCTGTTTTCGTTATTACAGGGCAAGAAAATACACAAGTGCTCTCGACGGTAGAGAACCTGTGTTTTTTACTGGACAAAACCATATCTGCCAATCGATTGCATTTTCATTGTGGAATCAAGCTGAAAACTGGCGTTTCATCAAGTTGCTATCAATTATGAGTAACATCAAGAACATCGATAGATGGGTGCAATATGTATGTTTTTACTTTGGATACACACATTAGAAAGATCTATCTCAATTTTTGTGTACATTTCAACGAATCGCAAACATTTGGGTTGTATGGTTCGAATATTGGGTTTTAATTACATTTCGGGAAAATGTTCTCCTATTTCCAAAAGAAATCCGTTCTTCACCTATTTTGTTTAAATATTTTAAATTGATATATTGTATGTACACGAACGTAAGGAGAGGTATTTTAGCCAGACTTCGTTCCAAAATGTTTAAACTAGATTTTTACTTGTTAATCTCATCGATTGGATATATTATGATTTGTGAACCGAACCGTATATTCGTACGATAAAATTTCAAATCTAATTTGAATCAGCTACATTTTTCTCTGCCTACATTTAGGCAGAGAGCGGTGGATTAGGCCATAGTGCTGAAGAAGTGAAAAATTCACTTAAAGTGTCCGACAAAAGAAACCTACAAGAACAGGTTTTGGAATCAGTAGTGCAAGATAAAGGTATTAATAACTAAAGCAGTGTTACATCTCATCGTCCATATTGCTTTTTCTTAAAAATAAAGCATCACAAAAAGCTTGTAAATTGAAAATGTGGTTTGATCTAGCTTTTTTAGATATGGCTGGTATTGCTATGTTGTTACGTGTCAACATCGTCTGTTATGATGGCAACCAAACGTCCAGAGAAATTGATGTTGGTGCTTCCGGTGACAAGATATTTATCCTGTCATTACCGGGTGAAGGATCTGCATCAATGTGTAAAATGCAATACACATGGAACACTACCTGTGAAAAAAATATCTTTTGTACTTCCTGCAAAGATGATGCTCTTACAATGGTTTGCACTTCTTGTAGATTTCCCTACCATGCAGTCTGTGCTTTAAATGCTGAAAGTTGCGGATGTGATGGTCTAAGGCATTTACAGGATAGGTATGTATTACTTTATAATCCTTTAAATAAAAATCCTGGTTTATTTCAAAATGATTTATTGATGTAATCTTTATAGCATGTCCTGGCTTTTTGAAATTGAGAAAGTGCAGAGGCGTTTAAAATTTTATCAATCGCAGTTAAATGTAAGTACAACGTGTTTATTAAAAATAAGAACGGTATCTACTGCTTTTCCAAAAAGTCGTCATTCGCATTTTGTAAACACTTTAATGAATTTTGTACAAAGTGCGCAGTTATATTAATAATCCAGTTATTTCAGTTTTAAACACATACTGTATACTAATACAGCATGGACAAAAATGATTGTGTCGCTTTTCAATTACTTTTTTACAATTACTTTTGACGAGTTAACAAAAATCCTTACGATTCCATATAAAAATGAGTGTTGTTGTTATACAATTTAGGTTTGGTTTCATAATATACTCCATTCTGGATTTGGTAATTTACGGAGAAAACTTGTTGTTCAACTTTGTAGTGGGGATGCAGGAACAGAACTACTTTCTGACATTAATAAATTATATGATTCAGTTCTCCCAGAGACCACTGCAAGAAAATTTGAGTGATTCTTTGTGAAACAATTAATTATCTTCCCTAATGATACTTAAATAATACTTAAATATAGATTAACTGTATGAAGAAAGCTGTCAACGAGACAATTGAAGAGAGTGCATCATTGAAAGATTTGATTCACCGGACATTTCCATTTGATGAAGAAATTATAACTAAATGTTTTCTTTTGCCTGAGGTTGTTTGCTCTTTTGATTTATTTAAACACTTTGGTTTGCCTTTTCAAATCAAAGAAGCCATTTCTGTTCTTTTATAGTTCGTTAAGCATCTGATCATCAATTCCACGGGCTTTAGAGTGACCGACTTAATGGTGGAAAGGACAACGTGGAATATGTCACACGTATAATTACTTGCGCTCTTTAATTCAAGAGATGTTACTCAAGGAATGTCACTTGCCTTCTTTATTATTACGTTGTTTTTTTTTTCTCGCTAGCATTCCTATGGACCTTTTTCATAAATTACACCTTTGCACACGTCGCCTCGTTTCTAAGTTTATGGATTATTATATGCTCAACCTTAGTAAAAGAATGAAAAATCTTTCCCTGAGGTGTCGTTTCTCTTTTTAAACAGCGCAAACGCCATTAACATTCGGTGTGAAAACGAGACGTTGCTTGTTGTGGCGTAATTGATGAAAAGTTCTATCACTTTAGCTTTAGCCGTTGCTTTCGGGCATACTTTACAATGAAATTAAAAGTTGAAACTCGTGCAGCCTTTTGAATTGATTGAAAAAATCACTATGTCGGTTTTATCCGGAGTCGGAAAATGCATGTCTGATTTTCTTGTATTTCTCATCCCTCTTAAAAAGAATTATTAACATTATACTTAAAAGTGGTTATATCTGTTTGTTTTTTTTAATTAAAATTAAGGATGTAAGGTTACCCTTATATCACTGATTCGATGCTCGTAAGCTTCAAGTTACCTCGTGATCGTACTAGTTAGTGGATTCCAACACGAATCGCAATAACATCACGTCAGAGATGGATTTCTCTGCAATATTCGTTACATATCGATAATGAGGATTGAACACCATGAACTGGTAGCTCAGTTGGTAGAGCGATAGGACTGGAATTCCTAGGTCATGGGTTCAAATCCCGCCTGGTTCGGAGTTTTCCTTCGAACTTGGTCTGTGTAACTAATGCAACGAGTGTTACCTTTCAAAATTAAGGGTACCTTATCGGCCCTTTTTACGCCGGCCCTAATGTGGCGTTAATTTTGGTGCGCGGCGTTAAAAGGGCCGGCGTGAAAAGAGCCAAAAAAATGGAATTTTTTCAAAAAATCGGCGTTATTTTTTAAAGTTGAAACAAACTTTGGATGTGAAAGAACTCTTTGGAGACAATGAAGAGTCAGATGAAGGGGAAGTTGAAGCAGAAAAATAGAGGTAGAATCAGATGACGATGAAGGAATTAAAGAAATATAATGAAAGCATTAATGAAAAAGAGGAGGAAATAACTGTAATAGATTAAGTCTTACGATGTATTAGATGATATTTAGAAGACATTTGTAGTATAAGTTAAAATTTGAACAGAAAAAGTGAAAAATAGTGCTTAAAAAAATTTTTTTTTCTTTTTTACTTTTGAGGCGTAAATAACGGCCCTAAGTGGCGTTAAGGCAAAATCTTGGGGTGGCGGAATAAGGGCCGGCGTTAAATTAGGGCCGGCGTAAAAAGGGCCGATAAGGTAACTAAAATCAGCTTATATAAATCTGACTGATTCTTCTGTCAGCATTCAAACAGTTAAGAAACAACACGGAGACGAAGTATCAGAGATAATTCACTGAGTATAGATTAATTATTTATAGAAACTGTTACGCCCTTATATTATATTTGATATTATGCAATTTGTTGCAAGATAGCATATTACAATCTTATTAATTGATGGTAAACAGAAATATAACCATTTATCTAAAGTGGCGCCGTAGTGTAATCACTCTTGTAATTCATGCTAGAGGTCGGGGTTCCATTCACCATATGCGATGAGGGTACTACAGGTACACTCGGTTCCCGGGTCGCCTCATACCATTTGATGGAAATGGGATAAAAGATACATCGGATGATGCAGGAGGTCATCCAGGAGAGCACACGCCTTGTGGAGTGTATTTGTGTTTGTGAAATGAGATTGTCGAATACTTAAAGCTTCTAACCTAAGCCGTAGTCTTTCCTGGAGAGCAGAGTGGCTAGCCACGTAAAATACATAATCATAATAATAGCAGTACCTTATGTTCCCTCTGGACAAAATTCCAGCCGGTAGAACCACGGTGGTTGAATACACGACAAATGCTTCCATCCACGAAACATATGTCACCTTTCGCGAGATTTTGTGTCTTAGATAGCCGTAAATGCATCTTTGGTTCTCTTTGGACAAAATCCGAACCGATAGAACCAAGGCGGTGGAATACAAGATATAATCGTTCATCCACGTAACATAGCTCATATTTCGCGAGATTTTGTGTCTCAGAGAGCCGTAAATGGATCTTTGGTTCTCTTTGGACAAAATCCGAACTGATAGAACCAAGGTGGTGGAATACAAGATATAATCGTTCATCCACGGAACATAAGCCACCTTTCGTGAGATTTTGTGTCTTAGAGAGCCGTAAATGGATCTTTGGTTCTCTTTGGACAAAATCCGAACCGATAGAACCAAGGCGGTGGAATACAAGATATAATCGTTCAGCCACGGAACATATGCCACCTTTCGTGAGATTTTGTGTCTCAGATATCCGTAACTGCATCTTTGGTTCTCTTTGGACAAAATCCGAACAGATGGAACCAAAGTGGTGGTACACTTCCGTTGTCTCGAGATTTTCAAAGCCCTTTCTAAATGAACCTGGGATGAAAGATTCCTGTTATTGTGCGAGCTTTGATTGAAAATCCGGTCTTTTCAAGATTCAGTGAAGTTGAAAACTATCATTTGAATAGGAGAAGAAAATATCTAAAATAAATGACACGATATTCGACTTCAACTAAGCACTAGTATTTTAAAATTCGCCTTTAAATTGATGACAACATAGGGGATCAACTGGTGCAAGTGATAGCGAATTCGGAATAGATCGTTTTATTAGCAAAAGGAAAGGAACACTAAAAAACGGTTAAATCCTTAAACGGTTAACCGTGTGATTACTTTGTTCTAGTTTGTAACAACATTATGTCATCAAAAACTTTATGCTTTAATGGATCAGTGCATGTAATTTGTTTGAAAGAACAGCAACTTGATTATATATGTTACGGGGAACATGATAAATTGGGAATTATGCATACTCCCCGGTTATTATGCATAAAAACCCTAACTCTAACCCTTACCGAACGCTATCGGGTATTCATCACAAACCCCGTAACATATACATCAGCGTGAATCACGTATCGAGAAAACTGCAAAGAAGACTGGAGTTGGAGCTGGACTTCTGCATGTTTGCTTACTGGATCTGAATAATATGATGATACTTACTATACTTGCTGATTTTTTTATGTTTGTAAGAATTTACAATAACCTCAGGGGATAAAAAAATGAAATCTTTTACAATTTATCAGTTTTGGTCGCTGTTGCTATAGTTTATTTTTTAAATAATTTCTGTACCAGAAAAAAAAAATTACAATGATTGAGAAAGTTATTTGTAGTCATGTACGATAGTTGGGTTTTCAGCTTTTTGGTCGCCGCGTTTTGCTGTTCGTTCACTTCTGAATTCAAATGCTTGAGGTGAGGCCACATAGATATATTGTACGCCACAGCACAACCTGAAAGATAAAAATGTCAGAATTGCTCCATTTAGTTGTTTTCCAATTATGTACACTATGTACATCTCTATAATTATTCTGTATAATGTAGCTATGCTATTCTTTCGTTACCTTTCCAGTATATAATCTGAGATACATTTACCTGTATGGTTTTTCCAATGAAATCGATCTGACACAAAAAGTGTTTCTTTGAAGAATAGAGGGTCACGATTCAAACAATATGTATGTAATCCACATGCGTTGTCATATACTATAACTTTCGGAGCTAAATTACGAACGTAGTGATTATTGTTTGATACTAAAATAAATATAATAATATATATACTAAATATAAAGCTTTGCTACCTTTTTGAAACCGGGTTTTGAAAATCGTAAACAGAACATTCGGCGATTCCTGACTCTCCATCACCTGAAAGCCGTAACAAACACCTACACAGTGAAATAAAAGATCAATAGACTTTTTCATTAATCAAATTATCTAATTTTGAGTAATTTTGTCTGGTGAAAACATGAATACTAAAAATATTACCATGAGGACAATAAATTGTAAAAATTCCAGGTAACAAGGTTGGGTGGCCTTTGTATAATTTTCTACATGCAGTTGTGGTGAGGACTTCTTTATCTTGAACGTATCTCCCACGTTTTCGTAAAACAGGTTAATTAGGGAAACTAAACAATATTTGCATGCTAACCAACACAAGGTCCCGAAGAAATATTCTTTATCATCCAAGTTAATGAATTATAAAAAACAAGGAGTTCATACACTCGACAGGAATGTAAAGGCAAAATCAAAATATAAGACAGAAATCTAACCTGCAAATTTCAGAGCTTGAACTTGTGTTAGGCGTGTTAACTGGAAAAGCAGACTCAAAAGGTTGCTTGGAAAGATCGGCAAGATATAAAACCAGACCTTTCCATTCAGGTGGCAAGCAAGTTTCTACCTGCAAGCACGACAGTATTTCAAAAAAAACTGGGAGGTGATTTTGTATGGATCTTAATAATTCATAGTTGCCTTTTACATCAGATTCAAACAAACTTTCTGCTAAACTGTAAACAAAATCGTTCGGTTGTATGTACGAGCATACCGGGCTAACTGATGAAATGCATTGAAATATATTTTTTATTGGTTTCGGTACCAGAGTGTTGTTGTATGTACTCAATGTCCACTGTAGAGCGCTGTAGATGGAACGATTATCTTGTCGAAGAACGGCTAACAAACGATTTTGTTGAGTAACATTGATTTTTTGAAAAACCCATTCCTTTAGCAGCACTCTTGATTCTTTTTTCGGCATAGCTATTCTACTTTTATGGTCGCTAAAATTTGCATCAAAAACACATCTTATTCGACAGTGCCGTAATAAACTGATACCGTAAATAGCTTCTCTGTTAGTGTTTACTTTCTTGTTGAATATTACTGATAAACATTTCAAGTGTGTACGACTGTGTTAAATTGTTCAGGATTTGTCTTTTCTTCGACAGTTATTTCGTCTACTTGTTCAGTTCATAAATTCAACCACACATCAAGCAAGTGAGTTTTTTGTTAGTGTTTTCGTATATTTTCATCTTTGAGTCTTTGTCACAGTAAAAAATCTGTTCTTAAAGTCTTGTCTCGTTTGTTATGTCACAAAGAACAGACAATCTAGTTAACAAATTTTTCTTACGAAAATCTTGAATAGATATATGAATTTGGATCCTCTTGTAATGCAAGTGCAGCAAATTTACGCTGATAGCCAAGTCCAGTTGCGTCGCATACAACTTGCTCTGGAACGCTTCCACAAGTTCGGCAACAATAACCAGTGGCAGTATCTATGTCCAATAGACTTAAGAAGGCGTACCAACAAAATCGGAATTTGTTATAGGATAGCAAGGTTCTGAACTCAAAATTGCCGCTTTGTTCCTGCGTTAACGCCAAAACTTCATAATATCCATGTAATGTGCAACTATAAAATGTGTCAGTTCTTTATTAGAATGAAAATTAATAAATTCAACATTAAAAGAAACGAAAAAGAAATACAGGTGATGTTAACGGAAAAAATGTTGTACCTATTGCCATTTAGAAAATGTAACATATAGTCCCGTAATACACTATGATGTATCATAAAAGTGTGCATATTGAATACTGCATCATTACGACCATCATACTCAAACTTTTTCCCGCAGTGCAAGCAGCTTTTCGAAAATACTGAAGATGATAAAATGTAAACATTAGACTTGTTCAGGATAGATAAAGTAAAATGTTGTTATATGCTGGGTCATTTTAAAAGAATATTATGCAAATTGCAATTTTCTGCGAGAAAAAAGATAAATACAGTAAAGGAACAGTACAGATGGAGGGTGTTGTAATTTATTGAAAGGACAATTCAAAAAAGCTGGGGAAAAAATCTTTGCTATTGAAACAAACCTTTGCAATTAAAATAAGAATTCTTTGTGAAGAGCATTCGTGTATTACTAGAAATTACTTCTAGCGGGAAATTACAATCTACGCAACTTAGTAATTCATCTTGGCATATTATCAATCCTTCTTCGAGATCTAGGTAATTGTTGGGATGGTGTTTCAAACAACTCTGCACCCTCTCATCCGGCTGGAAGGGAATTTTTCTCCATGATGCTGCTGGATATAAGTAACTAGAGCTCTGTGGAGCATTCACATTTGAACTCCGAGAAAAGAATTCTACTAATACAGATGGACAATCGGCTTTTTCATGGAAGGATTTGACGTATCTTATGTGTTGGCAGTACGGAGATGAACACAAATCACAAAAGTATTTGATACCATCATAATTTACAATGCCAACAGTATCATCCTTTACAACCAATATCTTTTTCGGATTAAAAGACACCTCTGAAATATCTCCGTCCTAAATTTTGCAGATTAAGTTCATTCAGCTTTAGTTTTTTTGAGAAAAAGTTTGAAATAAGAGAAGCTTACCGTACAATCTGTTGGCTGAAAACCTAAAAGGTATTTGCTAGATGATCAGGAAATGACACACACATGCTATTGAAATCTATTACTGCTATCATTATTAATATTTGTCATTCATCATGGTAAGTCCAAACGGCATTACCATGTTAGAATCTGCGAGCACTTAGGGATCTCTCCTTTGATTGGCAAAAATCTCAAATCACGCCAACAAACTGCCATTTCAGACCACATTTTACTGTGTGATCACGTACCGTCTGTCGAGGACTTTACAGTCATAGGTTCGACCACCAACAATTATCTTTTAGAAATTAAAGAAAGTCTTCTCATCTCTAGGGACGAACCCAAACTTAATAAGAATTGTTGTATTTATTTAATCATTAAAATATACACGGGTCATTTATCTTGTCATTGTTATTTTGTAATTTATTCACTTCGGTTTTTATATAAAATTCGTGTCATACTGTTTTGTAAAACTATCTGATGATGCTCAGTCACAGTGTTGAGCGAAACGTTAAATAAAATTGGACCTGTCGTAGAACTGTGTCGTTCCTTTTTCATAATTTCATTAATGGATATATCACTCAA
The DNA here is from genome assembly GCA_027922465.2 of Turritopsis dohrnii. NCBI lineage: Eukaryota > Metazoa > Cnidaria > Hydrozoa > Anthoathecata > Oceaniidae > Turritopsis > Turritopsis dohrnii. The sequence continues at coordinate 455,761 of BQMF02000300.1, forward strand.
CTCATCATATTGTTATTCATCGTATTGTTTTATATAATAGAGATCAATGGACATCATTAAAAGACAATAAGACAAAGACAATAAATAGACAATAACTTCAAGGAAGTAAACTTACTAAAAGGATCTTCATCTTCAGTCCACTTTTCTAAGTCTGATATTATTGGTTACACAGCAGATATATGTTGGCATAAATTTGAATTAAAACCTGTACACAAACATAACTATAACATTGTAGTAGATAAACAATCCCTTTTACACTGACTGTCCAACAGCTGAAGACAATCAGTGATACTAATTCAGATACATAGGAAAACAACCAATTCCTTAATACCACAGTTATCTTATTAGTATTCATCAATCTTCATTGATTTCTTAAATAACACAATTAAAATTAATATCAGTAAGTGTTATATAACATATACCAGGTTGAGTATAGTCAGTCATTATGTCTGAAGCATTGATAAAATTGAGTTCCTCTGGATCACAAGAACAACCATAAAGCCATGCATTTTCACCATCCTTTTTCAATATACACCTTCTCTGTATCATTATTATTTTGTTCAACTAAAACACAAATTTCATTGGCTTACTTGTTACATAACTTTTGTTAATGACATACAAATAACAAAAATGCACTTGCTTTTAATCTCATTTTGATGCCATCAAAGTCTGGAATAACAACTTTAATATAATGATCATCAATTGGCATAATTGCCTTACATTTTCTAATTTCAATTTCGTATGCAACAGAAGAGTCAAGCCTGATATTCACCTGAAATTTTAAGTATTTACTTAAGTATTTAAATGATATACTTTTTTAAACAAAATCAAAATATCAGGAGACATACAGAAAATCTATGTCCAGGGCTGTTATGGCCAGTTTCAAAGTTTTGGGAAACTTCTGGTGTATCCTCACACAATACAGTCTAAAATGTAAAACAATATTAAAATACATAACAATTAAATGCAAAATTCATCATAATGATGGAGAATGTTAAGCTATGGACATACTGAATAGAAACTATCAATACTTGTGTCTTCATTATTGTGAACATTCACACTATTATTGGATTCCAAAATCTGAAAATGTGTTATCATATCAAAATGTTATCATGTATTTAAATTTGATAAGAATAATAATTTTCAACTAAAACAAATCCTTGCTGATCATCAACAAAATGGTTAAAACCTGATCACCAACTATGTTGTCATCTTCAGTTGTAAGCTCCAATAATTTTGTTTGTGATGTGGCTGCTCGTCTAATTTTCATTGTACTAGTTTGTGCAGAATGGTGTGAAGTATGTTTAACTCTTGAAACGGACATGGTGGAAGACCTTTACATAAAATCATGGGAAAATTTTATTGAATTAACATTTTTTAATTACTCGATTATATTCAAATAATTATCCAAAGAATTTAGTTGATACAGAACAAACAATATTGTTTGGAATAGAATATGAAATTTTTCATCCTCCTAAGTGCAACTTAGTCAAACAGAACTGATCCTTTTAAATATATACCTTATGCCAGTGAAATATAACCTTTTGGTTAGCATTAAAGTATTATATCAACATTGGTTTGCTTAATAAATCTTTTATGTACATAAGTATAGTTTTCACTTTATTAACTTTTTATGTTACAACTATATGGTTTAATACACAAGAGTAAAGTCACAAACAATTTTCCATGACTTAGAATTGGAAAGTTTGTGTACATACCTTTTCTTAAGAGCATTATGCTCATTGACTGCTGCATTCAAAATGGGCATCCTGGCTAGAACTGATGAATCTTCTTTAGCTAACTGCTCAACACATACTGGCACAAGAAATCCCAATTTCATTTTTCCTTTCTTCTTTCTCTTTGTTGTAGGAGGCATTTTAATGATATGATTCTGTATATAAGAAAGTTGTTTTAGCAACATAGAGTACACCTATAAAACACTTAAACAACCTGCTCAACAATTTATAACTGATCTTGAATGTCTAAACATTCAGAAATGAACACCCATAAGTTAGAATATTGGTAAACAAATGTGTTAAACACTACTAGTATCCCAGGTAAAAACCTTTACCACTTCAAATTCCTTTGTGAGTTAAGTAGCTTATATGTTTCTGTTTTTGATAGGGGATGGAAAATCAAATCATATTGTTGAAAGAAAAAGATCATTATATTATATTTCATCTATTTCTAAATAGACATTTATAAGATATAGAAAGATGAAATACAAAACTTCCACATTGCAGCAAATTTAGTATATATACCTTGGTTATACAAACATTTTTTCTTGATATTTGCAGCTACACAGAGAGAAAGAGACTCATTCTCCACATCAAACACCAATTTTTCAAATTCCCTTATCTTTCTAGTTATATATTGATAATGTTAGATAATGTTACTTTTATCCCGAGTAACAACTTATTTGACAATTTTTTTACAGGTTCGATCAAAACTGCAGAAAAAAATTGAAACATCGAAACAACTGTACATGGATAAACTATTAAAATGATGAAAATGTTAACTACTGTTAAAATCATTTCTATGCCGTCATAACTTTGAAAAATAATAATATAACCATAAAAGTATTATAATCCCATGGATACAAAAAGTAGCATGTTTAAATACAAATGAATAAATGGATACCTTCCATCAACAATTCTCTTTGTACCATGGTAAAATTTGATGGGAATGTAAATGTTCCAAATGAATGGGTTCTTCATCAGTCCACAACATCATGATTTAAACCATGAGTTTCTTTTCTTCAAGTTTTTACTATTAATATATGCATGGAAATTTTTATAGTCTAAAGAAAAATCATTTGAATGAGTAATTATGCAGAAGTCTATTGACAAACATCTGTCTCTATATAGCCATTTAAAAGAAAAGGAAACCACTGATATAAATCTGTATTAATCTGATATTGATAAACAGTTTGTGCCCTTGTTGATAGTCGCAGATGAGAAATCAGTGGTGTGGAGAAGAGAGCTAGATTTTTCTAGGAAAGATCCAGAGTTACATCTGAAATTGTGGAATCATTTTAATTATCGTAAAAAACATTAACATCTTCTTCAATAACTAATAGCACAAAAGAGTAAAAACCTTTCACTATTGATGTATATATGTAAATAGACCGTATCTTTTGTGCAAAAATCAGTTTAAAGCACTCTCCAATGATCTTAGGGAGGAGAAGAATAAAGGGAAACTACATTTTTCTCCATCTATCTATCTATATAATATTTTAGTAACATTAGGTACAAAGGCCCATTCTTGTTACACAAAATAAATTAGAAATAGAAATTATTAATAATACTTTGGGTATATGATAATGTTCAAATAAAATATTTAAGTATAAAAATAAACTTAGACCGGTGCACAAGGACCACCAAGTGTTTAGGAGGAGGCTCACAATTTGACCACAGGCATGGATGCAAAAGGGAAAAAATTACAGACTAACAAGGATTGGAATATGTGCAGGCGTAGGTATAATAGAGTCAAAGTAATTAGATAGAATGATGATGTCTTGGTTAATGGCAATTAGACAAAACAACTGAATTCATACTAAGAATGACGAAATTCGATATTGAGAAGTTCATTGGGGAGTTCATTCCACCTAGAAGTTGTGTTTGGGATAAATGAGTTTGAATAACCAAGGCACTCTACCATGGATATTTTGGAATTTCAAACAGGCTCTTGATCGCTTTGGGAGGATATATAAATGTTTCAATGGCAACCTTCCCTTGGATGGTTTTAAGTAGCATAATGAGCGAATCGACTCTTTTGTGTGTGTTTCAATGGAAACCCATTTTAACTTTCCAATCATAGACGATGGACTGGAGTCCCACAACCAATCACCATAAACAAACCAAGATTTTAGGTTTAGAAAGGTGAAATGCATTGATAAATCCTTCCTTTGTGTGTATAATCTATCATTAAGAAACTCTTCTAACAATGAGCTTTTTGTACCACACATTTTTGATGAACGAACGGTCTCTGTAAGATCAGCAGGAACAAAAGTTTTGTTCTTACTTATGAATGCGAAAATAACGCACAAAAAAAGTGGTTGCAAAGAGGGATTCGCAGGAGATTCTTTCCGTTTCCCCCCACTACAATTTCTGTCTAATCGAGATGCACTAATGTGATCATACTTTGTCAGACCCCCAAAAGAGCTATCGAAAGTGTTGTAGTAAGCTATAATATAAACAAGAAATTAAACATGTTGACTGTAGCATGAGGTGTTTTGAACACGATGATCTATATATATAAATAGTTTTTTGTCTCCTCGACTAAACATTATATTAATACACAAAATTTCCATTGCTAAAGTACTCAACAAATAGTCAGTTTCTATTCTTCTGTCCCAATACATTCCCTTCTTGGCAACACTGTCAGAATGAAGGTCACATATGGCGCTTAACAAAAAGCGCTCAATTTGTATTGAACGGCTTTAGCTTCTGATAGAAATTCAATACAAATTAAAATCTTAGTGGAAATTCCTAAGAACTAAAGGGTAGATAATTAAAAAACACCATAAATCTACACGAGAAGCTCTGATCTGAAAGCCAGTATATTATACCATGAACTAGTATACCGCATCTTCAATCGCCATTATGCAAAAACGGTTTACTTAAGGTCCGCAAGCATGCAAGTTTGCCGCCTTGGTTCTTCTCTTGGTTCTGTTCGGAATCCGATCTCTTTTTTACCTCGTTTAAATACAGCTGGTTTAAGTTCAGCCTTCTGTAGGTCCATATGTAGGGACTCTATCTCAAGATCCTTTTTTGCAAGCTCTAGCAAGTTTTTGAAAAAGGCTTTTCATTTACGTTGTCGAGATTTCGTTTTTTATTTTTCTTGGCTTTACCTTCACAAGTTCGTGAATGTTTTCTAAATAACTTGACAATGAAATAATATGTATCTTATTAAGAGGCAGTTATGACTGGAGTAGAGTTACTTTTGTTTGTTTATCATCAACTTTATCATCTCTAACAACCCATTAAGTGTAGACGGAGATGTTAGCTGTATTTAATCTCTGGATGAAAATCCTTGCAAACAATTCAGTCTGTTATCTGAATTCTAACATTTCTATCCCAACCAGTACAAGGCGTCGTTTAGACGTCTTTATCTAATCTAAATTACGTCTTCCGAAAGACGTCTTTACGAAATGTTAAGTAATTACTTAAAAAGATGACGAACAGATGTGATGTTTATTGAAGCCTATGAAACAATTACCCGTTGCATATTAATCCAGTATTTTGATTCAGACGGTTACATATCAAAAAATCCAAACAGAAAAGTTTATATTTATACGATTTAAAGTTTTTTACGTTGTTAAGGAAATCGAAAAAAAACAAACAAACAAACAAACAAAAAACAATTAAAAATGACAAATCAACACCTGCTTATTCCACAAATGGCTTGGTCAACCTGTTGTGCAGTAGTGTTGACTTGTGGCGAATTTGGCAGACTATAAGTAACGAAACAGAGATAATGAAATTAAGAAATTAATTAAATTCCCCATCTATTATCGTAAGCACTCTAATAAAGCAATAAATGCCAATTAGATTTTTGAAATAAACGCCCCTCTTTTTTAAGTGCCCTCATTATTTAAGACTACTGAAATGAGATAAAACACTAACTTGATTTCTTGTTCAATTTCTTCAGTTGCACTACCATTACTGATGTTGCTGAAATCAAGTCTAAAAATGAAATAGAACAACTGGTAACACAAATTTTGAGATATAATTGTTTGATGAGTTGGTAATTATTAGGTAAATAATTGTTTGAATATAAGCAATATAAACTAGTTTACCTGCTTGGAGATTTCCATGATGGAGATGAGAAACTCGGACAAAATCGAGGTAAACTAAATCTAAAATATAACTTGGTTGTCAATGTTTGATTTAACTGCTCTAGATTCATTATGAATCGATCAATTTACAATCGATTTATAAATCAGTAAAGAATTACCTTGATGCATCCTTTGTCGCTTTTTTCACCCTTGATGATGACTGATGATTCACTTGGACTTTGCTAAGGCGAGATATAAAAAAAATATACATAGAAAGTTAGGAAAATAAAAGATACTAGCCGCCAAGGCGGCGTCGCTCGCCGCCCAGGTTCAGCCTGCGTTGTGTCACCTCCCAAAGAGTTCACGAAATATGGAATTAAGGAATTGACAATAGAAAGTGTCACCATCTTGTAGAGCTCGAAATTCGGAACAAGAAAGTGCATGGGATCATATGTCTATGACGCACCGTTACGGAGATATCGTCGATCAAAGATTTTGATGACGTCACACACCCGTCGCAAAAAACATTTGGCCTAAATTTTTTCGTCACCCCATAACCTGTATCGCGGACCCCAAAAAACGTCAGTTATCCCTATTGGTTATCGAGATAATTTTCCCTAAACGTCACATTCGATTAGGGTCTCAATACAATGGTTTCACACTGACGTCGCGCACAAGAAGAGAAATAATTTATGTGTGATCTTATATTGCTGACTCTCTTTCGCAGTTCACATCTACCATTTTGCGTAACAGACAAACGGACAGAGAATCGGCTATTAATATATAGATAATGATTTGATGAAAACCTCATGTGAACAGAAGAAAGACTTTTCACTGCTCATTACACACTTGGTCCACTTACACAGCTTTTGCATTTTCACGCAAAGCTGCAACACACATCACCTAAGTAATGTGCTGGACTCAAAGTAGCAACAAGAGCAAAATTAAGAAAGGAAATACGTCTTGGTAGTCCATTACATACTTGGTCCAAGCTTTTGCATTTTCACACAAAGCTGCAACACACATCACTTTATCAATGTGCTGGACTCTAAGTAGCAATGAATGGGCAACAACAAAAAGACAATAAGACAAAGCAATTATTCAAAATAATAAAAGAGATGCTAAAATCATTTACCTGTTTTTACCATAAAAGTTGTTCGAAGTAAGCTCGTTCGACATTTTTTCGTTTAAATGGCGGATTTAGAAGAAAATAAAAAGCAATCAGAAAAAGGGTCCACACTCGTTTGACAGAGAGATGAAAGGGAAGATTTTGGCGCGAAATAGACGATTTAAGCTGCCAAAAATTGGGACTGGTCATCTTTGCAAAAGTTGTTTCAGATAACATTTGGCATTTTTGGCTGGGGAAGTGAAGTCAATAATTCTTGGGCCCAGGTTCTTTGTTTATATTTACGTGAACTTTAAAACAAACAGATTTTTTGTCCTGAAAGCATCAAAGGAAACTTGTGCTGATTTTCATAGAGAACTTAAGAATGTACCTGTAAAAACATGGCTGCACCATCAGGTTAGTATTCAACTCGTTCGTGGCTTAACATTATCTTGATTCGATCTAAACCTTATGCACTTCCTGCTTGGTAAACAGTGAAAATTATCCGTCGTCTTTCATTCGTGGTATGTATATATGCAACTTACATTATCAATAGGCTTGTATCATTTTCCTATTTTCTTACACACAGGTCATCAAAGATATTGTCAACATTGTAAAGAATGGTTGTTGAGGTCTTGTTTTTATGTACATAAATCAAAGTATTTCAAAAATGGTATTTGGGATGAATTAGGTCTGTATGATAATATTATCACGCGTTAAAACAATAATTTTATTAAATCAAATAACATTAAGCCTAGAGCAAATGAATAAAACTTTATCATACATGTCGAATTAATTAACAACATCAATACAGACGAGATGATTTAGCTAATTTTTCAAACGATATTTTTTGTTCGAACGACAATAATGTTCTAATTGAGTTCGATGTTAATGTATCAAATCTTAAACGAAACAATTTTATTCAATTTAACCTAAGCTTTACCTCAACAACTGCTGTCGATGTATTTTTCTCAATCCAATTCTTGAATGCGATTTTTCTAGGTTTGAAAATGTATTTTGTAATGAAATAAAAAAACAAATTAAATACACAATCCATAACTTTTCATTTTTCACCTTTTTCTCTCTTTTAAGAAGAGAGTTTCATGTGTTCTTCTTAACAAGTTTCAATCCGTTTATGAGAAATGGGCAAATTTTTCTTAACTGCTTTTGGGAGAAAACAGGGAAAACACCCCTTAACAAAGTGAGATATTTTTTCCAAAATGTAGGGCACTTTTAGGACATCGTATTAAAGTTTTGAGAAATAGAAAACATTTTCTCTATATCAATACAGGCGAATCACTAAGTCTGCAGTGATAGTAAATCAGTCCAATTAAGTCTAGTATTACCTAAGTGGATAAAATTTCTAATGGAATTAATTTTGTGTGCGGATGAAATTTTTGATTTTCATGGAAAATTTGGCGTGGATTTAACTTTGCGGACAAGCGAAAAAAAAGGTATTTCTGACAGAAATCAAAATTTTAACAAAACAACTGTTTACCTAACATTTATTTACGATAAAATCAAAATCAATTCTCACTTTTTCAACTTCAATAGTTTCTTTCCTCACCGTGTTCTTCACTGCTTTTGTCAACTTCCTCCTATGTTTTAAAAAATTTAATTTTGCGTTTGCCTGAAATCTTATTGATTTCGCGTAGATATAAGTTTGCAGGGTTTGTTTTGCAAAAACCGCAAAATTTAATCCACGCGAAATTTTATCCACAAGGCATCCAGCGTCCGGCGGGGTCAGTCTTGCTTAATGGAGGGGAAGGCTTCTTCAGCTTTGGTTGGTAACCTTCCTAGAGATGGTGTCTCTATAAAATCACCTGGTTGGCAAACCATAATTGTCTTTAGGGGCAGGTAGAGATACCACCTGGTCTAGTACCCCTACTTCGTCTGCTAGTGTAGATGTGCTGCTTGCAGTGCTATATCTACTCTAGGATGATGAACACCGGTCTCCTTGTTGCACTTGACTGTCTGACAAATGCTTGAGTCTATTTTCAATACTGCTTAGTTATCTATGTTGAGGGTGTTAGGATAGTAGTTTTACCTGATTGCTACTTTGCCGACTGGTAGTACATGAGCCCGAACTCTTTGCTACCTACTTAGAGAGGCTGCTCTATCAACAGTCGAAGAATGGCGTTGCAGTAGTAGTGCCAAGTTGCGCTTGGACGGCACCCTGCTGCTGTAACGGTTTGCATCCTTAGAGGCCACAGCATTGCTTTTGTTACGACAATAGGTTCACAGCTAACAGCAAACCTATATTCAAATGATCCTCTAGCACGAGCTCTCCAGCCAACACAACTTTGGATTTCTTTCTCCTCATTATGAAAAAAATGTCAAATTCTAGTAAATCTAAATCGGGTACTCGTAAATCGCCAACGTCTTTCTCACTTTCCTTCTCTAATATTCATGGACTTCGTGGGAACTTCTCTCATTTGGAATCTTTTCTAGCCAACTCATCTCCTGACATTCTTGCTATTTGTGAAACTAATCTTAACCCTTCTATTAGCTCTTCTGACTTCGATGTACCTGGCTATCTTCTTATTAATCCGCAAGAACACATGTATTCTTATGCACGGCCTTGGTATCTATGTTCGTGACTGTCTTCCTGTCAGTCGTCAATTGAATCTTGAATCTCCTGACGAATCTTTCATCTATCTACGTGTATCTCTCTTGCATTCAACTAGTTATCTTTTCTTTGTGGATCGCTCCCCATCTTCTCAGTCGTGCAGTGTCATCAATTCTATCTCGGAAAATATTGATAAAGCTCTCATATCTCACCCTTCTGCTAATATCTTTGTGTTTGGTGATCTCAATATTCATCATGCTGACTGGTTACCTTTCTCACACACTACCTCCCTATCTGGCATTGACACTTTCAACTTTGCTATCTTTCACTCTCTTACTCAGCTTGTGAACTCTCCCACTCGCTTATCTGATCGAGCTGATCAGGAGCCTTCTTTACTTGACCTATTCCTTTCGTCTAACCCAAACATTTGCAAAACATCAACATCTGCTCCTTTAGGTAATTCGGATCATTCTGTTGTCAACGTAGCCATTGACTTTAATTCCGCTTGCCCACTCGATCCACCTATTCATCGCAAACTTTATTCATACCATTGTGGTGACTGGGACAGCTTTCGAGATTTGATTCGTGACCTGCCGGTTGATCATATCTTTGCCTGTGATGCAGAGAGGTGTGCAGTGGAGATCTCTTCTTGGCTTCAGGTTGGTATTGATGAATTTGTTCCTTCTCGTAAATATCAGGTTAAACCTCACTCTACACCCTGGTTCTCTCCTGCCATTTCTGATGCAATTGCCCATCATAATCATTTTTTCCATCGATATCAACGTTGTAGTAGTGAAGACAACAGGCGTCTTTTCACCAAAGCTCGCAACGACTGTAAAAAAGTCATTGAGGAGGCTAAACGCACCTATCGAAATCTGGTCCATGATTGGCTTATATCTGAATCTATTGGGTCTCGTGATTTCTGGCGTATCTATCGGAGCTTTTCTAATAAGGGTAAGTCTTTGATCCCACCACTCTTCAACGGTCCTGAGGTGTTGACATCTGCTGTTAGTAAGGCGGAGCTCTTTGCTAAACAGTTCAGCAGGAACTCCACCCTTGATGACACTGGTCATGTTTTGCCCGATATTGACTTCAGAACCGACGTGGTTTTGTCTTCTCTGAACATAACTCCTAAGATGGTTTCGGATGTTATTAGTTCTCTTGACTCTTCTAAGGCTACTGATCCCGATGGAATCCCTGTAATCGTTCTGCAAAAATGCTTGCCTGAACTCTCTCCCATACTCTGTAGGCTATTCAGGAAGTGCATTGATGAATCTTGTTTTCCTTCTTGTTGGAAGATTGCTTCGGTTGTGCCTGTTTTCAAAAACTCTGGTGAGAGACTGGACCCTTTATTCTATCGTCCTATTAGTCTTCTCTCTATTATAAGTAAGGTCTTCGAATCATTGATCAACTCTTCCATCACCCATCATCTAGAATCTCTTCATCTGTTCTCTGATCACCAGTATGGTTTCCGTTCTGGTCGTTCCACTGCTGATGCTCTGACCGTCATCTCCGAACGTATATGTCAGTCCCTCAATGCTTGTGGTGAGACACGTGCTACTGCTCTTGACATCTGCAAGGCATTCAACAAGGTTTGGCATTGTGGCTTTCTTCACAAGTTGAAGTCTTATGGCATTTCTGGTTCACTTTTGAATCTTATTAAGTCCTTTCTCAGTGGCAGGAGTATTAAGGTGGTTCTCGATGGTCATTCGTCTTCTTCTTACTCCATTAATTCAGGGGTGCCTCAAGGTTCTGTCCTTGGTCCAACCCTCTTTCTCATTTTCATCAACGACCTTCCTGATTGTATTCTCTGTAAACTTGCTATCTACGCTGACGACACTACTCTTTACTCGTCTCTTGAAAGGACTAAGGACTTGTTTGATAAGGTTGAAATGGCTGCTGACTTGGAGGACGATCTTGGGACAGTAGTTGAATGGGGTCAGAAATGGTTTGAAAACTAAGGTTCTCTCTATTAATCATTTCAGGGACCCTGTAATTCCTTCTGTTCTTATGAATGGAAGTGAGCTTGCAGAGTCATCTCAGGTTCGTCTTTTAGGTTTAACCTTCACAAAGAATTTCACATGGAATTCTTACATCGAGTCCATTGCTAAATCTGCTGCTATGAAGGTTTGCTCACTTTTTCGGGTCCGTCACTTACTTTCGGCTAAATCTATCATTTACATGTTTAAGGCCACTATTCGCCCTTGTCTTGAGTAGTGCTGCCACCTTTGGGCTGGAGCCTCTGCTCATTGTCTTCATCTTCTCGATCGTATTCAGAAGCGCTTAGTTAACTTAGTTGGCCCTGATCTTTGTGCTGATCTTCACCCCCTCTCACATCGGAGAAACGTTGCTTCCCTGTCTCTTTTCTATAAATACTTTCATGGGCATTGTTCGGATGACTTGCATCAACTTACTCCTTCTCCTAAGACTTTCTCTCGGAACACTCGCCTCTCTTCGAATTCTCATCCTTTGACTGTTCAGGTCCCAACTTGCCATAAGAACTTTTATTCATCTAGCTTTTTCCCTCGGACTGCTCGCCTCTGGAATTCTCTCCCTCATAGTTGTTTTCCTGTTGAGTATGATCTACAATCTTTTAAATCCAAGGTTAACCGCCACCTTGCCCTGTCTTTATAGCTCTTTTTCCTTTTCTCATCCCTTTCATCTGTCTTTACAACTCTTCTTCCTTTTCTCATCTTGTAGCTTTCTGCCTAGTAGTGGCTTCGGCCTTGCAGGGAGCAACTCATTTAAAAAAAAAAAAAGCATGTCTTATTTTAGGTAGGAGATAAAATAATTTGTCCGACTACATTTAAGGTAGAAAATCTCACGGGTAATTAATTTCGTGATTTAAATTAATTTTCGAAATTTTTGCTTTTTGAAAATTCTCGAAGGTATTGATTTCACAATTATTAAAATTTCACATTCCTAAAACACCCGAAACAAAACCGTCGGTTCATATAAAAGTACAGTTTTCTGGTGATGGGGCTCCATCATGTTACAGAGAAATTACAGATGACGACATAAACATTGTTTTTATATTGGATTGAAAGAGCAAACGAAACTCTGATGAATTAACTTGTTTTTGTTTTCGGCCTACTATGCTCGCGGGTATTTAATGTTGTGATATCAAATGATCTAACAGGGAGAAATGCTAGCTGCTTCTTAAAAGATTTTTCATTTTCTGAGACGAAACCTACGAAATCAAATATTACTAAACTTTTCGAAAATTAACAATTATCAAAATTAGAGACATTTGTGGGAGGTTTGATAGGATGAAATTTTCTCGAATGTAAGAAACGGAACTTTCATATTTTTTCAAAACAATAATCTACATTGGGAAGAAGTTCATAAACGACCAAATCTTTTTCGCTGAAATTAGTTTGAAATTTTCCTTAAAATTAATTTCAACAGACATTTCGTTCCTAAGTTAGATTTCAAAGGGTATTTTTTCATTATAAATACACACTAACACATTTTGAGTGTAGGGATTCTTATGAAACGATTAGTTACGAAACAAACCAGTGAATTGACAAATACTCTGTTCTTTATAGGTTTATATAATATAAATTTTATACCTTGTCTTCTTCCACACGTGCACCATCATGAAATTCTTTCATTGAATGTTCATTTATTTATCACATTGATTGTTTTTCTGTCATGATTCAACACAATAGTTCGAATGTCCTTATATGGTCAAAATTTTGAGTGTTCGATACGTCTCAGTCCATTCATCTGAAAAAACTCGATAACTCGACAACTACAGTACAGTACAGTAACTTCCCAAAAATGAAAAAAAAATGCCAATGGCTACTGAGTCATATAGATATAAACTAGTAACCCGTGTAAAAATTTTTTACAGGTTTTAATCGATGTGAGCTGAACTGAGAGAAAGGCTTAGTATAATGAATTTAAGTATAGTAAGGTTCCTCAATTGCTTGGAATGTAGACCAGTATAAAAAATATCAAGTGAGAGGAGCGATTTCAAACAACATGGTCAGCTATATGACGTGATCGTGACAATTAAACTAAAAGACGATAACAAATTGACAACAGAATCTATTTAACTTTAAAAAACTTTACAAACTGTAAAAAACTAATTCTACGCTGTAAGAAACATGTATAATGTTTAGTTATAGTTTCATCCTACCCTGTTTCTTACAGCGTAGAATTATTCAATATTTTTATAATATTATGTAATAAATTTTTTTTTTTATTTTTTTTATTATTATTATTTTTATTAAAAATATAGTCGGGCCGGTCCCGACCACCATTTCGGGACCAGACCCGAAATGCCGCCATCGATCGGGAGCCCGGGTTACTCTCCCTGTAACGGGCGAAATCCACGTAAGTCAGTTCTAAAAAAAATCAATAAAAATTAATAGTTTACCGCAAATATACTTTCATTCTACCCTGTTTCTTTCTTTTATATATTGTTTTAAAATCTTACTTTTTTCACAGTTACCCTCGACATCCAGATCTGAAAAAATATCATACACGTGACTGATTAAAGAAGACACTTAAATGAACTATGTGTGTTGCAAAATAAAATCTATTCAAAAACTTACTATTTGTACTATTTGTACTGGTACTGTTTGGTCCCGGGATAGGCTTTTCAACATCTAAAAACATATGGAACATAACAGTTAAAGGAGTGTTAAGAATGCATACATTATACATTCATTAAAAATAAGAATATTTGCACTCTTACTAATTGCACTATCCACATCCATTTGATCTGAAAAAAATATATAACCGTACTTATATGTACTGATCACTGCTCAAGGAATGGTATTGTTATACAATACAATAATGCATGAACATTGATTGAATATAATGAAAACTCACTATTCAAATATTTGCTTGTTGTAGCAACATCTAAAAAGTTATATGCGTATGTATCTACACCCATAACATATGAAGGAAGGAGTCGTATGAATGAAAAGCACATTAGAAATATAGATAATCTAGCTATTACTTAGAAAGCTTACCAGAAGGGGTTTTTTGGATGGGCTGTGCCCATTTAACCATCCTTTTCGTTACTAAAAAATGAAATGTTTATGAATCAAACTAACGAAGAAACATTCATATAATTTCGTAGTAATTCATTTTCATTCAGCTTCCTTCAGGGTGTTCAAATGGGGACATAGAAAGGTAGTTATGCGTAAGTTGCATACCTGTTTTCTTCTTTTCAAATTCATCTAATTCTAAAAATAAAGCAGTCAAAACCGTAAAGTGTATCTTCTTTAATGAAAAAGTGGTGAAAGTAAATAAGGTAAACCTTACTTGCAACACATTCTTTTTCGAATACTAAAATATAGGAGGAAGATATATTTATTAGAATGCAAATAACTTAAATGCAATAGAAAATCCCAGTTAAAAATGTACAACTTACTGATGTCTTTGTTAGCTGCAGCCATTATTATATTTTTTTTATTATTAATACTAAAATGAAATAAAAATTTCATAGTTTTAATTTACAACTCTTACAAAAATAATGCTAAAGATACTACATTACTAAACTGCAAATATATCTCTTTGAAAGAGATGCCCTGACTTTTGGTTCATGAATTGCCTATGGAGATGTGTTGCTATTGACTAAAAGCTCATGATTTTCCATGCGCAATTCATGGTAACAGAGTACACGACGGGAACGTAAGTCAATGGGACTTGTACTCCACCTAAAGAAGAAATGAACATATCATGTGATAGAAGCTGATAACATTTCTTCAGTATTAAATATAGCAGTTAACAGCTGGCACCTTAAGGAACAGTCATCGTATATCAGAAAAAACGGAGGCAGTAGTTCTACTATAAACAGCATTAACGAACCACCTGGTGGATAGAATAAAATATCACACTGGTAAAGATACCCAAAAGGAAAACTATACACCGTGTAATAATCATCCATCACATCCGTCACAATAATACACATGTTACTGAACTAACGAAAGGGCACAGACTGAAAAATAAACATTAAAATTTATGACAGACAAACTGCACAACAAACAAAACAATAAAGAGTTTACTGTAAAACTTGTGGGAAGACAACATTCTGTGTATACAACTTCCCATTGATGTAACCTTGTTTACCTGTGGCAGCAACTTTGACTTTAACATTATCAAATGCCTTTGCCCTAGAACAGGCTACATATAGCTGACCATGTGAAAAGCACGGTCGTTGTAGAAACAAACCAATTTTTTCAAATGTTTGACCTTGACTCTTATTAACAGTGAAAGAATAAGCCAAACGAATCGGCAGTTGTCTACGTTTCAAAGTGAAAGGCATACCTGTGTCAGAGGGTGACAATTGTACCCTAGGTATGAAAATTGTTTCTCCAACAGCTGACCCTGTCAAAACGTCAGCTTTAATAAAATTCTGCGATAGTTCCCGAACAATCAAGCGTGTCCCGTTGCAAAGACCCTTCTTGATGTTCAAATTTCGTAAAAGCATAATTATTGCTCCAACTTTAAGTTTCAAACAATGTGGAGGCATACCAGATGGTGTGATGCTGTTTAAAAAATCAAGCGGATAATTTTGTCGCTCGTCCTCATCATCACAATCAACTTCATCAGCACTATAATAGCAAACTGGATCACCAGGCAATCTTTCCAACACCTCATTGTTAATTATTAATGACTGCTCATTTGTAGGTGTCAAAATAGCAGTCGAAGCATATTGATGAGGTTCCAGGCCGTCATACATGACTGATATAAGCGATGTGTTTTCAGACACGACACAGCAATCTGGAATTTCAATGGCACCTTTAGCAGGATCTTCTTGTTTTAATGGTAGTTCCCCATTACCCAATTGTAGCAGCCACTGGCAAAATTGTTGTTCCTCAGGTCTAGCTCTCATGTTTTGAGTTAATGAGAATTTTGACACTGATGCCCACAATGCAGAACTGGTTAAGCACACCTCAATAACATCAGTGGGTTTTGCTTTCTTCACAACAGGTAAGCATTGACGGAAATCTCCGCCCCATAACATTACTTTGCCACCAAAGAGAGTATTGTTGTTGCAAACATCACGGAGTAATCGATCGATGGCATGAAAAATATGAGTGGAAACCATTGTCGCTTCATCGATGAGAAACAGGTCTACACTACGTAAGTATTCAGCATGTTTTGATGTTGGAGTTACATTACAAACACTGGTTTCTAAAACAGGAACAGGCAAACGAAATAATGAATGCAATGTACACCCACCAGAAAGTAAAGTGGCTGCAATACCTGTATATGCAGCAGTAGCGACTTTCCAACCTCTGGCCCTACATGCTGCTATAACATAGTTATAAGTAAATGTTTTACCTGTACCAGCTGGTCCATCAAGATAAAACAATGTTTCAGGTTGTGCCAAAGCGTTACGGACATTGGATACAGCAGATAATATTGCATCAGCCACAGCCACCTGCTGCTCATTAAGCAGAGGCCTTACCTGTTGTGTCTGGTCAATGTATAAGTTTACATCAACCTCTTCCTCGTCAATTTGTTCAATTAATTCAGGAAGGTTTAATTGCGCTAAGGACATACCAAATTGTTTAAGTATGTTATCGATATATCCCAAAACCTTTTGCTCAGCTTGAGTAGCAGGCAATGTGCGCGCATAGTCCTCGCACAATTGACCCTTGAATGTATTCCACATATCCAACGGATTCAATGGCTCACAGTGTGTCAATATTGTGACGAACAGTTGCCTCAATTGTTGTGGCATTTGGAATGTAGATGCCTCTTCCAATGTATTGTGCCATTCCTCATCATCTTGAAGAAGACCTCTTGCAATACATGCTTCACGAAATGTATCATAAACAACCCCATTGAACGTGCGCAAATACTCAAATGATGTGGCACCAGGAACATGAAGCAATAAAACACGAAGGAAAAATCTTTCTCCTTCTGTTGGTCTTGCATTGTATAGTCGAGCAATTATTGGTTTATATGTTTTATCTCTTGCTTTCCATTTTTTTTCCTTATCATGAAATACATAATGATATGGAATGTCAGGAAACAGATATTGTCGGGCATCAGGATCTTCAACATTCAATTTAAACCATGCTGTGAGGTGAGTGTCTCTCATAGATGCCCTGTCTGCAGCTGCATACTCTTCACCAGGTTGAAAATAAACTCGTTGAAGATCTGGCAAATGCACTGCCAATCTTTTGATACAGTGTGATTTCTCATGCATGGAGAACTCAAATATTCTCCACAGAGCTTCAGGTGCACTAACATATCGAGCGTCTAAAAAAGTTTTAATTTCATCATATTGCAATTGTTCGTTAATTTCGACATGCGCTCGATCATGTCCTTTATATACGTATTTGAATAAATATTTAACACTTTTTATAGAAGTACAGGCCTCCAAATTTATATGTGCATTATATTTCTTTGATAACCAGGGACAGTATGGTACTACCCATCGATTATCTAAATCTACATTTTTAACCCTCACAGTTCGACCATTATTTCGTCTGCGATACAAAGGATAGCCATTAACATTCATTTGTGTTGAATCACAGAATGATTTGGGAAAATCTTTGGTACAGTTGCCATCATCTCCCATACAAACGGAAGTCTCATTGTAAATCCCACATGGACCATGTATCATACACGATTTGATGATGTTGTGTAGTTCTGGCTCCTCATCTGGATCAGGGATTTCAGCACATATCAAGCTGTCAACATCATCAGCATTTTGTAACTTATCCTCTTGTGCTAAATGAATAAGAATATGTGCATGAGGTAAAGAACGCTTTTGAAATTCAATCACATAAAGGTGAGAAATTGTTTTCCCCAATACACCATTTTTTATGACATCATTTAAAAGTGCTTTCAATTTCAAATTAAAAACACGTGCAACCAAGTCAGGTCGATAATGTGCAGGCTCATTATCTAAATTTTCGGTAATTTCCTTCCAATTTGGATTACACGTAAAAGTGCAGAACAAATCAGGTTTTCCCATTTTAGTCACCATAGCCATTGCATCTTGGTAATTTTGTTGCATAGCTCTTGGACTGCCCTGAAAAGACGATGGTAATATCACAGGTCTGCCTGCATTTAAACCCCTATTTCCTGCAACATTGGCAAGATGATCAATCAACCCTTGATATTGCTCAACACGTAACACTTTTTGGTTTCTCCGAATATAGTTGAGACGATCAGATTCCACCTTACAGTAACAGTCAACCGCGAATTGTTGAAATAATTTTTTACCTTTTAAGATGGGATTAAAATTGCTTCTGTATGAAAACCTATAAGTATAATATTGTAATGCAGTTGTGCGGCACCGACTACCTGTAGCATATTCAGCTACATGAGGAATATCTATTGTCCAGCCAGACTCTCCCCTTGGAAAAAAGACTGGATAAACCATTGGATCCAAATGAGGTGAATCTGTTGGTAAACATCGCAGTGGTCTGTCTCGAGGATAAACAACAATATCCCGAAAGGCAGGTGGTGCACCATCTTCACCAACAAAAACAGCTGCTACTTCATCATGGTGGGGTAGATTGTAACGCCGCCGATCGCCACCACTCCTCAGATGCATTCTAACCTAAATTTTAAAATGAAAGATTTTGAAAATAATTGATTTTAAAAAAAACTTACAAAGATAACTGATTAATAACTCAAAATTTTACCAAAGATGGTTGGCGATTTTGCTCTTGGGCAAGCCGTAATTCCTCAGCTTCTACCTCACTCATGTATTTGTATGCAGCAGCGTAAGGACTTTCTCTAATAATGATGTCTTGCAAATTTTGCATTACCTCAGGCGAACAACCTTGATTTTCAGGTCTTGCCATTCTTTCATTGAATGCATCCATCCCATCATAAATGTACAACTGACCATATGATGGAGGAACACCTTCTGACGGATGCAGATTCCCTGTACGGTGGCATACCTGACCATTAATACGAAAGACAGGTGGTCCTCGACCTGGTGGTACAGCCATTTTTGCACCCATCGACGCAAAAGCGACAGAACTGTTAAACTTTCGAATATTTTCTTGAAAGTTCTTTGCCTGATTTCTATTACCTACTAAAAGATCTTTAAGATCATTAGGATAATTAATGTCATTAAGGTGTATCTTGCCGTTATGACAACATTTGAAATTACTTTCATCGGCAAACATTTTAGCACTACAACGTTGACAAACCTTGTCCATGGGGCCTAAGTAATGTTGCTCAGGCAATTGATCAGGTTGACGCGCAGCACAATGCAAACTTAATGTAGCCCGTCTAGCTCGCATACGTTGCATATTTCTATTCCGCCTAGCTAATCTTTCGTCAGCGTTTTCATTTTGACGGTACTGAACGCGTCTTTCAGCATTGCGATTCCTACGGCGCTCATTCTCAGAAATACCTTGAGAATTATGGAGATCATCCGTGTTATCAACTTGCGTTTCGCGACGTCGCGCAATAGCGACATCTTCGTGTGCAAACCTACGTTGGATTACTGATGGAATTTGTTGTTGATCAGGTGGTTGCAAAACAAATTGTCCATTCCTGAAAGTTGCTGGAATGGCAGGGGCAATAGCATTACCTCTTCCTATATTATACATGACAGACAGTAGTAATAATAAGGAAACTTTAGAATAAATATAACTACCAAATTGTTGATTAACTCCCAACCCTGAATAAAATAAAAGTTTGACTTTTATGAAAATTAAAAACGCAATTAAAATATGGGTTTCATGAAAGAAAAAGATAACTGTAACACACTGTAACAATCACCTGAGAAAAGTCTGAACTGTTCTTAAAATATCGCCACACTCCTTTTAACTTTCTGCTTTTTAATTCATATATCAACTCTGAATAAAGAATTATAAAAACACACTTTCATTTTCCATAAATCATCTTCCGAAATTAACAACAATAATAAATTACCTCGTAAACTTTACTGGCTTTAATCTTTACTCTATTCTTTATCCCACTTCTTTTTCTGTTTTCTGCTTCTCTGAATAAGAATCATAAAATAAGACACTTTCATTTTCCATTTCATTTCTATCGAAATAAACAACAATACAAAGTTACCTCATAAACTTTACTGGCTTTCGCTTTCTTTTCTTTTCTTTTTCCTTTTTTTTATAATCACCTCCTTCACTTTTTCAATACGAAAATGAATTTGTTTACATTTTGAACGAACTTAGTTGCTATGTTTACAAAACGTTCGAAACGATAAAAATAAAATGCAATGTAAAGGTATCTGTCCTTTACTAATCGTAGAAAAATATTAACCGTGGTCTTAAACACCTTTATGAAAAAGTGACCGCGAAAACGACCCGAAATTTTAGAGAGTGAAAGCGTGAAAAAAGTGGTATGCACAGCGCGTATTAGTATATAGATATAGCGGCAGATTGGTACATACGAAAAATAGAAAAATAAACAACAAAACGTAAAGTTCATGAGAAGTGTTATATGTTTTCTTTCCAATTACTTCAAAAAGGAGGTTTTCTCATCAATGAGGTAGCATACATAGGGAGACCTAAAGCTGGTGTCCATCTAATTATTCACACCAGGTGGGCAAGCTAAAATGTTTGATTGGCTAATATTTTTCTGTTCCCTGGCGAAATAAGGGTGTTCATAAATTACGTTGCTTTTAATCTTTACAACCTTGGCCTCGTTTCTAAGCATTATAATTTATGACGCTTTTTCCATGATAATAGTGGTCGTAAAAGTTTATAACCCTCAAGACATATCTTTTTATCATCCAAACAACTGCATTTATATGCAAGTGAAACATTGGAGGGTATGCATCTACCGGTTTCAAACCATTAAACTTCTCGGTGAAAACTCTGTTAAAAGCGTTTGGAAGAACAAGACATCACTTGGACAAAACCTCACCCTCCCAAACAAATTTAACAAGGTTTTGACCGTAAAGATTAGCTGGTTTCAAATCGGTAGATGCATACACAGATTGTGTTCCACGCGCTCAAGTGTACACCAGCCTTTATTTCGGTACTTATGACTAATAGGTAATTTAGAGGTGCTTAGTTGGTTAGGAATTATGAATAATGATTAATTACATAAATATGACATGCTTATAAGTAGAAGTAAGGCGCTAATAATAATAGAAAGTTTGGATACTGATTGCGCCTTACATTTAGAAAATAAATCAATGGAAGTCGATGTGGTAAATGAAGAAACACAAGAGAATAGTCAACCAAATCAAATGTA
Source organism: Turritopsis dohrnii (assembly GCA_027922465.2). Taxonomy (NCBI): domain Eukaryota; kingdom Metazoa; phylum Cnidaria; class Hydrozoa; order Anthoathecata; family Oceaniidae; genus Turritopsis; species Turritopsis dohrnii. The sequence goes on from BQMF02000300.1 coordinate 477,379, forward strand.
TTTTGGTGAGTAATAATGACAGTTGTTATTTTCTATCTTTAAAGATAATCCCATGAATACAAAATATAAGGTGTCTGCTTTATCTCCTTAGAATTTGATAACGATGATTGTGATTCGTTGTCATCAAGTTACGAAAGTGATCATAATGAAATAGAACCTGAAGAGGTGAGTAAAACGATCTTTGAATTTCGCAACTGATACGATTTCATTCTAAAACAATAATGATATTTATTTATTCAAATATTGGTGAAGTGTTTCGTTGTTTTCTGAAGGTTACTATAGATACCCCTGATGTATGGCTTGACGATAACTTACCAGAGAGAGATTTTGATACCGACCAATCTCGCGATCAACACATGGAAAGCGAACACAACTCACTTGTGATCATCAAAATAATTTCCAATTTGCTAATCATCTGGAAAACAAAATTCCGAATTTTAGATAATGCATTGAATAGCGTTTTGCACATACTTCAATATTTATTGACTTGTATAACTTTCCTTGTTGGTGAAAACATCATGAATTACTTTATTGAACTGTTCCCAGCTTCTCTATGCAAATTGAAGCAGATGCTCAACTACCAGGCAGACATGTTTCAAAAATTTGTTTCTTGTCCGAAGTGCCATAAACTTCATAATTACGACGACTCATTCTTCATTGATTCTGAAGGAAGAAAACATAGCAAATTATGTGACTTTATACCTTATCCAGAACACCCTCAAGAACGATTTCGAACACCATGCAATGAACCAATCATGAAGACTATGATCAGTCGCGATGGAAACAGAAATTTTGTGTATCCGTACAAAGTATACACTTACCACAGCTTGAAATCGTCCTTGGTAAGGCTTCTTTCAAATGAAAGCATCAGGCAAATGTTATTACGTCAAATAAACACAAGTTCGGAATGTTTTTATGATATATATGACGGACATGTTTATAAATCCTTCAAGGACTCCTTGGGTAATCCATATTTTGAAAATCCACGGAACTTGGCGGGAATGTTGAATATAGATTGGTTCCAACCTTTTAAAAGAACTGAATATTCTTTGGGTGCAATATACATAGTTGTTATAAATTTACCACGTGAAGTGAGATTTAAAAAGGAAAAAGTGATCATTGTTGGCATTATTCCTGGACCGCACAAACCAAGTTTACACGTCAATACGTACTTGAAGCCACTTGTGCAAGAGCTCTTAGAACTGTGGGATGGTTTCTTCTTTACGGAAAGAGATGGTATACCAAAGAAGTATCGTTTCAGCTTGATATGCGTCGCAGCTGATCTTCCTGCTATTCGGAAATGTTGTGGATTTTTATCATACAATGCTGAAAAAGGTAAGTTTATTGTCAAACCTAAACAGTGATGCTAAATGTTAGATGGCATAGTTTGTTTAAAACCTTAAACATATTCGTTGAAATAACAACAATAACAGATTCAAAAGTTTCACAATTCTGCTTTTTCTATTATTTGAGAACTATAGTAAACACATTTTACTGAGTTAATGTTTGACCTTACTTTCATTCTTTTTTTGTAAGTGACAAAGATATCAACAGTCTTCTGTACGAAAGCCTTATATAGCTCATTAATTTTAATCTCTTACCATTTTTTTTACAAATTTCTTTTTCGTTGTATATACAGGTTGCAGTAAATGTTTTAAATTGTTTCCAAGAACATTTGGGGAAAAACCAGACTATTCTGGGTTTGACTTTGACAATTGGACACCCAGAAATGGAACTGAACACAAAGCTGTTGCGGAAACCATAAAAAAGGCTCCAAATAAAACACTTCAATCTCAGATTGAGTCCAGGCATGGTGTGCGGTATAGCGAACTTTACAAGCTGCCATATTTCGATCCAATCATTTTCCACGTCATAGATCCAATGCACAACCTCTTGTTGGGGACAGCAAAACATGTCTTTACTGTATGGCTGAAACTGGGTATCCTCGATGAGACTAAAATAAATAAGATAGATTTAAATATGAAAAAGGTAAAAGTGCCATCTGTTGGAAGGATAACGAAATCAATGTCTTACTATAAGACAATGGTATCCGATGAATGGAAACACTGGACCATGTTTTATTCTTTGTTCTGCCTGAAAGATGTTATAGACAGAAAACATTATAATTTGTGGCAAGTTTTTGCACATGCCTGCCAATATTTCATTAACACTTCCATCTCGAATGAGGAAGCAAATTTAGGACATACCTTCATCAAATTTTTCTGTCAAAGATTTCAAGAGCTTTATGGGAGTGAATAGTGTACACCTAACATGCACATGCATCTACATTTAAAGGAATGCATATTACACTTTGGACCTGTGTACAGTTTTTGGTGCTACAGTTTTGAAAGGTACAATGGTATCCTTGGCAATTACCATTCAAACAACCATGCAATAACCATCACTTTGATGAGAGAGTTTCTGGAAGGAAATTGTGGAATTTTCAAATACAACCAACTGGATGATATCGAAAACCTTCCACCTTTGTCAGCATTCAATTTGGATAAAGGTCATGTTGAAGATGATGATAACATCAACATGACACTTTTGGATCAGGTCAGAAGGAAACAAGTGGTTGCTATAAAGGATGTTCTGTTACCAATTTACAATGTGACTTGTGTTCCAAAATTGCATTGTTTGTCTCCATACCAATTATCTGAAGTAAAAGAACAACTGTGTTCTGTAATAGAAGATATCATTGATATACCAGATGTGCACAAATTTGTTCACTGCTACAGTGGTATTTCCTTGGGAAGAGACAATCTGACAACTGTTTCTCAAAGTCATGAAAGTAAAGACAACTGTGTGATGGTCAAAGTATCTCATGCTGATTACAGACCTGGTTTTATTATGTCCATGTTTAATGTGAGAACCACTGTTTTAGAGCATAATGGAAGCAGTAAGGTAGTGGAAATAGTCTGTACAGAAGTGGAACTGCTGAAATCACACCAACAGCGACATTGGTGCGGCCAAAATTGTTTAATGGAGCTTTGGTCAACTGAAAAAGAAAGTAAGAACTTATTTATTCCACTCTGTCTCATCCAAAGAAAATGTGTTATCATCAAAGGAGTGCAGCATTTTAATCACATCCAATTACCCAATGGTCGAAAGTCAACTGGCAGAGCTTATGACAGTGTCTACTTTGTACTATAAAAGTTAGACTTAATTTGTGATTTTTACAAATCTTGCCTTCTGCTGAAACTCTTGATATATACAAATCATGTGAATTGGTCAGATGTTTTTAATTTATTGGTGCTAACAACATTTCTTATTTCTCTTTTTTTCTCTTAATTCTTCACAGACAGTAACTTTCACATACAAGGAATACTATGATGATGCTTTACACAGGGTTCAGACAGGCACTAACAAATAAATTTCCCTGAGTAATGGAGATTATTTTTAGAAAGATTCACAAGGTATGGCTAATCGATAATGGATAAATCAAAATACATAATGTGCTTCGTGATAAATACTCACAAAAGGTTTCCTGTTAATTTTCACAACTAAAAGTTATTTAAAAGTATTTCAGGACCTTCTCCACAAATACAAGCAATTTTTCAGATTCGAAAAGGCAAAATTTAAGATTCCCTGAGTTTCCCCAAGTATTTAAAGAGGAAAAAATAATTTTTCTCTGGGTTTCCCTGAGTTTCCCATTTTTCCAGTTTTTTCAGGTTTCACAGGATCTGTCTGAACCCTGTTACATAGAATATATAATGTTTACTACATCTTATATATAAAAATATATAAAATGAGAACATTGGAAATTAGTTATAACATAATGTTCAGTAAATCAATAAATATATATAATGTAAAATAGTTAAAAATTTGAGTCATCAATCATCTGTATTTGAAGAGTTCCTGTGACACTAATTTCTGAAATTTCTTTCTGAAAATTATCATGTTGGCAAAAGATTGAACTCAAAAGCCGTGTCAGTGTTTCTTAAATGATAATTTCTTTCAAAAGTTATGATTTAAAAAAGAACTTAGCATAATATATATATGCTATATAACTCCTAAACTAAAGCATTTATTTTTGATTGACATATAATTATTTCAAAAACAGTGACACGGTTTTGTTCTACAGTTTGTTGTGATCATGTGGATATAATTATTTCAGCAATTGGAGAGCCTTTATAATATACTTTCTTTTAATAGTGATTCCCATCAATAAATTAAAAACATATATATAGTTCAATTCAGACATGAGATAAGTATCAAAATCACAAAACCTTGATAAAAGAGCTAAATCAGGAATTAGTTAGTGTTTTAAGACTGGCTAAATTATAGCTTGTGGATCTAGACAAAGGTTATTTATTATTATAAATATAGCTATATATAAACCAAAATACTTGAGAGAGTATATATATATAAAATCAGCTACTGGAACTGTAAAGTATCGCGGCTGAAGCAAAAAGTGATACAAGGGGCTAGCAAACAATAAATGCTTGTTAGTAAGATTCCTTTTCCTACAGCTTTAGTTGTTAGTTTTTTGTTGTTTTCTTTTTACTATATATTTATTTTCTCTAGTGTTATCACTTCGACGATTTTTATTTATGGTTTAACGGTTTTAATTTTTAACACTTTAGCAATATTATAGTTTTTCCTGTAACTCAAAAACCTTTTACATGCTATTCACATGTTTGTTGAGTTCCATTTGTAAGCTAATTTCTTAAAAGAATGCATAATATATTATTTCCATGTGTCTTACTCCGCCATGATAACTCTGGTAGTCGCAAAAATTCCGAAATTGGAAATGTCTGGGAAATCTGAAGTTGAAATTTCCATTCCGGAATCTTGTGGGAAATTTTCAGTATCAATTTCCACTCTCTAATCTATAAGGAAATTAAGGAATTTTCCCAGCGGAAAACTACCCGGAATTTTTCTATTTTTTGCAGTGTTAAATACCCAAATTTCATGAAACTACTCTACAAAAAGTTCTTTTTTAACATACTTTTCAAACGAACTACAAATATAGAATCCTAAAATGTTTTTAGCATAGTCTACTCCTCAAATGGATCTTCTTTCTCAATTGGTTTGGCAACAGCATCGGAGATTCCAGATCTTTTCCATCCGTTCAAAATTAGGTCACGTCGTTTTGCATCTTGTTGTAGAAAGATGTGACCCATGCCGCATGTAGAGGTTTAAGAATACTAATTTTCACGTCTACCTTAATTTCATGTGCGCATGTGCCTTTCTCTATTTGTTTTCTGATCTCGTTTGAGTACCAGTCTTGTGAATTTTTTCGTCGGAATGCTTTGCTTGCTCGGTTCACTGTCAGGTCCAGTGGTTGAAAAATATGCGTCATGTTCGCTAGTACCGGTAACACTTTGCCGTTACTTTCCTCGATTATCTTTTTGACTCCATCAGTCCATTGTCCTTTAAAGACGTCTGCGATTAAAAGCCATTCTTTGTCATTACGCAACTGCAAGGTTTTTCTAGCTGTCTTAACATAAGGAATGATAACTTTGAGTAAAATCTCCTTTGCTTTTTCTTCATTGGACCAATGATTGCTGCTATGCGTCACATTAAATCCCTTTGGAAATGCAAACTTTGGGTGGCACCTCTCTGTTGTCCCCTGATAAATTAACTGCATGGGCAGAAATTTTCCAGATAAGGTAACAGAAAAAGTACCAGTGATTTGTCGGTGGTCAGTGCTTCCAGCAATGGCTACTTGTTTAGATCCTTTTTTCACCATTGTATATTGATTAACCAGACAGTAAGGCAAAGGTGTTTGATCCAGATTTATAATGAGATCGTATGGAATGTCAAAAGTATCAACAATATGCTTAATGCTTTGATAAAAAGTAAAACCAATTTCCTTAACAAACCCTGGTGAGATAGGAACTTTTGCTGTAGTGGCTTTTCGTTTCACAAACCCTATTCGTTTAAAGAGAGACTGTGCCCATGTGAATGAAAATTCAATATTTCCACCATTTTCCTTAAGAAGAGTGCGATCATTGACACTTACAATACCCTTCGCTATACCAATAAGAATGTTATATGACATTGCAGCACCAGATGACTGCATTTCTGTAACTAACTTGATCACTTTTTGATCTATTTCTTCAGGCAATAACTTATAGCCTCCGCGTCTTTTACGCGGAATTGATTCAAGGTTGTCGTCATTTCCATCAGCAAGCTGGCCTTCTTTATATGACTTGATAAATCCGCGAATAGTGGACTCGGCAATTTCGTACTTCTTTGAAGTTGGTCGAATTCCATTAGCTAGTGCCCACTTTGCTATTGCAGCTCTCATATGGCCGTCGTAATCTCCATATCTAGATTAGAATGGAAAGTGGTTTGGGTTGTTATGTTTCAGTTAATGTAACTTCAAAATACTAAAAATTTGGAGCATCCCTCCCTCCCTCCCCCCCCCCCCCTAACGTCTGTCCTATATCTTAGAAAATACTGTAATCAACTAAAAAATTACAAACCATATAGTCAATTTGCCTAATTATTCCGCATGCCCATTCATCCCGCACTTTTAAAAATACAAATATCCACGAAACTAGGTTTCTTTTAGGATAAGTGATGTTTAATTCATGCATTTCAAACATACCCCTGCCTTCTCCCTTTCAAATTTTACTTCTGCCTTCGTCCCCCAGCTAACAACAGCTCTTCAAAGTTTATGCTCCATAATGGCTGCTACGTTGTTTTTCGGAGCGAGTTTACAACTTTTGAACTGATGCACTGTGGGGCTTCAATTCCGGGAAATTAACTTTGCTAAAGGCTATACAGTTAAACAACCTTTCAAAAAATACACACTTTAAAGGTTTTTGAGCGGGCGGATTGCTCAAAATGGGTGCGGGATGATTAGGTGCGGTAAAATTAGGTGACTTTCCTAATCATCCCGCACTTTTACTAAATTGGTCACACAAAACAGAACTAGGAATAGCTAGGCAAAGCAAGCATTTTTAAACCTCTGTTTGATGTGTTAACCCAGTGGAAACCTTTTTAAACGGCGCATGGCCTAAATATCCTGCAAATCTTGTGGATCTGCCGTGGAGCATTTTGATTGGTTGAAAAAGGTTAAACAGTAATTCTTATTGCATCGTTTTATTGACACAACAATGTGTTCGAATATCTTCGAATCGAATGTAACCAAAAACGTAAATAGCAAGATTATATTGGTTGTCTTTCTTTCGCGCTAAAAGATGGTACGGGATGATTAGGAAAAAATGCGGAATAATTAGAGTCTTTTTGGATCGAATCATCCCGCATCGAAAAACAGCTATTTTGTCACTTTGAATAATCGTTTGCTGCTAATTTAAGTGCAAAATGGTAGACAGAGAAGTGACGGAAGTTTTCGCAACGGTACTGCGCAGGGTATCCCGAACGGTTACAAGAAATTTGTAAATTTTCAAAAAGTGCGGAATAATTAGGCAAATTGACTATACCGTTTTTCAAAACCTAAACTCTATTTCTGCCAGCAAAAGATCTTAAAAGTTTAGATTAAGTAATTGTTGATATAGAAGGATGCTTTTATGTCCATATCCATGTCCTGATTTCTCGTTTTATCTCAAACAGATAGCTTGGGTAAGTAAAACTCATCTTTAGTTAATAAAAAAATGAATAACCCTACAGTGTATAAATCAATATATAAGGTTTGCGGAGTGGGTGCGTGGAATCACCCGTTCGCCAGCGAAAATATAGAATGCGTGAAAGCCGGATATTCATTCAACAAAACCTGTTCGCTCTTCATCATGGAGATAAAAAATAACCATAATCCTAACCTTAACCCTAACCCTAAAACATCCCGGACGGAGACCACTCTGTGAAAAGAAAATAGCACCACTGAAAGAATAGTAATTTTTGTTAGTTTTCTTGAAATGAATTCTATCAATGCAATGTATTCTATCAATGCAATGTACAATTTAGTTATATTGCGATTCAAAGACCTTATTACTTCAAATGTCCAGATACCAAACTGTGCTCCCTTGCCTCGTTTTGATGTGGTAATTTGATGAAAATTTTCAGAAATTGGCCCATAGCAATTTTCAGTTGTGAAAACTTAATATCAAGTAATGTCACAATATAAAAAATCAAAACAAGGTCGGGTTTGATAGTCTGATAACGTGTATTTAAAGATTTGATTTTGTGAATGTGGGATGGAGATAGAAAAGAGAAGGAAAACAAAATGCTTTATGAATCAATCATTTCCAGTTCTTTTATGCATAAGTACAGATTCAAAAAAATTCCGACATTCATAGTCGCAAAAAAGAGCATGAACAAAAATGATCTATTATAAAAAAAATAGCTTTTTCGAATGCATAAAGAAACACTAGGAAGTAAAACCAACAAGAAATACATAACAGACATCTTTTAAACTTTGCCAAAATGTTCAGGTAACTTAACCCAGATATAATGAACAACATCCAGTTTTATGTTGAAAATTTAAATGTCAATCAACAAAACTCAATTTGTATACATAAAACTTTCTTATTACTTCAAATGTCCAGATACCAAACTGTGCTCCCTTGCCTCGTTTTGATGTGGTAATTTGATGAAAATTTTCAGAAATTGGCCCATAGCAATTTTCAGTTGTGAAAACTTAATATCAAGTAATGTCACAATATAAAAAATCAAAACAAGGTCGGGTTTGATAGTCTGATAACGTGTATTTAAAGATTTGATTTTGTGAATGTGGGATGGAGATAGAAAAGAGAAGGAAAACAAAATGCTTTATGAATCAATCATTTCCAGTTCTTTTATGCATAAGTACAGATTCAAAAAAATTCCGACATTCATAGTCGCAAAAAAGAGCATGAACAAAAATGATCTATTATAAAAAAAATAGCTTTTTCGAATGCATAAAGAAACACTAGGAAGTAAAACCAACAAGAAATACATAACAGACATCTTTTAAACTTTGCCAAAATGTTCAGGTAACTTAACCCAGATATAATGAACAACATCCAGTTTTATGTTGAAAATTTAAATGTCAATCAACAAAACTCAATTTGTATACATAAAACTTCCTTGAATTCGTCACATATTCCTTTCAAATGAACGGTAACTGATTTGAATCAATGTTTCCTGACCACATATGCTGGAAATGCCTAACACGTCACATTTGTTACTCCTGTCTTGGTTCAGCAGTTCCATTGTTTCAAGTGTACCAGATATTCCACGACTATAGTGATTCGTCTCAATTCATAAATTGATATCAATTACTCTTGATAATGCCTTATACACCTGAAATAGTAAAACCAACAGACAAATTATTAAGAGCATAAATTTCCCATTCACGATACTAAGCAAAATTATTATATATATTTAACAAAATTATTTAACATAATTAGTGTTTTATTTCGTTCGCTTGTGTATACATGTTTATTTATTTAACATATATAATTATATATATTTTATGTAATTATAATTATATACAGTTATATTAATTACGTAACTGGTAATTTTAGAAATAATTCAAGTAGCATTATGTAAAGTAATAACAATAATTACACAAAAACAAATTAACTGATTTGTTTCTTTTGCTCTTCATTGTTGTTTTCTTTTAATTATCTTATCCAATTAAAGAATTTGTAAGCTGCAGCTATTTTAACTTCAGTTATTTCTCTAGAATTTATAAAATTTCACCCAGACACATGTATTAAATACTACTATGGATTTGACTAATTGAATTCCAAATCAGATAATATTTTACAATATATATGATGGATAAAATATTATATATATTGTTTACATTTTTTGTTGTTAAGCAGTCCAATTTGATCATAAAATGTGACTACGATTGTACTCTTTTAAATAGACAAATTCCATGAATGGTGATGTACTGTATACTGTGTTGATGTCTCAGTGATTTAGACATAGAAAATATCAAAGCCATTTTTTTCTGCACACACACATATTCTCCCTAACCTGTCGTCAGCATAAAGTTTATCATATACGAAACATGCAAATCATTTCCCATGAACAATAATAAGCTTGCAATTAAGAATTCAAAAAGGATATATAAATATCTAAAAAGACCTACATTATGAATAAAACTTTATGGGGCATAGTGGTGCTGCACACACCTCATAAACATAAACATTTACATTAGATTTTATCATCATCATTGGACTTTTATGTCTTGTTTTGTGTTGTGTGTGGAAATAAAAACAGTTAGGTGGATCAAAATACAACACGAAGTTGAATAAACATGTCCTAAAGATATTAGCATATAAATATGGAGAAGAAATAGATGCACTTTCAGAAGCTTTGATTTAAATTTTCAAAAGTATCAACAAGCAATATTCTCATTAGCTTACAATATTATCGTAAAGGATAAGAGGTATTCCTTATTCACCATTTTCTAAGTTTTTATAATATCCAGAGTATGTTTCCCACACCATTTTATGTTGAAAACGAATGCACGTGTTTGGAAATGGAAGATTTTTATTTTTTGTAACCACGCTTTCAAAACATGATTAAAAAAGATTGCAAAGCTTCACGTGTTTGTTAAGCAATACTTAAATCTGATTGGGAGAATAAAAATTTTCAATCAAACGATATTTTTTCTTGATCAACTATAAATTTAATGAATGCCAATTTTTTTTCGAAGCAGAGTCATCGAGCGCAAGAAAACAATATTTTACAAGGCTTTGTTGCTCTTACAATTTCAAAACCAAAGATGGCTAAGTTTTATGTGTATATTTGGAGGTCTATTCAATATTTCTCATACATTTTCCGTGTTTGTTTATGTTTTTTTGCCTCCAAAACCGCGCATGGGACTGGGAACGACAACATGATACGTCACATGAAATCCGTCTATATATAATGTTGTTTGCGGAGTAGTTGCGTGTAATCACCCGTTCGCCAGCGAAAATATGGAATGCGTGAAAGCCGGATTTTCATTCGACAAAGACAAACCGAGCGAGTTAAATTCGTAACTGTGTGCGTGAATGCGTATCCATGTCAAACCAAAAGAATGTTACTTTTGTTGGCAAAATAATTAATGCAATGTAAGCCTATCAATACAATGTACTTTTGAGTTATATTGCTATTAAAAATACTCCCGTATATTATTTCAAATGTCGAAATTTTACCAAACCGTACTCCCACCTCGTTTTGATGTGGTAATTTGATGAAAATTACACAATTAGCTAGCATATCAAAATATAAATAGTCAAAATGTGGTTGGGTTTAATAGTCTGATAGTGTTTTTTTTTAAGAATTTGATAATGCGAACGTGAGATGGAGATGGAAAAGAGAAGGAATAATAAAATAAAATACTTTATGAATCAATAATTTTCAGTTCTTTCATACATAAGTACAGATTCAAAAAATTTTGACACTCACAGTTGTAAAAGTATCCTGCGTAAATAGTAGATATACACACTCAAATATTATCAAATAAAGAAGACCAGGAAGTTGAAACCAACAAGAAATACAACAGGCATATTCCAAACTTTTTCCAAAAATGTTTACATTAACCCAGAGATGACAATCAACATTCAGTTAATTGAAACTTTAAAAGTCAAAGAAAATTCAATTTAAAACATGCTTTAATGTGTCGTTCCTTTCAAATGAATTATCACTGAAGATATCTTTGAATGAATGCTTCCGGAGTATTATTTTTTAACACTTCACTTTGACATTAGTTACTCCTATCTTTGGTTCAGCCCTTCCATTTCAAGTGTACGAGATGTCCAGCAATTATACATTTCCTCTTCATTCATACATTGATAATGTGATATATATACACCTGAAATAGTAAAACAACATATTAATTAATAAGAGCATAAAATTTCCCATTCACAAAATGATAGTAATAAGTTATTAATGTGATTTTTCCTAAGTAAAATCATTTTATGTAATGTTATATTATTAGGTTTTTTGAGCGGGCGGATTGCTCAAAATGGGTGCGGGATGATTAGGTGCGGTAAAATTAGGTGACTTTCCTAATCATCCCGCACTTTTACTAAATTGGTCACACAAAACAGAACTAGGAATAGCTAGGCAAAGCAAGCATTTTTAAACCTCTGTTTGATGTGTTAACCCAGTGGAAACCTTTTTAAACGGCGCATGGCCTAAATATCCTGCAAATCTTGTGGATCTGCCGTGGAGCATTTTGATTGGTTGAAAAAGGTTAAACAGTAATTCTTATTGCATCGTTTTATTGACACAACAATGTGTTCGAATATCTTCGAATCGAATGTAACCAAAAACGTAAATAGCAAGATTATATTGGTTGTCTTTCTTTCGCGCTAAAAGATGGTACGGGATGATTAGGAAAAAATGCGGAATAATTAGAGTCTTTTTGGATCGAATCATCCCGCATCGAAAAACAGCTATTTTGTCACTTTGAATAATCGTTTGCTGCTAATTTAAGTGCAAAATGGTAGACAGAGAAGTGACGGAAGTTTTCGCAACGGTACTGCGCAGGGTATCCCGAACGGTTACAAGAAATTTGTAAATTTTCAAAAAGTGCGGAATAATTAGGCAAATTGACTATACCGTTTTTCAAAACCTAAACTCTATTTCTGCCAGCAAAAGATCTTAAAAGTTTAGATTAAGTAATTGTTGATATAGAAGGATGCTTTTATGTCCATATCCATGTCCTGATTTCTCGTTTTATCTCAAACAGATAGCTTGGGTAAGTAAAACTCATCTTTAGTTAATAAAAAAATGAATAACCCTACAGTGTATAAATCAATATATAAGGTTTGCGGAGTGGGTGCGTGGAATCACCCGTTCGCCAGCGAAAATATAGAATGCGTGAAAGCCGGATATTCATTCAACAAAACCTGTTCGCTCTTCATCATGGAGATAAAAAATAACCATAATCCTAACCTTAACCCTAACCCTAAAACATCCCGGACGGAGACCACTCTGTGAAAAGAAAATAGCACCACTGAAAGAATAGTAATTTTTGTTAGTTTTCTTGAAATGAATTCTATCAATGCAATGTATTCTATCAATGCAATGTACAATTTAGTTATATTGCGATTCAAAGACCTTATTACTTCAAATGTCCAGATACCAAACTGTGCTCCCTTGCCTCGTTTTGATGTGGTAATTTGATGAAAATTTTCAGAAATTGGCCCATAGCAATTTTCAGTTGTGAAAACTTAATATCAAGTAATGTCACAATATAAAAAATCAAAACAAGGTCGGGTTTGATAGTCTGATAACGTGTATTTAAAGATTTGATTTTGTGAATGTGGGATGGAGATAGAAAAGAGAAGGAAAACAAAATGCTTTATGAATCAATCATTTCCAGTTCTTTTATGCATAAGTACAGATTCAAAAAAATTCCGACATTCATAGTCGCAAAAAAGAGCATGAACATAAATGATCTATTATAAAAAAAATAGCTTTTTCGAATGCATAAAGAAACACTAGGAAGTAAAACCAACAAGAAATACATAACAGACATCTTTTAAACTTTGCCAAAATGTTCAGGTAACTTAACCCAGATATAATGAACAACATCCAGTTTTATGTTGAAAATTTAAATGTCAATCAACAAAACTCAATTTGTATACATAAAACTTCCTTATTACTTCAAATGTCCAGATACCAAACTGTGCTCCCTTGCCTCGTTTTGATGTGGTAATTTGATGAAAATTTTCAGAAATTGGCCCATAGCAATTTTCAGTTGTGAAAACTTAATATCAAGTAATGTCACAATATAAAAAATCAAAACAAGGTCGGGTTTGATAGTCTGATAACGTGTATTTAAAGATTTGATTTTGTGAATGTGGGATGGAGATAGAAAAGAGAAGGAAAACAAAATGCTTTATGAATCAATCATTTCCAGTTCTTTTATGCATAAGTACAGATTCAAAAAAATTCCGACATTCATAGTCGCAAAAAAGAGCATGAACAAAAATGATCTATTATAAAAAAAATAGCTTTTTCGAATGCATAAAGAAACACTAGGAAGTAAAACCAACAAGAAATACATAACAGACATCTTTTAAACTTTGCCAAAATGTTCAGGTAACTTAACCCAGATATAATGAACAACATCCAGTTTTATGTTGAAAATTTAAATGTCAATCAACAAAACTCAATTTGTATACATAAAACTTCCTTGAATTCGTCACATATTCCTTTCAAATGAACGGTAACTGATTTGAATCAATGTTTCCTGACCACATATGCTGGAAATGCCTAACACGTCACATTTGTTACTCCTGTCTTGGTTCAGCAGTTCCATTGTTTCAAGTGTACCAGATATTCCACGACTATAGTGATTCGTCTCAATTCATAAATTGATATCAATTACTCTTGATAATGCCTTATACACCTGAAATAGTAAAACCAACAGACAAATTATTAAGAGCATAAATTTCCCATTCACGATACTAAGCAAAATTATTATATATATTTAACAAAATTATTTAACATAATTAGTGTTTTATTTCGTTCGCTTGTGTATACATGTTTATTTATTTAACATATATAATTATATATATTTTATGTAATTATAATTATATACAGTTATATTAATTACGTAACTGGTAATTTTAGAAATAATTCAAGTAGCATTATGTAAAGTAATAACAATAATTACACAAAAACAAATTAACTGATTTGTTTCTTTTGCTCTTCATTGTTGTTTTCTTTTAATTATCTTATCCAATTAAAGAATTTGTAAGCTGCAGCTATTTTAACTTCAGTTATTTCTCTAGAATTTATAAAATTTCACCCAGACACATGTATTAAATACTACTATGGATTTGACTAATTGAATTCCAAATCAGATAATATTTTACAATATATATGATGGATAAAATATTATATATATTGTTTACATTTTTTGTTGTTAAGCAGTCCAATTTGATCATAAAATGTGACTACGATTGTACTCTTTTAAATAGACAAATTCCATGAATGGTGATGTACTGTATACTGTGTTGATGTCTCAGTGATTTAGACATAGAAAATATCAAAGCCATTTTTTTCTGCACACACACATATTCTCCCTAACCTGTCGTCAGCATAAAGTTTATCATATACGAAACATGCAAATCATTTCCCATGAACAATAATAAGCTTGCAATTAAGAATTCAAAAAGGATATATAAATATCTAAAAAGACCTACATTATGAATAAAACTTTATGGGGCATAGTGGTGCTGCACACACCTCATAAACATAAACATTTACATTAGATTTTATCATCATCATTGGACTTTTATGTCTTGTTTTGTGTTGTGTGTGGAAATAAAAACAGTTAGGTGGATCAAAATACAACACGAAGTTGAATAAACATGTCCTAAAGATATTAGCATATAAATATGGAGAAGAAATAGATGCACTTTCAGAAGCTTTGATTTAAATTTTCAAAAGTATCAACAAGCAATATTCTCATTAGCTTACAATATTATCGTAAAGGATAAGAGGTATTCCTTATTCACCATTTTCTAAGTTTTTATAATATCCAGAGTATGTTTCCCACACCATTTTATGTTGAAAACGAATGCACGTGTTTGGAAATGGAAGATTTTTATTTTTTGTAACCACGCTTTCAAAACATGATTAAAAAAGATTGCAAAGCTTCACGTGTTTGTTAAGCAATACTTAAATCTGATTGGGAGAATAAAAATTTTCAATCAAACGATATTTTTTCTTGATCAACTATAAATTTAATGAATGCCAATTTTTTTTCGAAGCAGAGTCATCGAGCGCAAGAAAACAATATTTTACAAGGCTTTGTTGCTCTTACAATTTCAAAACCAAAGATGGCTAAGTTTTATGTGTATATTTGGAGGTCTATTCAATATTTCTCATACATTTTCCGTGTTTGTTTATGTTTTTTTGCCTCCAAAACCGCGCATGGGACTGGGAACGACAACATGATACGTCACATGAAATCCGTCTATATATAATGTTGTTTGCGGAGTAGTTGCGTGTAATCACCCGTTCGCCAGCGAAAATATGGAATGCGTGAAAGCCGGATTTTCATTCGACAAAGACAAACCGAGCGAGTTAAATTCGTAACTGTGTGCGTGAATGCGTATCCATGTCAAACCAAAAGAATGTTACTTTTGTTGGCAAAATAATTAATGCAATGTAAGCCTATCAATACAATGTACTTTTGAGTTATATTGCTATTAAAAATACTCCCGTATATTATTTCAAATGTCGAAATTTTACCAAACCGTACTCCCACCTCGTTTTGATGTGGTAATTTGATGAAAATTACACAATTAGCTAGCATATCAAAATATAAATAGTCAAAATGTGGTTGGGTTTAATAGTCTGATAGTGTTTTTTTTTAAGAATTTGATAATGCGAACGTGAGATGGAGATGGAAAAGAGAAGGAATAACAAAATAAAATAAAATACTTTATGAATCAATAATTTTCAGTTCTTTCATACATAAGTACAGATTCAAAAAATTTTGACACTCACAGTTGTAAAAGTATCCTGCGTAAATAGTAGATATACACACTCAAATATTATCAAATAAAGAAGACCAGGAAGTTGAAACCAACAAGAAATACAACAGGCATATTCCAAACTTTTTCCAAAAATGTTTACATTAACCCAGAGATGACAATCAACATTCAGTTAATTGAAACTTTAAAAGTCAAAGAAAATTCAATTTAAAACATGCTTTAATGTGTCGTTCCTTTCAAATGAATTATCACTGAAGATATCTTTGAATGAATGCTTCCGGAGTATTATTTTTTAACACTTCACTTTGACATTAGTTACTCCTATCTTTGGTTCAGCCCTTCCATTTCAAGTGTACGAGATGTCCAGCAATTATACATTTCCTCTTCATTCATACATTGATAATGTGATATATATACACCTGAAATAGTAAAACAACATATTAATTAATAAGAGCATAAAATTTCCCATTCACAAAATGATAGTAATAAGTTATTAATGTGATTTTTCCTAAGTAAAATCATTTTATGTAATGTTATATTATTAGGTTTTTTGAGCGGGCGGATTGCTCAAAATGGGTGCGGGATGATTAGGTGCGGTAAAATTAGGTGACTTTCCTAATCATCCCGCACTTTTACTAAATTGGTCACACAAAACAGAACTAGGAATAGCTAGGCAAAGCAAGCATTTTTAAACCTCTGTTTGATGTGTTAACCCAGTGGAAACCTTTTTAAACGGCGCATGGCCTAAATATCCTGCAAATCTTGTGGATCTGCCGTGGAGCATTTTGATTGGTTGAAAAAGGTTAAACAGTAATTCTTATTGCATCGTTTTATTGACACAACAATGTGTTCGAATATCTTCGAATCGAATGTAACCAAAAACGTAAATAGCAAGATTATATTGGTTGTCTTTCTTTCGCGCTAAAAGATGGTACGGGATGATTAGGAAAAAATGCGGAATAATTAGAGTCTTTTTGGATCGAATCATCCCGCATCGAAAAACAGCTATTTTGTCACTTTGAATAATCGTTTGCTGCTAATTTAAGTGCAAAATGGTAGACAGAGAAGTGACGGAAGTTTTCGCAACGGTACTGCGCAGGGTATCCCGAACGGTTACAAGAAATTTGTAAATTTTCAAAAAGTGCGGAATAATTAGGCAAATTGACTATACCGTTTTTCAAAACCTAAACTCTATTTCTGCCAGCAAAAGATCTTAAAAGTTTAGATTAAGTAATTGTTGATATAGAAGGATGCTTTTATGTCCATATCCATGTCCTGATTTCTCGTTTTATCTCAAACAGATAGCTTGGGTAAGTAAAACTCATCTTTAGTTAATAAAAAAATGAATAACCCTACAGTGTATAAAAAAGGAGAAAAGCGCAAGCCTACTTCTTTTCTTTGTAACTTCTTTTGATGTTTGACTAACTTGTTTTAAAATTTCAACTTCTTCAGCCGTCGACAAACCTGCAGCACTGGCACTAACTGCAAAAGCAGTAGCTTTAGGTTTAAAATATGCTTTAATAGACATTTTATTGGCAATCAGAAGCGAGAATTTATATGTTAACTAGTGTTCGTGTGATAAAATTCAAACGTTTTATTTTCACAACAAATTCGAACATATAAAAATGGAACTTACAAATGGAACGTTTTAAGTTCTACGCTGATTCGAAGAAAATGATTCGAAAACAAACCTCTAAAAAGTTCAGGCAGTTCAGCCGTGTAGGTAAAAACAACATTAATCATGAGTATAGTTTGTGTTGTATGTGACAGTTCAACAAAGTATAAGTGTATGAAATGCCACACTCGTGTTTGCAACAAATCATTAAATTGCTCAATTCCAGTGTCTGAAGATTTTCCGGGATGGGAAGCGTTTCAACAGATTTCGCTCTGCAAACAACGTAACTCAGAAGCATTTACTACAGCTGAAAAAACTGAACCAACTACTACAAAAGATGATGAGGTTGTTATTGTCCAAGTACGTGAAGGAGAATTGAAAGAAAAAAAGAATGGACTATCAAACACAAAAGATATGAAAGTAGAAGAAGCTAGGGAACCAGAAGGAGAGTTTGTGAAAGTGTTTTGTGCAAGCAGAGGGTATCATGTTTACAGAGAGATCTGGCGACCAAAAATAAATCAATATTTACATATACACCCAGAGAAAAAGAATTTGCACGATCCTTATCTGATGGGCATACACGCAAATTTGCCTGGAAAAATAACGGAAAAAACCTTGGTGGGTCATGTTCCTAGAGACATTTCGCGTTTTTGTTGCTTTTACTCTAAATATGGTGGTGATTTGTCAGCAATTGTAAGGAAAGCAAAATTTCGTCGAAGTCCCCTGCCACAAGGGGGACTTGAAATACCGATAACTCTATACATAAGTAAACGTGATTGCAGTGACAAGATCTACAATCAAATGAAAGATTTCGTTAATGAATATTATTTAGAGCCGGAACGAATTCCCATAAAGGATGAATTCCAAGAACAATTTGATGAAATTGAATTGTAAAAACTTCTCTACTGTATATATATAGCATATGTAGCAGGAAAAATAGGTATTTTCGGACAAAAATAATGATTTTTCTATTTCATCTTTCTTTTTGGTTAAACCTTTTCGCGCAGTCTGAAATTCGCGCGGATTCAAATTCGCGCAGCTAGGCTCTGCACGAATTTTAGATTTTAAGACTGAGTAAGGTACCTCATCATGATGAAGTAGCAGCTGTTTTTGTTGGTGAAGATGGTGCACCACAATTACCTCGAGACATTGTTGTTTACCCTCGAGATAGACCATTGCAGGAATTGCCTTTTCAATCACCTAATATCGATCCAATGGTGTATCCAGTATTTTTTCCAAGAGGAGAGTTGGGTTGGAGTTCCGACATTCCTCATATAACAGAATATGCAGTAGGTCAGCAACGTCGCACGACCATGCTGCAATATTACACATTTAGGTTTGCATTTAGAGATGCGTTTAGCCCCATCTTAAAAGGTAAAAGATTACTTTAACAATATGCCGTGGATAGCTATTGTAAAGTTGAAGCTAATCGTTTGCATTTCATACGGATGAACCAGGCAGCTCTTCGGGTTGAACAATATCAAGGCCTTATTGATCATCTTGCCAATGTTGCGCAAAATCGTGGCCTTCATGCAGGCAGACCAGTAATTCTACCTTCTTCATTTCAGGGTGGTCCAAGAGCCATGCCACAAAATGATCAAGATGCTATGGCTATGGTCACTAAAATGGGAAAACCAAATTTCGTTTGCAATTTCACGTGCAATCCCAAATGGCGAGAAATTACTGAAAATTTGGATAATGAGCCAGCACATTATCAACCTGACTTGGTTGCACGAGTTTTTAATTTAAAATTGAAATCACTCTTAGTGGATATAACTCAAAATGGTGTTTTGGGCAAATCCATTTCTCACCTGTATGTTATTGAGTTTCACAAATGTTCTTTTCCTCATGTACATATTCTTATCCATTTAGCTCAAGAGGCCAAACTGCAGAAAACTGATGATATTGATAGCTTAATTTCTGCGGAAATACCAGATCCTGAAAATGAACCAGAGCTACATAACATCATTAGATCATGTATGATTCATGGTCCCTTTGGGAAAGCAAATCCTAATTCAGTCTGCATGGGAGATGATGGCAACTGTACCAAGAATTTTCCAAAGCCATTCTGTGATTCAACCCAATTGAATGCAAATGGATCCAATGTATCGCAGACACAATGATGGTCGTACAGTAACATAATGGCTGGAAAACGTAAAACTGTTACTAGAAAAACATTTCTAAAGTGGCAACAGGCAGATGATTTCGACTTCGAAGTAGATGAGAATGACGATTTGAGTGTCCTGAGATGTAAAGTTTGCACAACTTACATAGGGGAAATTAGAAAGGAGGCACGAAAAAGGAACATTTGTGGCAATGTTTTAGATGGTATCCTCAACTATACTGATGGTGTAAAGTATATTCACAAAGCCAACTTTGACAAGCACATTAAATCTGGTTCACTTCATTCTTGGGCAAAGGCGACATACACAAAGACAACAACTGAGTCACAAAAGCTTTTGGAACCTAACCAAATAACTATTGATGACACGATCGAGAGCTCAGCAAGAGGAAATTATGAAAAGCTTGTTAGAACAGCGCTCCATATCGCTTTAAAAGAAAAGCCATACTCCGATTTTCCTCACTTGATTGATTTACAAAAGAGCAATGGTTTAAAATTTCTTCAAGGGAAGACACATAGAAAAGCATGCGCTGAATTTGTTGAATCCTTGGCTGATGTTGTGAGATCAGATTTAAAGGACATACTTCATAAAGCAAATTTCTACTATACACTGTTCGATGGTTCACAGCCTAAAAAGACGTATTCCGAAAAAGAGCTGTTGTATGTGAAAGTATTAATTCAAGGAAAGCCTGTTGATCTTCTGTGCAAGTGCATCCACATGGAAGACTATGGCTCGGATGCAAGCGACTTGAAACGTGCTTTCGATGATACTCTCACAAAGGATTATAAACTTGCACTACTTGTTTCGCATTGTGCTGATGGTGCAAGTGTCAATATGGGAAGATATAATGGCGCCTGCAGCAAAATGAAAGTTGACCGTCCATGGTTGTTGATTATTCACTGTGCAAACCATCGTCTAGAATTGGCTATTTCTGATGCCTACAAGCTGGAACCAAATTTTAAAGAAATGGACACTTTCTTGCTTCAAGTCTATCAACTCTTTAAAAACAGTGGCAAGCTAAAACGCCTGCTGCATACCATTGCTCTAAACCTGAATGTTACAGCTGTGTCGTTTGTTAAGAGCCATGGAACAAGGTTCCAAAACCACAAATATAGGGCAATGAAGGCTCTTATCATAAATTTGGTTCCGTTTTATCTCCTCTGTGAAAATGCTGTAGCTGGTGGACGCGAAGTCTGTAGATTGGCGACAACGCTTTCAACTCTACGAGGCTTCTTTGAAAAGCTACAAAGTTACAAGTATCTTGCTGGGATGCATTTTTATCACAAAGCAATTCGTATCACAGCCCATCTTTCTTTCGCCATACAGACGCAAAATCCTTTAGTTATCGATGTAGTTGATTCAATCAAAGAATGCCTTGAAAAATTGGAGGAGGTAGCAACAGATACAAATGAATTGCCATTTCCGTTTACACAAAACGAAGATGACGACACATTAACAATTGAAGCAAAGTCAACAAATTTGCCGGCAACCCAAACCTTCCGGGACCAAAATCAACTTACGGAAAACAGAAGGCTAAAGCTATGAAGTGTATTACGATGCACAAGGAGAATATTACAATTAAAAAAGTTAATCAGGTAACTTTTCATGTACAATGAATTTTTTGATTACCTTAACTCTTTTGGGTCCATATTATTTTGGGATATAAGCAATTACACAGAGGAAAACTCAAGAAAACCAGTGTCTTTTTTTATTTTGATACTTAATAATTTTTTTTCAGGGACGGACAAGTGTGCAACAAATTCGAAATCGCTTATTGCCAACTATCATTGAATCCATAACTCAGTGCTTTGAGTCTTTTGAAGATGGTGTTTTCAAGGACATGGTGATCATAGATCATCATAGATAGGACCATGAGAATGCAATGTATGGGATTGAGGAAATCAACCGTCTAGCCAATCATTTCTCTGAGCCATTAAAAGTTCACGATTTAGACATTCAGGCAGCGCTGTTTGAATTTCGCCAATTGAAAAATCTTGTGCATGGGAAATATGCGCATATGCAACAACCAACATCTTTATGGAATGTGATCTTCCAGAATCATCGCGACGCTTTCCCGAATATTTTGCTGGTACTGGAAATTATATTATATATCAGCTGTTCATCAAGCAATGTTGAACGTGGATTCAGCACTCTGAATCGAATCCTGACAGCATCACGTTCAAGTCTTGGCAAAAAGCACAGCGACGATTTGATGATGCTTAGAGTCAATGTACCAACTCTTGTTGCTCTGGATCCCAATTATGCAGAGAAATTGGTACAGAAAACTGTTAACAACTTTTTAAAGCAGAAACGTTACAACAAAACCAAGTCTAGTGCCTCAAGTAAGCAGTGGAAAAGTTGTGATGTTACCAAACTTGAAGATTTATTTCTTCCTCAAAAAAGAGCTCAGTCGAAATCCCTGATTGTTGCGTTGTTCCCCAAAACACTTCTATTATATCGGTGATGTATGACGGATTGGAACTTCACGAATATGCTGCCACAGCCATTTTAACACCAGCAAACGAGCAATCGTGAATCATTAACAATGAGGTGTTGGAAAGATTGCCGGGCAATGCAGTTTGTTATTACAGTGCTGATGAGGGGGTATGTGACGATGAAGACGAGCAGCAAAATTATCCGCTTGATTTTTTAAATAGCATAACGCCGTCAGGCATGCCTCCTTATTGTTTGAAGCTTAAAGTTGGGGCTATTATTATGCTCTTGAAGAACCTAAATATCAGGAAGGGTTTCTGTAATGGCACACGCTTGATTATCCGTGAACTTCAGGCAATTTTATTAAAGCTGAAGTTTTGACAGGGTCAGCAGTTGGAGAAATCATTTTCATAACCAGGGTTGAACTGTCACCTTCAGATACAGGTATGCCTTTTACGCAGACAGTTGCCTATCCGTTTGGCCTACTCTTTTATTATTAACAAAAGCTCAAACATTTGATAAAATTGGTTTGTTTTTGCAGAGTCCGTGTTTTTCTCGCGGTCAGCTATATGTCGCATGTTCCAGGGCAAAGGCATTTGATAATGTGAAGATCAAAGTTGCTGCTACTGGGAAACAAGGTTATATCAATGGAAAGATGTATACTCAAAATGTTGTCTTTTCACAAGTATTACAGTAACTTAATTCAGCATATCTTTTTTTTTCATCTATATACTTGGTATGTGCAAAGGATTTGGATTATGATTTTCAAAGATACCGGAATAGTAAATATATCAGTTTCTGGTTGTACATTGATGGTATCGTCACTCATTTGGGAGTGATATGCATTGCAGCTGTTTAGAAGCAGTTTTTCCTCTTTAGCATCATGACTTTTATACTGTCATATATACTGTCATGAGTTTTCCTATAGTGTCTGTTGCTCAACTGTTAATGATTGATATTATGGTGTTAATTTGTTAATTCAATGACATTTTCTTTGTTGCAATGCTGAATATGGATGTAAAGATATGCTTTTCTAGTTACTTAACTATTTTGCCTAAAAAACAGTTTATTTCTGTATGTTTGTTTTTTAGGCGGAGTCCCATTGACTTACGTTCACGTCGTGTACTCTGTTACCATGGGTGATGCATGCATTCTTCTCCTGCATCTTAATTTTGTTTGTGGCAGTAACAGCTATTATGACAAGTTCTTGCATGCACCATCCATGAACCAAAAGTATGGGCATTCATCCTTTTACCTTTGTGAAAATTAATTCTAAGTTGTTTCTTTTTTTAGTGAACTAACTATTATTATTGCCTAAATTATTATGGCTGTGGCACGTGACGGTAAATACTTCTATGCTTTTTATACTGTTGTTTTTGAATACATAATTAATTTTTCACTGTTTTATTGCAGGTCCTAATTCAACTGATGTTGCAAGTAAGCATATAGAGCTTTTCAATATATTTGGAATTATTGAATGCAGTTTAAATCCGTGTAATAATGCATACTATTGTATTATAGTGATTCAGGATGGGGTTCAAGACACTGTTAAGTTTTCAAAACAAAACTGCAAATATATCAAAGAAAAAGAAACGACGGTTTCTTAAGAACAGCTGTGTTTTATATTTTAGTGTCAGATGACATTTCACCAGAAGGTAACAAGAATTATTGCTTTAATACAATACCATTAGCCTTACTATGAATTACTATAATGGTTTCATTAATTTTAGAGGAAAGACAAATACTAGGAGAGGGTAACAATAATAAAAGATTTTTTGCATTTGCATTTAATTCTTTTCATCTATCTACCTATGTTTTTCATCCCTTTAATTAATGGCTCACTTTTTTTAGAACCTCACAATCCTAACGAAGCAGCCAATCGTAAGTAAAACAAATTTTTCTAGTAAAACTCAATTGAACTTTTTATTGGAAATAATAATACTCAGCGTCAATTCACTTTCTTTTTTAGATAATAAGGAAACAGAAAAACCAGCCAATGGTACATATTTTTACATAGATTTATTCTCAGTCTCAACAGCAAGTGTCATGCATCGTTGCATGTGTTTATTGAATCTTCTGAGAAGTGAATTGTTAAAATTAAAATAAATAAAATTAGCAATTATTCTTTTTTTAGAAAATATGAAACCTGATAATCGTAAGTGAAATAAATATCTTATTTTATCTTAATTATCTTAATTCATTAGTAATATTTCTTTCTTACGTTGTAGTTACAAGAAAACAGTTTTGTACGTACCGCAAAACCCACCCAGGACCGCGTACCTCCTGCGCGTTCTGGGTATGGCGCAAGAACGGTGGGAAAGATCGTGAGGGGTTTGTTCCACCCCCTCCAAAATCTAATAGGAGACCAAAAAATAGTTATAGTCAACGTCCCAGCAAATATTCGGGTTTGAGTACCCAATATTTTATAGAAAACGTTATTTTTATATAATGGTATGGAACTACCATACACAGAGCTCAAACTTTTTCATTAAAACTAATTTTCTTTGTTTTGAAAACATATTTGCCTGGTGGAAGTCTATGAACTAAATAACTTCATTTCTTTTTTGTTGTTAGTGTATCTTTAAATTGGGATTAATGCCCATTGCCCATTAATGATACTAGATAATGATTCATGGTTGTGTATGGTAGTTCCATATCGTCGTTATTTATGTTGATAGTTGTAGTTTAAATTAAGTTAGAATATAGGTTGTATATACTTCTTTTGATCTTTATTTAACTATCCTGTAGGCTGTTTTGTGAAATGACTAATGCTAAAAATTAGTTCATAGTTTATTGAGGACAAACAGCCATATTGCATGTGAGTTAAAGATAATGAACTGTTATATGGAGTGCTGAGGATTTATACTATGCTGATGCCATAACACAAAATAATGAATGCCGTAAACAAATATAAACTGAAGAAAAATATACCCTAACAATGCTTCTTTTTGTAGTACAATTGCAATACAATACATAATCCATTCTTCTCTTAACTAACCTTCTCAACATCATAGTTTAACCATGTGTTTCATTTCTACATTTATATGTTTCGTCTTTTTCTTTTCTGACCTAAAAGAGAAAGATTTCAGTAAAGAACAGCTACAATACTTACTACTACTGCAACCATAAGCAAACCAAAACAAAAGGCATAAATGGCTGGCAGAAAGGCATGCAGACAAAGCATCAAACATCGTCAATAGATACAATTTGACAGCATAACATGTTCCCTACTTCCACAGCCATGAGGAAGGAAAACAGCCATAGCTGTGGGACCATTTTTAGTTGATCTTTAAATAAATAAATTAAATCATATCTTCTTTGCTAACTATAAAAATAATAATAGCGTGTTACCAAAACAAATTAATCTCGTCTCAGTTTTTCATCCAGCAGCATATATATACATACCAAACGAAAGAATTATTTTGACTCGTATACTAAGATATCTATATATTCAAAGCTATAGTATTTAATCTTTCAAAACTAAATTAAAACCATTCCTTACTGTGTAAATAAACATCATTTTGTTCTGCATTTCTTCACTACACTTACTTCTGTATAGCCATATTTGATAACTAAAACGTAAACAAACATTTAAATACATTTAAATACAAATACATATACATAACTTGTTCTTTTATTAACCGAAAATATAAGATTTATAATAATACCTTGTTCGTTCGATCTTTCTGCAGTTAATTTTTAAAAACTTCACTGCACTTCTGTATATCTAAATATGATTTTTCATTGTAAACAAACAACTAACTCACTTACACGTGCTACCCGTGTTCTTTTATTAATCTAAAATACAATAGGAGTAAAAGTTTAGCAATAAACACGATAATAAAACGTTTTATAATAATAAAACATTCGTATGCATACAAACCTGTTTTTCTTCGTGAAGCTCACAACGAAGAAATGAAAACCCGTTATTAACGACCGAAATTTTTGGAATTTGTCAGCCAATCAAAACAGCGCATTTTAAGAGTTTTCCTGTATTAGCCAATGAAATCGATCAGCGGCAGGATTTCCCCATTTACTAATCGTAAAAAAACGCTCTCGCCTCTGCGTGGTTTTACTACGAAAAGGGAAAAATAAGAAGGATTTGACCGTGAAAAAAACCCAAATATATCACTCTCTAAAATAAAAGTGGTATGCACAAAGCGAATTAGTATAATAAGATAGTATCCCGTGTAAAAAATTTTTACGGGTTTTAATTCTGAAAGTGACGTCTCAAACTTGCTGTCGAAAAATTAAATGACATCATGATGAACTCCCACATGACTTCCTCCCTCATAGTTGTTTTCCTGCTGAGTATGATCTGCAATCTTTATAACTATTCTTCCTTTTCTCATCCCTCTCATCTGTCTTTATAACTGCTCTCATTTCTCATCATCCCATGTTCAGCATGCATCCAGTTCATGAAAAATAAAATGAAGAATTGGCAATGATAAGTTTGCCCATGTTGTAGAGTATTGAATATAACTGGTAATAATTTTTACCAGTTTTAGTCAATGTGAGTTGAACCGAGAGAGAGGATTAGTCAATTAAATATTTACCAACTATTTACCTAATCATAATGAAAATTTTTACCCAGGAGACGCGAATCTATATATTAATAGCCGATTCTCTGTCTGTTTGTTCATTTGTAAGTCACGCAAAATGGTAGATGTGAACTGCAAAAGAAAGTCACCAATGTAAGATCACACATAAATTATTTCGTCAGTGTGAAACCATTGTATTGAGACCCTAATCGAATGCGACGTTTAGGGAAAATTATCCCGGTAGCCAATTGGGATAACCGACGTTTTTTGGGGTCTGCGATACAGGCAATGGGGTGACGAAAAATTTGGGTCTAATTTTTTGGGGGAGGGGTCTGTGACGTCATCAAAATCCTTGACCAATGATATCTCTGTAACGGTTGATCGTAGCAGAACGATCCCATACATTTATTTGATCAGTTTTTCGAGCTCTACAACATGGGAACACTTTCGGTTGCCAATTCCTTAATTTTATTTTTCGTGAACTCAACGCATGCTGAACATGGGCGGCGAACGACGCCGCCTTCGCGGCTAATTATAGACAAACATCGCAACACTTAAAATGCCCTACTATTGACCGAAAACTATTTTTTTGATAAACAGAAAATGCAAAGTAACTCCTGCGTAAAACAAATCATAATAAAACTAATGCAAATCCATAGACCAAAGAATCCAACATCCCACTATTATAATAATGCGTATAAATGCATATGCGTATCACTGGAACTGAACCGAATAAAGGTTTCGAAAACTTATTTTTTACCCTAGAGACGCAAAACAAACATTGCAACACTTAAAATGCCCTACTTCAGACCAAAATCATGTTTTCACATGCAGAAGATTTAATGCAGAAACAAATGGCAATACAACAAAGAATTATATATATATATATTGTATATGCAGAAAAGAAGTAACTTTACGAAATGTGAATTGAAAACAAATCGATACCTTCCAACTGTGTTTTTTTTGTGCGGAAGTTACATTGGACAGCAACCATAAATGAATTTTTGAAATGATATTGTCTACTCTTCCCATAACCATCAACATCATGATAAAAACCATGAGTTTCATTTCTTTAACGGTTTACATGCTTTTTTATTATTCTTATCTAAAAAATATTTCAGTTGTATAAAAATTCAAAGAAAGATAATCATGCTATGACAGATTGGAAAGTCTATAAAAGCAACCATTACTGTGAGTCAAAACATTAAAATAATAAAAATAATTGAAACAATGAAATGCCCTACCGCAAAGCTATAATTTAATACCGAAAAGATAAAAAGTAACAGATAAAAACATAATGCAAAACTTATATACTCAGGCATAGTACGTAAACAATTACCAAACACAAAATAATGTGTAATCATGACAAAATATAAGAATTCATCCAGCAATGCAATGCTTCTTTTCTTATAGCACAGTCATATCACATATTGTACAGCAAAAAATAATGTGTTTCTGAAATATAATCCATTCCTCTGTTAACTAACCCTTGCAACATCATAATTTAACCATGTGCTTCATTTCTTTAATGGTTTCTATACACTTTTTCTTTTCTGACCTAAAAGAAAAAGATTTCAGTGAAGAACAGCTGCTACAATCCACACTGCAACAGCCATATTGAAGCAAACAAAAGCAAAACACATAAATGACAGACAGGTATAGAGACAAACAACCAAACATCGTCAATAAAATATACAGGAAAATTTACTAAAAAGCAGATATGGTTGAAATGAGAGATAAGACTGCATAACATGTTCCCCATTTCCACAGTCATGAGAACCATTTTTAATAAATAAATCTTCTTTGCTAACTAATGGCACGCATTACCAAAACAAATTTTTACTGCGCTCATAATTCGTAACCTCCCCCTTTCTATGTACTTCCCCCTTTCAAATTTATATCTACCCCCCCCCCCCCCTGATTTACCGGCCCTTTGGATGTACTACCGACCCCTTGACAAAACTTGGCAACACTTAAAATTGAATTATTTTCCCAAAACAACATCATGTTTAATTATTATGAAGCTCTGGGAATGTCAATGTTTCTAAAAATAAAAACACACTGGAAAGGTACAGACCTATAACTAAATAACTATAAATACACATAACTTGAGAAGTATCATATAATAACTATATATTGTTTTCTTTTTTTAAATATCAACAGAAATAAAGAACAGTCGAGCGTACCTGTTGGCTGAGATAAAAACAATCTTCTAATGTATTTTAAAAAGGGAGTAGTTTCCTTTAACTGGTGAGTTTAAAATGAGTCAAAAGAAAGTGTAGGGTGTAAAAAAAAGTGTAGAGAAAGAAATAGAATTAAAAGTAAACTAGCCACCAGTGCAATTTTTGATTTTGGATTAAATGTTGAAAACAAGCAACAAAATGACAAAAAAAAAATATCAGATAACTGTTCGTTGACAGGGTTAACTTTTAAAAAACAGCGCACAAACTTGCTAAAAATAAAAACCTTAAACAAAATAAGATTTGAAAAAGTTAGTGAAAAAACAATCTAAAGCAATCTAGCTTATAAATCCAGTCAACCGTTTATTCTTTTGGAAAAGTGTTATTTCCAATATTTTTAATTTCATTGTTATAACAAAATGAAACTCGAACTGGAAGCTTAAGGATCGCTAGAAAAAACTCATGTTTCAAGTTAGCGATATCCAGACGATTTCTCTGCTTCTGACAAATCATTTCCATTGTACTATAGGCCCGTTCAACCCAACCAGTATTGACTGGAACCGAAAACATAATGCTGACCAGTTGACTAAGGTGCATATACGATATCGTATTTTTTTGTAAAAACTTTTTCCATAACTCATACTGTGAAAGCTTCAATTTTTTTTCTTTAGCTTGATACAATTCTTGACTTAAAACATTTATCTTTGGCCAAGCCTTTTCAAACTGTTTCAACAACTGTTCTTTATTACAAGATAAGTGTGCCTTGTAAATGATTTTTATTTTGTACTCTAACCATGTCTCTTTAATTTCGTGCTCATTATTGACTCCATAGATGTCGAATAAAGTTGACATCTTACCAACACGGCTGTCATAATCTTCATCTGAGGCCAAATCAAATGCACTCATCAAACCAAGAACACTGTCCCCACTGTTTTGGTCATTGATATTAGTTATCATGTTCTCAAAGATTCCATTCTTTAGTTTTACTAAATCCTCTTTGATTTTTGCCAAAGACTTGTTGCGATTTGTCAGCCTTTCATTAAGCCTTATAACATGACTGGCACCATTCAACTTAAAAGTTGCCATGACATTACGATTTTCATCTTCTTCCAAGGTCAGTAGATACACTATCAAGTGATGTGCATGGTGATACATTAGTTTCTCCTTCATTTCCCTCTGAGTTTTTGAGACCAGGAAAATTTTCTATCAAATCCTTTATTTTTGATTGAATCATTGGAATTTCTTCTAATTTCATATCTTGAGCAGCTGATTGGAGATCTTTGCAGAGGTTTTTATACGTTGTTTTTGCTCGATCTTCTTCATTATTTTCTAGCTTCTTCAATTCAGCATGAATTTGTTCATAAGCATTATTTTCTACTTTCTTTATTACAGAAGTGACATCAATATTGCTGCACAAGACTTCCCCTAAATTAAAGCAAATTTCTAGGCAACATCAAGAAAAAACATTTCTAAAATTGGAACATTTTATATGAAAGTATGAAATATAATCTATTTGAAATAATCCTCACCTGTTAAAGAAGCAACATTCCTGAATGAAAAAGGTACTCTGACAATATTAAAATCTTTTGATATTACTCTTATCATAATGGTGTTCAGCTGCTTCACCCAGTAACTTGTGGCATCATGCATTATGCTAAATAAATTGGATTGTTCTAAAACCCGATAAGGGTTATTTTCATCTTGATTCTCCCATCGGTAAGTCTCGAAAAGGGATTTGTGCACATCTGTAATATTGTGGTCATTAAGGGTGACCTTTGGAGGATAAGGAATTTTCGACTCTATCTTTAATATTACTGAATGGTAATCTTTTACCATTTTATGTCCAACATTATGATACTCTAAAACAGTTTGATGGCTGATGCACTTATTAACACCATTATGGACATTCATCACCATGCTACCCATTGCCCATGAATCAATACCATCATTGCCACTGGGTTTATGGTTAATATTCAATTTTGGATCAATCAGATCATCGATATCCAGTTGTAATTTGGGATTAGCACGCATTACTTTAGCACACTTTCTTTTTGAAGAATTGGCTGATTCATCAGGTGTAGGCTGCGAAGCTAATGAAAGAGGTTCGGAATTTGCAGAAGTGAAAAAAGCCTTTTTGATAGGAATTTGTATTTTCATCTTCTTAGTACTGGGCTCTTTGGGCTTATGAACATGGTCCCAATGTTCTGATGGTCTTTGAATGAAAGTACGTTCATTGATGAAAGCGTAATAAGCTGGATTATCTGGAAGGAGACAGCCAGCAACATGATTCTCCATCCACGACAACCCGAGAGTGTCCCAATGCTCTAGTAGATTTTTAATGGATTGATCAGGTGGAAGTTTGTGTTTGTTTTCCTTCCATATCTGTGGATTCTTTCTTTTTCACATGTATTACAATAAATATGGTAAAAATCACCATATTGTTGTGATGGATCCTGAGACCTTATTTCCACTTTCAATTTGGCAGTCATGTATTCACTTGCTAAAGTAATTTTGAAATAATCTTTCACTACGGCAGGGACAGATTTATAGTTGCGGTTATATGTACTAACCGCTTTCTCTGAATACCCAACCATACCATATGGAATTGTAGACACCAGTTCTAATTCTTTATGCAACCGTTCTGAGCTCCCTATCCTCACACATTCTTTGACACAGAGTCCATGAATAATTCGACACTTTCTCCATTTGCCAGTTGAGTTATGAGTAAATCTTTTCCTCAACTTATCCTCAGTGGTCTTGTTACTGTACCCATTTAAGGGAGCTAAATCAGAACTTTTAGGCATTTGTTTATTTTATTACTATTCTACTATTCTACTATTACTATTCTAATAAAGAAATAGTATAGACAATGTAAACAATGCAGTCATGATTATATTGACACGAAAGGACATACTGTTTAATACAAAATAACCATATTCAAACTTTCTCTTTTCAATCACATCCTTTCACACATCCACATACTTTATAAATTAACTTGACATCATTAGAAAAGAGATTGAATCAAAATAATTTAAAACTTTATGATAACAAAAAATTGAGAAGATGGCAAGCAAAATAATATGTGCAACAACCAAACACAAGCATAAAGGCTGGTTTCCAGTTGAGCGCGCGCTCAAAGCGACCAGGGTGATCTATTGTTTTACAAATTTGGTATTGCGCAATATATCCGATCGTCAGCGATCAAAATATGTTTGCTTGGTAGTTGAACTCAAATCAACTCCTGCGCACGATATTTTGTTCGCACCAATCAGATCCTTTGTAGATATATACAAACTTATTTTGTCGGAAAATTTTTTTGACTTCTCTCAAGATGGCGGAATCAGAGTCTGTGTCTCAAGTTGATCTAGCTGGACTTACATTTGCTTTGTATCGGCAACAGCAGCAGCAGCTGCAATTACTACAGAAGCAGCAAAGAGAAAATGAAAACACACAAGAAATATTTTTTGGAGAGGAAGATTTCCCAAATTCATTTGACTCTGCAGCGACAGGGACTGCTACCATCAACACTCCTATCGCCACAACAACAAACATTAATGTTTGCCGAAGAACGTAATGATGAAATAGAGGAAAAAGATGACGATGAACTCCTCATTAATGAAGTGAAAAACTTCCGGTGTCTCTGGGATACGAAATGCAGGGGATATAAAGACATACCCAAAAAGACACAGGCATGGAAGCAAATTGCTGTTAAGCTTGGAAAAACCGGTGAGTAAATTACATATTTTCAGAACCATGATCACAGTTTTCAGATTTAAAGTCTCTTACAGGTTAGAAGAAAAAAAAAGAAGCTTATTGACCTTAAAACTAACATTGAAAGTTTTGGCGGCAGTCCGTCATCTATTTGTTTTTCTTATCTCTTCAGAAGATGCATTAAAAAACGATGGAAGAACCTTCAAGATGGGATGATGAAGTGTGTCAAGAAAATTGATGTAGCAACTAGGTCTGGCTCTGGCTCCAGTAGGTTACCAACATGTAAACATTTTGAAAGTTTATTATTCATACGAGACACTGTGTCAAACAGACCAACTGAAAGTAATGTAGATATGGCCATAGTTAATCACAACAGCGTGCAGTATCCTACTGAATTGAATGAACCAAATAACTGGGAGGAAACACTTTTGTCACCATCATCACCAACATCCTCATTGGCATATATCTCAAGTAGCCATACAGTTAGTTCCCAGGCAGCTAGCTCCAAAAAGCGCAAACGAGAGGAAGCATTTTTTGGTGAATCAAAAGAGAGACGGGAAAAGTTAGACACCTTTATAACAAAAGTATTTGATGAAGAGAAACACACTGAGGTTATTGATGATGACCCTGAGCTTCTTTCTTGTAAAAGTTTGGCACCAACATTACGAAATTCAGCAAGTTTTGTTGAAATATGAATTTGATACTTGATGATTTATATTTTGTGTTGGACATTTTGTTTTGAGGCTTATATTCATATACATAATGATAGGAAGTATTTTGAAGTATTTTATGCTTTACTGGTGTTTTCATAGGGCAAAACATTTTAAATAGAGTTTTAAAATTTGTGCTCACTTTATATGTCTCTTTCAAAATGTATTCTTCTCACTTTCGTGATTTTGTAAGATGAAAATATTTTATTCAAATTGTTATGAAATTTTATACCCTTAGTCTGCTGTATCCATGAGTTCATAGTCGTTAGGTTAAACTACTTTGAGTTTAACTTCAAACCTTTATTTCACCGAAATATGTCTGAGAAATTACTCAACAAAACAAGAAATACAAAATAAAAGTTTTGATATTGCAGAGTTTCATAAGAAATATACAATGGTTTACATTATAATAATATCACTGTGAAGAAACACTATAACGTGCAAATAAAGTAAATACATTTCAGACTAAAGTTTCATTTGGTTCATTTTAAAAATCAAAACAAATAGGCCACACTACATTAACTCACGTACCGGATTGAAATGCAGTAATCTGATAAATATCGTGTGGAGGTTAACAGTCCTTTTTCTCTTATACGCACAAGAATGTTATAAAAACAGGTGATTTCAACTTCTTAGCTTGAAAGAAATAATAATACACTATTTTTGTTTTATAAGCATAGACTTTATAAGCATACTAAGGCTAAAAATTGATGAAAAATGACAAGCATAATCTGAGGGAGCACGAACCTTTTGGGATTTTGTTTAGAAACAACTACAAAAATGAACATGTGCCTTAACAACTTAACAGCTATCTAATACATTATCAATAAGTTTCTGCAAACAGCTTGGACAACTTCTATGATAAGCAAATCATAAGCATTAATCAGGCTGAAATCAGAATTTTGAAAATTACCCCATGCTTATAAAACAAAAAGAGTTTGGTCAAAATAGTCTTCAGTGCTTTGAACATGATCTAAAGTACGTTTCAAATGAACTTTTATGGTTTTCGACGTATTGGTGTTGGTTATGTGTTAATAACTAAACTATGTGGTTACTTGAATATGCCACCACCCATGAATAAATCTGCTTATGATAACCTTACACATACAATTAAATTGGTATCTAAAGAAATTGCTGAGAAAAGCATGTCAGATGCCGCTGAAAGTCTTCGTGGTGCTGCGGAGGCACATGTTGGTCTGGAAATTTTGTCTGCAGGGGTTTATGATGCAATTGCTCACTTTAATTCTGGTGAAAAGGCTGCTTTGGATACAATGATATTGCTGAAAATAAATCCAGGTATACATATGAATCAGAGATACAGATCAGTTAATGCCAACCGCAAACGTTCTTCCCTGTATAGAATGTCGAATGAGCAGAAAAATTCTTCAACACTCTAAGAAGAAGCAGCAAGATAAAACTATTGATTTTGAAGGACCATCATATGAACCTGGTGGTTTTTAAAGCTACATAAAGTGTGTTTTAATATATTTTATATAACATTTTGTTAACAAATTTTTAACCGTTTTTTGTACTTTTTCACTGTGTTGACTAGCGGGTCGGCCTCTCATTTCGCAACCACATGAGGTTTTCGCATCAAATTTTCTACAGATGTTCAGGAAGGTTCATACTGTGACCTAATACTAAAAGGAAGGAGTATTTTTATTTCTTTGTTGACTTATTTAATGTTAACTGAAGATCTTTTGTTATTTTTTTGACCGCTCCAGGAAAATTTCCATAATGGTGCTTAATAGTGTGCTTAGACCTCAGAAATAGTTTCAGATCATAAAACACAGTCTAATTGATACTTTTTACAAGTTTGATGTGTTATAAATAGAAAGTTCAGTATTCATCAACCGACCCGCAGAAGCATCATTTAAGTGATTTATGACCACAGCTGAGCCACCATAATGAATTTTTATTTCAACAAATATTTTTTTTGCTTTTTGTGATGATTTTGATCTTCTAGTGCAAAAAGATTTTTGAAAAAGTGCTTATTTGCAAATTTCGCTTTTTTACTGTGAATCCACCTTCATGTCCCATAGATAGAAAGTAGCAAAAATATAAATTACAAGGAAAGGCTGAGAAAGAAGAGAATGAAAAACATTATACGCCAGCATAAAAGCCACCGTACGTCGATAAAGAAGCGGTATCGAGAACGTGAGTACACAATTTTTAAATTCTTAAAGGAAGTTATTGAATACTTATTATTCTATAGATTTTCTATCATATTATTTGAGAAAACGAACGGAATATCGAATTGGCAAGTTGCCCATATGATGGTACTTGAAGAAATTAATTTTGAATCTATATGGGGCGATTTCACCCTCAACTCCATTAAGGAAGGATTCCAAATGGAGTTGAGGGATGAAGAGGAAAACGTCCTCTTCTGGAAAAAGTTAATAGACTACAAAACCAATATGTGGAAGGAGGTGTTAGGTGATAAGCATCTCATCGATTCTTTGACAAATCTGGTTCATGTTGCGAAAGATATATTAGAGAACAAAGTCAGCGCCAGTGAACTTCCTTCAAGTTCAGCTGCTTACAATGAATGTGTTGATACACATCTAAAAAGAATTTTTCCCAGCTCACGTGGTGGCAGCCATGCATCAGCTTTTGCTTCTTCTTCTTCTCACTTCTGCTATTCGTTTGGGAGCAAATCTATGACTTCTACAGTATCTACAAATAGTAAAGCTAGCCAGGATCAGTTTTGGGGTGGTGTGAATTCCAAAAAAAGGTCTTTTAACTGCGGTATAAAATCACTTGTGGATCAAAAAAATGCAGAGCAGTAGCTGAAACATTAAAACATGGGAATATCAAATATACGCCAAAAAAGGGGAAGAGAATTGTACTACAAAAACGGTTTAGTTTCATCTGCAGTGAAATTTACTTCTGAAATGACAGAAACTGATATCAGAGTTGAAATTACTTCATGCTTTCATGAACTGTTTCCAAATTTGACGCTTATATTTTGAAGGATGTGGGTGATTTATTTGTTGTCCCAAATGTTCCAGATTGTGACTACAAGACAATAAAACGCATGTCATGACAAGGTCCTCTATACATGCGAAGTACTTCTAAGTTGAACACCTTATCAGCCCTTTTTACGCCGGCCATAATTTAACGCCAGCCCTTTTTACGCCGGCCCTTATTCCGCCACCCCAAGATATTGCCTTAACGCCACTTAGGGCCGTTATTTACGACTCAAAAGTAAAAAAAAGAAGAAAAAAATTTCTAAGGACTATTTTTCACTTTTTCTGTTCAAATTTTAACTTATACTACAAATATCTTCTAATATATATCATCTAATACATCGTTAGACTTAATCTATTACAGTTATTTTGTCCTCTTTTTCATTAATGCTTTCATTATTTTCTCTAATTCCTTCATCGTCATCTGATTCCACCTCTATTTCTGCTTCAACTTCTCCTTCATCTGACCCTTCATTGTCTCCAAAGAGTTTTTTCACATCTAAAGTTGATGACTGAGGAATACATAGATGAGACTGACTCCCAAGAAATTGTGGATGAAAGAGATGACAATGTTATAGTCAATGAAATACTAACAGTGATGAGAAAGGAAGAAAATAAAGCCAGTAATTACTTACTTGCATGCAGAAGACAAAAATTGTTGGACGTACTTGTTGCTCATGCACAAAAACGTTGGACAGATATATCACGAAACATACATGCGCAGTTTCCCTAAAAAGCAGGAATCGACCAAGGCGGACGAAGATGTGAATTAATCACATGTATTATATATAAAGCTTCTTTATTCCACTTGTGTGTGTTTCTTGCATTTTAGTCTCATCAGTTTAATCAACCTTGTATTTAAAATCCATAGTCTTACCAAGTGAGTTTCATAAAAAGATTAATGTAAGAAAAGGATTTTTTTATTTCAGATGCTTTGACGACATGAAAAATGTTGTGTTTGATGGAATACCAATAAAAAGTGCGCTGTTCTTGCAAGAAAAGACTTTCTTCTATGCTGGGCAGTTGATTGCTATTTCAATGATACAAGGAGGACCAACCATAATACATTTCAAGACTGGTGCTATGATGTCATTACTAAAGAAAGCTATGATTTGGCTGCTACTGCAGAATTTAAACTACGTCCTATCATAAAAGAGATCGTTAAGAAATGTCCTCCTCCATTGTGGTTGTCGTACAAAAATGTTTGACTTTATTTGACTATATGATAAAATTTATTTCAAAAACATTTTCTGAGTTCATTTTCATTCTTCAACTACTTTTTAAGCAATAGATTTCACCTAGTCAAAGCCGTCTTAAAAACTGAAAATGTATTTAAGAATTCTTTCTCAAAAAAGGGCATAAAGCCAAAACTCTACTAGGCCTAGAATAGAAATTGTTTGTGCTTGTCATTTTCCCGCAAAGTGAAGATCTGGCCAAGAAGTATATGTAAGGTTAATATGCATTATACACGTGAGGGCATTTTTTAAGCATTTATGAAGGAGCCTTGAATGAATAAAAATTAATGAGGTGGAAGAAAAATTTGATGCTTCTGCAAGTTCTCCACTTTTGTTAGCCTAGGGGGACTGGTTTTACACACCGCTCGGCGGACAGTTAAGCATTTAATTATTATCTTGAATTACTGCTTTTGCTTTCTATTGGCCAATACTAATCGATTCCGTATGAGGTGTGTATATAAACGAGAGCAAAAACACTATTTCCACTACTTCTTTGCACAACCATGCCAAAGTACTGGAAAACTGATTTGGACGCGGCTTTGCAAGCCATTATTAACGAAGATTCTTCATACTGAGATGCTTGCGAAAGATTTGATATTCCGCAATCAACATTACATGACAAAATAAAAAAGAAATATGCCTCGGAGAAAGTTGGTTGCCTGACTGCGTTAACATCATTGGGTTTTTAGCAAGATCGCGTTGCCCAGTTGATAAATTTCAACTAAGATGGTCGTAAAAGATTTTTTAGATAAAAGCAATGTAGCTATCAAAAAGATGATTGACAAGCAAGTTATCTGTATTTTTTCCTAATAAAGAAATATTTTGAAAACTTCAGGGAAGCGTTAGCTGGTGTACCTCACAACAATATTTACAACTACGATGAAACAAACTTCAGCAATGAGGAGGAAAAGAGTGTTAGCTCCTTAGAGTTTTGTATGGTAACCATCGAATCGAAAAGAAACAGAAGCACTCAAATCAAAATTTTAGGTATTGACTTTATTATAATTGTCTACAGCCAATCAAATCATATAGAATGGAGACTTAACTTAATGTTTTGATTGTCCGTTTCTTATTATTCAGTGTCATGCTTTGCCGTAATGCAGATGGTCATATATGAAACCAAAAATGTTTATGCAAATTGGCAAAAAATAGGACCAGAAAATACAGTTTATGGAACCACCAAAAACAGCTGGTTCAATAACGAAACGATTACACAGTGGTTTTGTGAGGGTAGTATTTAACATTATCGGTTTTTGTATGTATTCTCCGGTCCACTTTTTGTGAATTCCGCGAACTTCACCGTTTTTCTGGTCACAAAATAAGGTGATTTCTATTTTTTTAAATGAATACACATTCCCAGAATCTATGTCTAAGCGTTAACGTTAAGTTGAACTATTTATTTCGACCTCCTTTTGATGCGTTTAAATTGTTCAAAATTGTTAAAAAGTTTCCACTTAAGATTTGTGGTAATTACCGTGTGAAATAATAGAACATAGTCAAAATGATGTTGGAATATTTCGCAAGAAATTGGCATCTAAACTGAAGTTCTGGGAAGATGTGTAACTTTACATTGATATGTCAATTTC
Organism: Turritopsis dohrnii; assembly: GCA_027922465.2. Lineage (NCBI taxonomy): Eukaryota > Metazoa > Cnidaria > Hydrozoa > Anthoathecata > Oceaniidae > Turritopsis > Turritopsis dohrnii. The sequence goes on from BQMF02000300.1 coordinate 516,837, forward strand.
TTTACTAGGTGTTCATTAAATACGTCGAACACAACGATTCACATTATAGGCCATTATAGGTGATAACCTCGGATCACATTTGTCTGAAGAAGTCATCGACTGTTGTGTAGGTAACATCAGGTTTGTTACCATGCCCCTAAAATTTGACACATCTTTGCCAGCCCCTTGATGTAGCAGTTTTCAAGGGATGAAAACTAAATGGTCGAAAATTTTGAAGAATTGGAGACTTCATCCAGTTGACGCAATTGACAAAACAGGATATCCGGGCCTCCTGAAGACATTGTGTCCGGCAGTGACAAGTAGCAGTTTGGTTACCGGATTTAAAGCTGGTGGGATTTATCCTCTAGATAAACAGCAAGTCGTTAAGCATATCCCAACAGCTACTTCCTTGGTGAGTCTAGTCTACCTGAGCAGGGATATGTTAACGTGCAGCTGGATGGAGAGCGAGATTCGACAAACAAAAATGCTTATTGAATTTCTTTGGTTTTGAGGAAACAAAGACGGTCCTATCTGTGTTGTCAAAAATGGCGGCCAAGAGGCACGAAACGATCAAAATTATAGGTCACAAAAGGCACTTTTCACTTCATCTATACATTTTATGTAAAATCTCAGTTCAGGTGGACTTTTGTCTAAGAAGCTTTAAATTTCATTCTGCTTTATAAGGATGATAAGCAGCCATTTATAGCCCCACACAGAGCAAAATCTGTTGGTGTTACATCGATGAAAGGAGAAATTTCCTGATATCCTGTTAATTGTCAAGGCAAGATAGGGGCATCTAACGTCAGATTTTTTAAAGCCAATTAAATTGCAAGAAATTTTTTTTTCGCCGTTTTGATTGGTTGCCGAAAATCAAAAATTGGAACATCGAAATCCGTTAGTAAATTCGTTAGTCTACAGACAGTTGAGTACGAAGCAACATGAAGGTGAAAGATTTACAGAACTCGACAGTAAAGAAAGTTTAGTTTAGTGCATGTTGACAGTAGAGAATCTTCTGCAAGATAGAGAAAGTTACCTCACATAAGCATAAAGGCAGTTTTATTTTTTTCAGTGTATAAATATGGTAGCGTAATTTCAGTGGAAAACAAATGGCAGAAGAATGTGTTTTAAGTATATGTTTACAGTAGCAAAGTGTGCTGAAAAGTAAATAAAGTATTATTAATTTGTTTACAGATATGAAACATAGAAAATAAAGAGTTTCTAAGTATTTGAAAATGGCTGCAGAAGATGTTGTTTACTAACATGATGATGTGAATTGGTATGGAGAGGTATATATATTATCTTCAAGTTAAACCAAAGTTAAAATATTATAGATCTTATTAGTTAGAACACAGTTAATATGCTGGATAAATAACCAGAGGAGTTTTTGCACTGAATTTAAAAATGGTTACACAGATGCCAATGCTCTGTCATTACGGTTGTGTTTTTCCTTATTATTTTTTAAGGTTAATGCGTTCTCGAGGTTTCTTATAGTTTGTTTTGCTTTTCTTTCGATATCATCACAGTATGATTAAGTTTTTTTGTATGCTTTTGGAATGTTTTCATTTGTTAAAAGATCTTTAGCTATACAAATTGTCATTAAGTTTGTGTTTGCAATACCAGAGGTATGTCAGCAGGATCTCTCTCTAAACCTAGTACAAGCACTAGCATTTATGGTATCAATTCTTTCTCATATCAATCAATATCTTTGTGGAATCTCCTCCAATCTACCTATAAACACATCGACCTAGCTTCCCTTTCATATAATCAACTTAAAAGTCTCAACACAAATTTTTTTCAAAGTCACTACCTAGCTTGCAACTAGCATCTCACGATTTGAGTATCTCCTTATCCAGGCAACTGCTTTTGGGTTTCTTTGGTTTTTGTTTTTGTTTTTTTTACTACCATTTTATTTATATTTCTTTTTCTGTTGCATATATATATACTAGTATCCCGGGTAAAACCTTTTTACCGAACTTAACTTTGAAAACATTAGGTCAAATCCACCATTCCCCCCGTGTACGTACCCCGTGAAAAAAAAATATTATGGAATCGCAACTCAAAAGTGTACCTATGTTGTAGAGCTTGAAAAACTGAGCAAAAAATGTATGTGATTGTTTAGCTACGACCAACCGTTGCAGAAATATTGTCGGTCAAAGATTGTGATGACGTCATATCCGCAGTACCAAATTAAATTTAGGCCCAAATGATGTGTCATTACTGACCCTAAAAAACGTCAGTTATCCCTATTGGTTCTCGATCAACGTTGCAGAGATATCGTCGATCAAAGATTTCGATGACGTCATAGCCGCACTACCATACAAATTTAGTCCCAAATGTTGCGTCACCCCATCACCCGTATGGCGGCCCCTAAAAAAAACGTCAGTTATCCCTATTGGTTCCAGAGAAAATTCCACAAAAGCATCGCGTTCGATTGGGGATGCAATGCAATGATTCCCCGTGATTATAAAAAAACTGACGTCAAATGATGCCACGTGCTTTTTGAATAATCATGAAAAAAGATAAGAGGACGATGACGGTAAATTAAAACTAAATTTATCACTCTCTAAAATAAAAGTGTGACACACATCGCATATTCGCTCACCACCCATGTTCAGTATGAGATGTGTCACAGAATTTAACTCGTGTGAAAGTTTCTTTTGAGGCATTAATTTTTTAATTCATTTCCCACATTCAGATTTAAAACAGAAACAAATAGCAACATGGCTCAGAATATATATTTATACGCAGAAGATAAGTAACTTTAACCCATATTAGTCTAGTGTCACATATATGTGACATACATATTTAAGGGCTATTTAAGCCATTATTTTCAACCAATTTCGCTGGTTTTTGTTTTTATATGGCAAAATATTTACTAAATATACGATTTGTAATAAATTTTTCAAAATTTGGATTTTTGGTACTGACCCACTTTAGGTCCCAAAATACCCCAAATTTGGATAATTCTTTTAGTTTTATTTTAAACAAAAATGACAAATGGCAGTGGGTTCAAATTTTCAGAATATGAAATTTATGATTATACGCTTCATGCAAAACAATTTTTAGTGAGATTCTGTGATCTGTAGGACAGGAATCATCCGAAGTTTGATACACTTTTGCCCACTTTGTCATCCACTTTTCAGTACTAATCTATCATTTATCCTTAAGATACCATTGCATTGCATCAAATCATTTTTTCGAATGTTTTTTTATTTAAAATGAAACACACAGATTTAAAAACTGTTTCTTTGTTGCTGGTGTAAAATAGTTTTATAATGGCGAAGTTTAAACGTCTTTACACGGCATTTGAAGCAGCTGATAAGATAATGGCTGAATTGACTGATGAGGAAGACGACAATATAGACATTGTTTTGTTGCCACCAGAAAATACTGATACTGTGACAGACGATGAAGAAGTTGACGATAATGGAGAAAAATTAGATGATAGTAGAATGCCAAGTGATGTAAGTGGAACACTTGAAATCCATACAAACATTCCCGAAATCCAAGAGGAAATGCAACTTGATGAAACTGCGTCTGAAAACGATTTTGACAATAATACGGAGAAAAATGAAAAAGAACAAAATGTTCTGGATTTACTAGAAGAAGTCGAAGAATGCAAAACAAAGAAATGGAATTGGAAAAATAATATACCTGCCAAAAATGCTCTTCTTTCGGTGATCAATGAAGAATCAGCAAGAATAAAAAACACAAAAAACTGTATTGTTGAAAACCTTGCTTGGAAACAGCCCCATGAAATTTTTGAGCAGTATGTTAACGCTGAATTAAAAGCAATGATTGTGGAAGAAACCAATCGGTATGCTGCACAAAAAAATAGTAATTTGTTATTTTCAGTAGCAGATTTGGAACGTTTAATGCTGTGCTGATGTTAACTGGCTATCAAAGCCTTCCGAGAACACGTATGTTTTGGGAAAAAGAAGACGATGTAGGACTTTCCACTGTTTATGAATCTATAACTCGAAAGGAATTTGAAGATATGAAAAGATTTATCCATTTTGCTGATAACAATTCACTTAACACCCACGACAAATTTGCAAAAGTCAGACAGTTGTATGACATTACAAACCAAAATTTGAAACAGTTTGGGTTTTTTCATTCGCACTATTCAATTGATGAACAGATGGTGCCATATACCGGGAAGAACAGCAGTAAACAAACTATTAGAACAAAAACTATTCGTTTTGGATACAAAAACTTTGTCATTTGCTCTGACGATGGATACCCTTACTTCATCGATCCCTACTGTGGTGCTAAATACGGTGGTGATAAAGCATCTAAAAATTTTACTGCTCGATCAGTTAATCGATTGCGTTTTGGAAATAGATAATTGGGAGGACAAGGATGTGTATTTTGATAACTAGTTTACTTCCTTATCTCTTGTATCGGTTCTAAAGCAGCACAGAGTGAGAACAACAGGAACAGTGAGAGCAGATCGTCTTGGAAAAAATTTGAAAATTAACAAAAAAGACATCAAAAGCCAAGAACGTGGAGCTATGCATGTGTACTACGAAAAAAAGTGGTATTTCATGTGTGACATGGAATGATAATGGCCCGGTAACAGTTCTTTCGAATGTCCATACAGATTTGCCTTACACACAAGTGAAACGTTGGGACTCATCTCAACGCTGTTTTGTGAAAATCAACCGGCCTAACTGCATCACCGAGTACAACAAACACATGGGTGGAGTTGATAGTCTTGATGCCCTTGTGAGTGTCTATCGAATTGATGTTAGAGGAAAAAAATGGTACTGGCCACATTACATAAATACAATCGATGTGCTAAAAAGTGCTGCATTCAAAGTGTTCAAGTTGGTGAATCCTGATGAAAAAATGGATTTCTTAGCTTTCACTCGACGCATTACGACTCACTACTTCAAAGCAGCTGAACTGAGGAGGCAGTTGCCGCCCAACATCGTGTATCCAAGAAAAAGATCGTGGAAAGAAAAGGCAGCCGTTCCAGCGAATGAGAGAAAACAAGGGCAGCATTTTGCAGAAACATGCTCTCAGAAACGTTGCTGAGTGTGTCCCAAAAGGCCAAGAACATGGTGTCCTATTTGCAAAGTAGGATTATGCATGGAACCATGCTTTAAGGCTTTCCATATGGACTAATAACTTGTATAAATATCTTAGGGAGATGATCTTTTGCATGGACGCATTGTCTACTTAACACGTTTTTCGCCTCCTGTGAAAAAATGATCTCCCTCAGCTACATTTTATTTAGAGTTAGAAAATATAGTTCCAAGATTTTTTCAAGAAAACTATGAGTATTTCTGAAACATTTTGGTTTTTTATGCTCAGTGTCACATATATGTGACACTTTCTATCCTCTAAACTGAACCAGGCAATAAGGTGCATGGCCATGTAAGACAGACAAAAAAGTTATGGCGTTAATACTAATCTAATATGAGTGTATAATTTACTCTTGCTTTTGTATCCTAGTATGCTCAAATGTCCAGTGTCACTTATATGTGACGGTCAAAAAAAGGCAGTTCTGCATATGCTACAGACTTGATTTTTTGCACATGAGATATTCAGCATAATACTAGCCCATGTACAAAATTTCAAAAAAATCGAACAATTCCTTGATAGAGCGGTCATTAATGGGTTAATGTAAAAAAATGGCAATGCATAACACAGAACTGTTTACCCAGACATACAAAACCAAACATTGCAAAATGTTAATTCAAAACAAATTGATACCTTCCAACTTTTTCTTTTGCTCCAAAGTTACTACTGAACTGCAACCATTAATGAATTTTTGAAATGATATATAGTCTGTTCTTCCCAAAACCATCAACGTCATGAGTAAAACCACGGGTTTCATTTCTTTATGCTTTTTTTATTATTACCTAAAACATTTATACTTGAAAAAAACAAAACAGAACGACATGTTAATACAACGTTTCGGATGCTTCAAGCATCCATTTTCAAGTAATCAAAAATCTTTACAAGAATGGGTTTTTTATAAAATATGGCTAAATAGCTAATATAAAAAATTCACACTACGTCAAATAAATACAATGGAGCTGATTTAATGGCTCTATTCAAAGGGGGATTATCTTTCATTATGAATAAGCTCTCTTTGATCTCGAGTTGATATCTATTATCCCCAGATGCCAAAATGTCGAAATCTTTAAAGGAAGCATGATGACGGCATTCTTTGAGGTGGTCACTAATGGCAGAAGGTTTGGGTTTAATTGACTCACCTGTAAGTGCTGAAATTCCCGTGTGTTCACTTATGCGAACATGGAGATGTCTGTTGGTCTGGCCATAATAGGAGGCGTTGCAGCCCCCACACTTGTAACGATATACAACTCCAGAACGTAAGGAATCGGGAATTCGGTCTTTGAATCTAAACAGACTAGATATACGTGTTTTTATTTTAAACACGACGAAGATGTCACAACAGTTAAGTGATGTGCGGATAGATTTTTGTAACTTAGTCCTAGATTGTAAAGAGACTGGGCCCAAGAATGGTAAAACAATCATAAGTTTCTTTTTAGGAACAGTACATACAGCCGGTTTGTGTACGCACTCCAAAAATTTTCGTAAACAACTTTCTATAAACGATGAAGGGTAATTGTTTTTTCTAAATATGTCCTTTAACTTTTGTAATTCAGAGTGAAACTTATGCCAATTGGAACATATTTTATAACATCTGTGTGTAAGAGTATAAACAATGCTAAATTTATAACTTTCAGGTATAAAACTATTATAAAACTTATTTTATAAAAAACCCATTCTTGTAAAGATTTTTGATTACTTGAAAATGGATGCTTGAAGCATCCGAAACGTTGTATTAACATGTCGTTCTGTTTTGTTTTTTTCTTGAATATTTTGATACTGACTATACTTCGACAATACATTCACGACGTCAATGATAACTGTTCAAGTACAAAGATACTTTGAGTTAGTCGCAGTCAATTTTCTTGTGACGTAAGTCGATCTTTCTCCTCTGTTATCTACATTACATCGTCAAATAAAACAGAAATTTACTTGGCTACTGTATTACCTCAATGCTAACATGTTCATACGTGTGGTTGCCCTGGTTTTTATGTTCTTGGCCCGTTTACGATTTCCAAAATCAAAGTCAATACCGCAGGTCATTAACGATCGATATGGAAAAGAAATTGTTAAATCCATCCGAAAGTTTGAGAGACTTGACTTTAAATTACGAAAGGTCAAACTTGATTTAGACTTCTTGGAATGCTGCAAGAACAATGATTTGATTCCAAACTTTCTTCACTTTCGTGTCCCAAATAAAGCTCTTGGAAATTCAATTACCTACAAAGTATGTCAACGGAAACTTCTGGATGAAGAAATCTCACTTAAAAAGTCTCGTATTCGTAGTTTATCGAACGACTTTACCATCTTGAAGATTTCTTTGGAAAATGTTTTGTCTATCATTGATTTCGCCCATATTTGTTCAATATTTCTTGGAAGTAACGATATTAATTTGAAAAAACAACATTTGGTTCAAGAAAAGAAGTTATTCAAGCTGATGAAAGATCAGGTGCCGAGAAACAATCCAGAACACGTTATATTTAATTTTTCTAAATACGAATTGACTGATTTTGAGAAATCTTTACTTGTCAGAGGTCTCAACTTCTCCATACCACCCACATCTTTAAATTATGGAGATTATCTTTCTAATTATGAATTTCTCTACCGGGACATTAAGGGGTTAGATATGTTATCCTCGGAAGACCTTGATTTCATCAAAACTAAGATCAAGGACACAGCTCTTTCTTCATATCGTTCTTATAACAATAATAGCCCTCCTCGTAATTTATCAGAGGAAGAATTTGATGCACTCATCAATTTGTCCAAAAACTCTAGTCTGGTTATACAAAAGTCCGATAAAGGTAACTCAGTTGTTATACTAGATAAAGACGTGTATATTACTAAAATGGAAGAAATCTTGAGTGAAGAAACTAAATTTAAGAGATTGAATATTACTAACGACAAATTTTTAAATTTTAGTACCAACCAAGAGAAGAAGCTGACAAACATCTACCAACAGTTGATGAAAAGTGGTAAACTCAGTAAAGAAAATTATAACCGATTTAGACCAGTTGGTACTCATCCAGGTATATTATACGGTTTATGTAAGGTTCACAAGGCCTGTACAGGTGCATGTCCACCTTTTAGACCTATACTTTCAGCCATAGGTACTCCTGTGTATAATCTTGCAAAATATTTGGTACCTAAACTTGCTACTCTTACATCCAATAAGTACACAGTGACAGATTCTTTTCAATTTGCCAATGAAATCCGTGATCAAGATCACAAGTTATTTATGGCAAGTTTAGATGTCACTTCACTGTTCACTAATATCCCTTTAATAGAAACTGTTGAATTATGTACAGATTTACTTTTTGAAAACACTGACACAGTTGATGGCTTAAGTAAGGATGATTTCAAGACTCTTCTTAGAACTGCCACACACGAATCGTATTTTTTCTTTAATGAAGTGTTGTATCAACAAATAGACGGTGTAGCCATGGGTTCACCATTGGGACCAACATTGGCCAATTCTTTTCTTTGTCACCTTGAGAATACCTGGCTACCATTATGCCCTGAGAATTGTAAACCTTTATTCTATAGACGCTACGTTGATGACATCTTTGTTCTATTTTCATCTCAAGAACAATTAGCGCTTTTTCAGGATTTTATGAACTCATGTCATCCTAGTATCAAATTTACAAGTGAGGTGGAGAGGAACAACTCATTATCTTTTCTTGATGTTCATGTTCTTCGAGAAAACGGCAAGTTCACAACTTCAGTCTATTGGAAACCCACATTTAGTGGTGTGTACACCCACTTTGATAGTTTTATACCTGAAAGTTATAAATTTAGCATTGTTTATACTCTTACACACAGATGTTATAAAATATGTTCCAATTGGCATAAGTTTCACTCTGAATTACAAAAGTTAAAGGACATATTTAGAAAAAACAATTACCCTTCATCGTTTATAGAAAGTTGTTTACGAAAATTTTTGGAGTGCGTACACAAACCGGCTGTATGTACTGTTCCTAAAAAGAAACTTATGATTGTTTTACCATTCTTGGGCCCAGTCTCTTTACAATCTAGGACTAAGTTACAAAAATCTATCCGCACATCACTTAACTGTTGTGACATCTTCGTCGTGTTTAAAATAAAAACACGTATATCTAGTCTGTTTAGATTCAAAGACCAAATTCCCGATTCCTTACGTTCTGGAGTTGTATATCGTTACAAGTGTGGGGGCTGCAACGCCTCCTATTATGGCCAGACCAACAGACATCTCCATGTTCGCATAAGTGAACACACGGGAATTTCAGCACTTACAGGTGAGTCAATTAAACCCAAACCTTCTGCCATTAGTGACCACCTCAAAGAATGCCGTCATCATGCTTCCTTTAAAGATTTCGACATTTTGGCATCTGGGGATAATAGATATCAACTCGAGATCAAAGAGAGCTTATTCATAATGAAAGATAATCCCCCTTTGAGTAGAGCCATTAAATCAGCTCCATTGTATTTATTTGACGTAGTGTGAATTTTTTATATTAGCTATTTAGCCATATTTTATAAAAAACCCATTCTTGTAAAGATTCTTGATTACTTGAAAATGGATGCTTGAAGCATCCGAAACGTTGTATTAACATTCGTTCTGTTTTGTTTTTTTCTTGAATATTTATACTTGAATTGTAATACCGAAAACCAAATCATGCTATAAGGATAATGAAATAAACAACAACAAAAAGATTAAAATGAAATTCAAGTACGCATTTATCCTAAAAACAATCTCTAAAAACAAAAATTTACCCAGAAGATAAAAAGTCAGAAATCGCGCTATACTAATCCGCGTGTGTGCATCCCACTTTTAATTTAGAGAGTGATGGTTTTTTTCAAAATTTACGGTCAAAATCTTCTTAATCGTGGTCATATAGCGGTAGTTAGTCCATTCGCCAATGGGCTTATATGCTCAAATAAGAAGACCGAAATGAAACCGTTTCCTACTGCATCAAAATGAGGGAACGGTGGCTTTGAACAAGGATCTTATATATGGGGAAGCCCCGGCGCTCATCGTTTTTATTGGTTAATAAAGGAAAACTCTTGAAATGCGCTATTTTGATTGGCTTAAAAATTCATAGCAACGGAGTTCGTTAAGAAGGCTCTTCATTTCTGCTGCTCTTTTGACGAAGAAACGGGAAAGTTTTAATAATAAAACTTTTATTGTTATACTTTTACTGTTATTGTATTGTATTGTATAAGTAAGTGCGTAAGTAAATGCGTAAGTGAGTTATCAAGTATTAGTATACAGACGTGCAGTGCAAAGTGCAGTGAAAATTGGTGAAAATGGCTGCAGAAAAGATGATGTTTATTTTGTTACTTGCCATTTTTATTCACAACGAACTTTTGATGGGTATTTTGGTGGGTTTATTTACGTTTTTTAGGTATATAAAAGGCTTATTATTAACGGAAGATTTACAAAACATTCAACATAAAAACAGTGCTGCGGAACTAAAAAGAAGCCAGTGTTTTTGTGTGTATAAAAATGGCAGACAAATTTCAGTAACGAAGGAATATTAAAGAGAGTAGAAGAAAGGATATTTTAGTATGTGTTTGCAGTAGAAAATCTTCTGGAAAATAGACAAAGTTTTGCCAAACGAAGAAAGCAGTTCTATGTCTTCAAGTGCATAAAAATGATAAATACATGCTTTTACAGCAGTAAAGTGTGCTGGAAAGTAAATAAAGTGAACCAAAGTTTAGTCTATTTAGTTAGAAGAAAATTAGTATGCTGGATAAATAAAGAATAAAATCGATATTTACTATTGTGTTTTGAATTAGGGTGGTGAATGTTTCCATTTATTAAAAATTTTCTGTCAAATTACATTTTGTGTTTTTAATTTTTTAAGTTAATGTGTTCTCAAAATTTCTTTCAGTTTTTGTTTTTTGTATGTTTATTGAATATTTCCATCTGTTAAACAAGAAATGAAGCACATATGGGTTAAATTATGATGTTGAGAGGGTTAGTTAAGAGAACAATAAATACGTATTTAAGAAGTTCATTAATTATTACTGTACAATGAAACTGTGCTACAAAAAAGAAGCGTTTATTGGATGGATTTTTCTTATGTTTATATTTTATCATGTTTATGCATGATTTTGTGTTATGGTAATTGTTTACGAACTATGCCTGAGTATATAACTTTGACATTATGTTTTTATTTGTTACTTTTTATCTTCTGGGTAAATTTGTGTTTTTAGTTATTGTTTTTAGGATAAATGCGTACTTAAATTTCCTTTTTGTTTTGTTTTTTGTTTCAATAATTGTTATAGCATGATTAGGTTTTCAGTATTACAATTGAAATATTATTATTCTTTTAGGCAATAATAAAAAAAGCATAAAGAAATGAAACTCATGGTTTTAATCATGATGTTGATGGTTTTGGGAAGAACAGACTATTATATCATTTCAAAAATTCATTAATGATTGCAGACCAGTAACTTTGGCACGAAAGAAAAAGTTGGAAGGTATCAATTTGTTTTGAATTAACATTTTGTAATGTTATTCAATGTTTGGTTTTGTATGTCTGGGTAAACAGTTCTGTGTTATATAATTGCCATTTTCTTATATTAAAGTTATATACTTCTCTTCTGCGTATAAATATATTCTGAGCCATATAACACACAACGCAAGCTGTACATGGGTGGCAAGCGACGCCGCCTTGGCGGCTATCTTATTATAATAATCCGCGATTGTGCATACCACTTTTATTTTAGAGAGTGATATATTTGTGATATATTACTAACCCTAACCCTACGTGTAAAACCACGTAGATGCGAGAGACACTTTTTTCACGATCATTCCAAAAGCACGTGGCATCATTTTACGTCAGTTTTTTTATGATCACGGGGAATCATTGCATTGCAGCCCCAATCGAATGCGACGTTTTGGGGGAAATATCTCGAGAACCAATAGGGATAACTGACGTTTTTTAGGGTCCGCGATACGGGCGATGGGGTGACGCAACATTTGGGCCTAAATTTTGTTTGGTACTGCGGATATGACGTCATCAATATCTTTGATCGACAATATCTCTGCAACGGTTGATCGTAGCAAAACAATCCCATACATTTTTTTGATCAGTTTTTCGAGCTCTACAACATGGTTACATTTTCCGTTTCCAATTCCTAAATTGAAATTTTCGTCACGGGGATCGTTCACGGGAAAGGCGATTTTGACCCATCCTTTAAGTTCGGTAAAAAGTTTTTACCCGGGATACTAGTCTTATTATACTAATCCGTGTGTGTGCATACCACTTTTATTTTAGAGAGTGTTTGTTTTTTTGTTTTTTAATGGTCAAAATCTTCATAATCGTGGTCATATAGCGGCAGTTCGCCCACGCAAGGCACATTCACGATTAGTATAATAGCACGTGGCATCATTTGACATCAGTTATTTTTATGATCACGGGAATCATTGCATTGTATCCCCAATCGAATGCGACGTTTTTGGGGAATTATCTCGGGAACCAATTGGGATAACTGACGTTTTTTAGGGTTGGTGGCACGGGTGATGGGGTGACGCAACATTTGGGCCTAAATTTTATTTGGTACTGCGGATATGACGTCATCAAAACCTTTGATCGACGATATCTCCGCAACGGCTGGTCGTAGCGAAACGATCCTATACATTTTTTTGCTCAGTTTTTCAAGCTCTACAGCATGGGTACACTTTCCATTTCCAATTCAGTGATTAAAATTTTCGTCACGGGGTACACACACGGGAACGCGTCGTATTTCTGCAGATTACTTTCGAAATTAAAGTCGTAAAAAACTTTTACAAGAGATACTAGTAAAATCATAATGCCAAACTTATATATATACCCAGGTACGTTAAAAATTACCATAACACAAAATAATGCATAAACATGATAAGATATAAACTTAAGAAAAATCCACCCAATAACGCTTCTTTTATGTAGGACAGTTTCACCGCACAGTAATAACTAATGAACTTCCTAAATACATAATCCATTCTTCTCTTAACTAACCCTCTCAACATAATTTAACCCACCATAGGCTTCATTTCTATTCAGATGAAAATATTCAAAAAACATTTACAAAAAACCTAATCGTAATATGACGAAATCGAAAGAAAAACAAAAAAAAACTAAAAGAAACTTTCAAAACATATTTACCTTTAAAATAATAATTAAAAACACAAACGTAATGACAGAATTAGTATAGGTAAAGAATTTTTAACCCATGAAAACATTCACATATGAAGAGCTATTTTTATTTTTATATTTTTATTTATCCACTAATACTAACTGTGTTTTAACTAAATAGATACTATTTTAACTTTACCTCTCAATACCAATTCACATCATCATATCATGTTAGTAAACAATATTGATCATGATCTGTAGTAGCCATTATCAACTTTTAAACTCTTTACTTTCTATATTTCATACCTGTAAACAAATTAATAACACTCGATTTACTTTCCAGGATACTTTCTTATTGTAAACATACACTTTCTCTTTGCTTTCTACTGCAATTCCACTACTATTTTTATACAGTGAAAGACCTCAAAATGCTTTCTTCGTAACTTCATAACTGTGAAGCCATTTTGAATTAAATGAAATAAGGACATCCATCTTTATGATTTGATCGTTTTAACTCTGTTTTTACTCTCTTTAACGCTGTATTTACTAAATCCAATTGACTCATGTACTTACGTATATTACTTAATATCTTTTACAAACAATTTCCCACCGGAAAGAAGTAAAACCATTTTCTTCACCAATGTAAATAAACATCATCCTTTCTGCAGCCATTTTTAAACAACTTCAACTTCATCTACACTACTTTACTGCTGCACTCCCATAACTATTTCATAACTATAAAAAGAAATACGTAAACAGCACGTAAAATAAAAATAGACTTTCTTCATCTCGTTCTTCGTTTTGTTTTCCTGTGAAAAAACCTATATATTAAAAAAAACAACATCTGTTTAAAAACTCACCTAAGCATGTGGTTATACCTGTTTTTTTAATAATCTAAAATATAATAACAGTAAAAGTTTAACAATAAGCAGTTTCATAATAACAATACCTTTGTATGTATACAAATGTATACGTATGTATATGTATGTATACTTGTATGTATACGCAGAGGCGGCACTATTTTTTAATCTAACGTCATTATTAAAATGTCGTAAGATTTCAGTTCATCGTGAAAAGAGAAAGAGGTGATTACGAAACATAAAATGTAGCTTTTGACACAGACACAAAAAAACCTCATGTCACGATGGATGAAGTGGCTGCTGTAGTTGTTGGTTAAGATGGCGCATAGCAAAGGGCAATAGGTGGGAATTTTGCTCTTACAGTCTTTAATGATAATGGGTGGTAAACAAAGCTGCCTTGGCGTGTAGTGAAAAATAAAAACGCCAAAGGAAATATAAATGATAAACGGAATTATACCTGCTAACGTTGCTTCTTTACTCCAATAAGATTCGATAGCATTCGTTATTTCATTAGTCAGTTCTTTACCAAACACCCTTCATATTACAATGTCGAATTTATATATTCTTTCATAATTAATTTTACCTAAAAAAGAAGATTTCTATTAATAATAAACCTATCATAAAAACATATTTAGCTACATATACGCACAGCTTCAGCCTACCAAACAGTCAAAAAAGAAAAGATATGTTATGAAGAAGAATAAAAACGCCATGTAAATGATATGCGGAATTATACCTGCTAATGTTGCTTCTTTATCCACTAAGATTCGATACCAATCGTTATTTTAATAGTCTGTTCTTTACCAAAACACTCAAGCATTTAGACTTGTTAAATTCTTTCGTAATTATTTTAAACTATATATATATAAAAAAAGAAGACTTCCATGAGCAATGAAGACCATATCATAATAAACAAAATCCTACACATACACACAAACAAAAAAGGAAAGCAAAATAAAACAAAACACAAACTTGATTTCTTATCCAAATCGGAAAGCAAACATAGAAAAAGTTATGAAATTATCATGAGTATAGTTCCAGCCTACCAAACAGTCAAAAATGAATTATGGAAAAAGACGAAAACAGTCTCAAAACTTTGATTTTTGATTCAGTTCTTCCGTGAATTTACTTTTACTTGTTAATTCAATCTTTACGATACGATCTTTCTCCGAAAACGACTAAAACAATAAAATTAAAGATCTTCGTTTTAAAAAAAACTATCTTCGTGTTTTTGTTTTTACTGCTACAAAATGATCGTTAACCAATTTCGAACGAAGAACATTGCATTGCTTGTGCTTCTCCATTGACGTTTTTCGGCAGATTTTCAGTGCGAAACCAAAAATAACAAAACGGAGGAGCATATACTAATCGTGGATGTGCACACAGTACTCAGTTACTCACTTTCTAAAGATGCCGTATTGAATTTTCCATAGATACATTTCGTCCCCAGTCTTTTTTCACACTTACCAAGTTAAATGTGTTGCACACGATTGCGGATTATTATAAGTAGATATATATTTTCTCGTAGTTACATTTTATTATGTTTTCTTTTTGGTGGCCACCTTTGTTTAGATTCATCTACTCGGGAGGTCTCCAGTCTTTATTTTGACTCACTATACTTTGTATATAATTTTTCTTTATTTTTTGACGAATAAATATTATTCTGACTAACTTCTAACTAACCAACTGTTTATCTTATTATAATAATCCGCATTGTGCATCCCACTTTGATTTTAGAGAGTGCCATATTTACTTTTTTTTCACGGTCAAAACCTTCTTATTTTTTCCCTTTTCATCGTAAAACCACGCAGAGCTGAGAGACACTTTTTTAATGTTACGTATTCTACGTAATCTAAGTGTGACGTTTCTTTCGGGAGACCAACACAATGCGCATAAAACTGCGTGGAGGCCGAGTATACATGTAATGTAAGCATGACGTTTCTTTCGGGAAACCTATACAATGCATTTATTTTGATTGTTTTGATTGACATGAATGCTTTTTGACCAATCAAAATTGGTTTCCAGAATCAGGCAAACTATAGCAACGAATTCGTTTAGAACGTAAACAAATTAATTTTTAATTTTCCAGTAAGGACGCTTGCGAAGCAATATCGTATATAAATAAAATTGTTTGTATTGTATTATCAAAAGCGAAAGATCAGGTAAATCGTTTGTTTAAAATTTTAAAATAGGCTACTTACTGGTTAAGGCATGATGATTTTTTTATTTAATTAGATCATTCTGTTTGCTTGGTTGCTGCCCTGTTGGTCGAGAGATTTTGTTTTGTTTATACGTACGAAAGGTGAGATCTCTTTATTTGTTTTCATAGTAATTTAAAAATGGTAAACTTTATGGTGGTTTATCCTTTCCTGAGAGCTGTTTATCCTTTGTTTATAAGAACTGTCTATCCTTTCTTTATGTTTAAAACGATGTTTATGTATGTTTACGCTACTCTTTCTGTCTTCTAACATCTTTTCTATTTGCATTGCAGGTTCGTTTTTCGTATGTTACCGTGTTAGTTTCTCCTGTTAATTTTGAAAAGACATTAGTTTTTAGATAGAAAGGTTTGTTGAAGATTATTATAACATATTTATATTTTGACTATTTCTGTTTATTTTGTATTAGTCAGCTTGCTTCTGCTTCTGCCTAGGTTTGTGCTGTTTATTCACAGTTGGTAGCTATTTCTTTCTTTTTTTGTTGTTAGTGTTTCTGAACTGTGATGTTTAACATAAGAGACACTAATATTATTCCTTGCTTCCAAGCAGTTTCTAGGAATGGCCAGTTTGTGCTCCAGCCACCTGATCAGCAGCAAATAAGCTCTGTTATTCAGCATCGGCATGCACACGAGGATGTGGCTGAGGCAATGCGCCAACAACTTAATATCCAGCCACCAGACATTCAGGCAGATAATGAATGTCTTAGAGTGAAAGATGATGAAAGACGTGATCAGTATCGCCAAACTGAAGATGATGGTCAAAGATTAGCCTGGCGAAATGCAAATGTTCATCGCATGAGGGCTAGACGAGCAAATCAACCATTGCATCGTGCTGCTCGGCAAGAACAACTGCCTGAGCTACACTATCTTGGTGCCAAGGACAAAGTCTGTCAGTTTTGTGGTGCCAAGATCTTTGTTGATGAAACTAATTTTAAGTGTTGTCACAAAGGTAAAGTTCATTTAGATAACATTTATTATCCTAATGACCTTAAACATCTTTTAGTAGGTGATAACAATCAAGCAAAGAACTTTCAAGAAAATATTCGAAAGTTCAACAGTTCGGCTGCTTTTGCTTCCATGGGTGCAAAATTGGCTGTACCGCCTGGTCGTGGTCCACCAGTTTTTCGTATCAATGGCCAGGTATGTCACTGAACAGGTAATTTACACCCACCACCAGTGTATCTGCGGACCTAGTTTTATGTTAGTAAACGATAATTACACGTAACAATAATCTTCGCCTACCCACATTGTAGTTAAGACGCGTCTCTCCGATGCTGAAATTTTACCATCGACATACAGTTCTATATTTTCATCAAGATGTTGCTCGAATAACTCACGGACGTAGTTTTTAAATGGCTTATTAATACATACGTCCAGCGCTTGAACTCTGGATGTTGTACCTCCGGGGACGTTGATCAGAGTGGTTTTGCATTTGTGTAGCCATTGTTTTACATCAGGTGTTTGCTGAGCTCTATGCACATCTGTTTAAAGTATTTTTCCACAGGAACCAGGGGTTGGTGGATTGTGAAAAACGTTGTTCCAGTCCTCCTCAATCCACTTTTTCATAACTGCTTCATCGCACCATGCTTTTGGCTGAAAGTTAACTTTAACTCTTCGGTCCCATTGTTTTTTCTCTGCTGGATTTATTCGCAACTCTTTCCCACGAAAGATTACAAAAGGTGGTAATGCACTTCCATCGGCAAAAATGGTTAACTGAATCGTACACTGGCGTTTACCGAGACCAGATTGGCCAGTTGTGATCCAAACTTCTTCAGCACCAGTCTTGTCATAGGTCCTATTGTTGTCCATGACAAAAGGTAATGGTGTTTGATCCATATTATCCAAATCTTTAAGTGTGTAATTTCCTCTTTCACGCTCTCTTAAAGAGTTTGCTTGAAAGTTCTCTATAGCTGAACGTAGAGCTGCTGGAGATTTCTCTGCTGTGTGAAATTTTCTTCTAAGAGATACTCTATAGCGTCTACAAAAGCCATGAAACCATCTGCTTGAGTACTTAAAACTGGACGCTTCATCAGCGTACTTTTCTCTCATTAACTCCTGTGCTTTGGAGTTAAACCACCAACGCTTGCCTTCCTTTCGCATGGCAACGAATTTGGCATAGAGTTCCTCTTCCATGGCTGGAAACTTTACTTTACTTTGCTTTACCATACCATGACGAAAAAAATACTCCATCAAAAATCTCTTCCCGATCCTATAACTGGAGAAAACGAAGATTTTATAGTAATAAAATTTATATGTTGTAAATTTATATTCATATTTATGTTTATATGTAAATTTATATTACGTGTAACTCTTCAAGGAAAATTCATCAACATGGTTCCACTTTGTCACATGCCTGTTTCCATTTTATCACATAACTGTTTCCACTTTAGCACATGGTGTTTCCACTTTAACACACAGGTGTTTCCACTCTTTAGCACATGGCATTTCCAACTTAACACATGGCTGTTTCCACTTGAGCACATGGCGTTTCCAGTTTAACACATAGCTGTTTCCACTTAAGCACATGGCGTTTCCACTTTAGCGCATAGGTGTTTCCACTTTAGCACATGGTGTTTCCACTTTAACACATAGGTGTTTCCACTTTAGCACATGGCATTTCCACTTTAGCGCATAGGTGTTTCCACTTTAGCACATGGTGTTTCCACTTTAACACATAGGTGTTTCCACTTTAGCACATGGCATTTCCACTTTAGCGCATAGGTGTTTCCACTTTAGCACATGGTGTTTCCACTTTAACACATAGGTGTTTCCACTTAAGCACATGACGTTTCCACTTTAGCACATAGCGTTTCCACTTTAACACATGGCTGTTCCACTTTGGCACATGGCTTTTTTCATTATTTATTTTAGGCATATCGAAGTGAAGACGAAAATTTTCTCATTGTTCTGATGCAACAGGAAGTAGCTAGCATAATTCGAAGATTTTATGAAAATTTTAAGGGAGAAAATTGGGTCAAATTGGCTGCTCGTATTCGCCGTTGTTACTGTGGAATATCTGAACGCCGCGTACAAGACTGGATTAATGATAATCACCAACATTTTGAAAGGAATCCTGCTTTTTTAAATAAGGATGAACTCAAGCCTATTACTACTGAATCACCAATGGAACGTCTGCAAGTTGACCTCGTTGATTTAACATCATGTAAATCCAAGTTTATTCATATGTTTTAGCTTCATTGGATGTATTCTCTCGATATCTATTCCTATCACCATTAGTTAAGAAAGAAGCACCTGAAATCGCTCAGCATTTGAAAAGAATCTTTCAAATCTTTGGACCTCCGTGTATTGTTCAAACTGAACGGGGCAGTAAATTCAAAGGTATTTTTTACTTTTTCAATAAAAAACAAAGTGAAAAACAAATACCATTATACTTTGACATTAATAATACGATGATTTAGCTTTTAATTTTTTTTACGGCTGTAGATTGAAAAATATTACTTTATAAAATGATAGTTCGGCCTTAACTGCTTGTTCACATCATTCCACAATGTTATGTTAACAAGGTTTAATTAGGTTAGGTTTATTTGAACTAATGGCAGCTATTTACCGAGTTCAGTTAATTTGTTGAGAAAGTTTTCTGAGAGATTTATTTTCGTAGGGGAAGTTGAAATTGCCTTGAAAGAATGTGTAGCACTAACTACTTTACCAAAACTACCAAGGTACTTATTGATCTTCGTGGACAATTACAATTCAAGTCATACATGTAGGCTGTTTATAACTTCATCTAACGCTGTGTTTTTATTTTCAAACTGTATTATCCTCTTCATTTATTTTATGATGATACTTTATTTTGTTTATGTGGTTTATATGTCTGTTAAGTCTGTTTTGCATATTGTTTTTTAGATGTACATATTCTGGAGAAAATGAAAGGCTTAACATTGCCCATTTTAACATATTTTGCATTTTCTCTTAACTCATCGTTTAATAAAGATACAACTGAACCCTTAAATAGAAACCATCCTTGTTTCTTAAATTAATGTTTACAAAAGATCTCTCAATAAAAGAAATCCTAATTTGCTATTGATTTTCAGGTTAGAATGCACTTAAGAAGTGCGGGTGACCACCGCCGATATAATCTACCTCATCATGACGAAGTAGCAGCTGTTTTTGTTGGTGAAGATGGTGCACCACCATTAGCTCGAGACATTGTTGTTTACCCTCTAGATGGACCATTCCAGGATTTGCCTGCGCAATCACCTAATATCGATCCAATGGTGTATCCAGTATTTTTTCCAAGAGGAGAGTTCGGTTGGAGTTCCGACATTACTCATGTAACAGAATCGCAGTAGGTCAGCAACGTCGCACGACCATGCTGCAATATTACACATTTAGGTTTGCATTTAGAGATGCGTTAGAGATAGGAAAGTGCCGATGCTAGGACAGAAATTGTATCATGGGAAATCATATGATTTTCGGGAATTTCCCTACTATCATCTTTGTTTTCATAACGCGATACGAGTTACGAAACGTGTTATTTTGATTACGTAAGCAGTTTCTATTATTATTATAACCACAAATTACTCATAAATGTAAACAATTAAATATCTCATAAAAAGCAGTAAAAAGCAGTTTGTAGTAGTTTCATTTTTATAACATAAATGAGCTAACAATACATATAACATACAGATCAGCGTAGTCTAGTGGATAAGAACGCTAACTTGTAACAACAAGGTCGTGTGTTCGAACCCCACGCAGTTCGTCTGAGAGGAAGTATATATACTTCGGCGGTTGTAGATCTCTCATGTTCTGGTTGTAAAACTTGCATGAGTGCGCACTTCCCCGCAGTTGTGTTGAATATATCGCGGAATGGTTAGCATTGTGTCTGGGTGATTTATCACTGTCAGGTTTCTCTGGTCCATAGAGACATTCAGGTTACCGTCATTTCGATCGAAATTCAACAAACGCCAGGGCTTAGAAGTGTTAGCATGTATCCACAATGCCGACTATAATTGCAAACTACATACGCTGATCAGCGAAATACATACCATATACTAAACATCGTGGTAATCGCTAAAACCAAAGCTATTTTCTCTTCTTCGTGAGATGGGAGTGAATCTGTTTGACTCACTACTCTTTTATGAACTTCCTTTTGTGAACTTTTATTTTGTGTTGGAGAGCTAATCACTTTGGGTGAAATATGATGCTCTTGCATAACATTAATCATTTTATTTCTCCCAAGGCTTAGGTTATCATTAGATATGAGAATTTTATTATTATAACCAGACACTCCCGACTTGATGTTTAGATTCATGTCACTAGGTAACATGTAAATACCTTGTCCAACAGAATAATCAACTTTACTTGAAGCGTAATTTAAAGTATCTTGATAACGTTTAATGTCATCTTGAATATCAACTCTGCGATTAACAATGTCTTCAAAGTTGTTCATAAAAACTCTTTGAGCTGTCAAAGAGCTTGAATTATTACCTAAAATAGAAGAACGAGCTGAGGCTTGCGAACTAAGAACAAGATAAGCATATGCTCTAACACTCTCTGAAATTTTTACAAGACCTGTTTTTGTAAAGCCTTTAGATTTTTCTATAATCCATCGTGTCATGGAGTCGTCTGTGAAATAACTCACACCTGGCGTTGGATAGTCTCTACGTCTTTTTTGATACGAGCTGAAAAAGTATTGCCCTTTATATTTTTTAGGATCAGAATCGACACCATATTCACTACAGATTTTTAAAAACTCTTCTTTGTTATAAGGATTATCATATTGGTTGAAACCGTTTTCAAAAGGTAGAGGTGTCTGCAGACGCTTAATGATTCGTCTAATATGATAATAGACGTGAAAACGATATACTGCTCTAATCATAGGAGTAGAGCGACCTTCTTTCAGATGTTCAGAACTGACCCCACAAGCACTTGAAGCACACCAAGTGACAAAATTGAGTTGGGTTTGCCATAATTTAAATGGTTGTTCCTGCCAAATTTTCATGCGTTGATCATTTTCATCCATTTCGTAATTAGTAAATATATTTGGAAAAGTTGCGGGGAAAGAACCGCTCTCAGAGACAATAATTGTTTGTTTGTATAAATCTTTAGCATTCAATATCTGAAGGTATTGTCCTCCATTTGGCTTATAAAGCGCATTGGGAACATATTTAAAAATATCCTCCATTATTATTTAATATTATTATCTTATATTTAATACAAGAAAATGTATATCACAGCAAATATCGCAAAAGGAGAAAAGACCATATATCTATCTTACCCCATTCAAAACTTGGATGGCTCAAAAGAAATTGCATTGGTTGATATGTTTGCAGACAATGTTACGTATGAAATCACAACACCCATAACATTGAAAACGTCTGACGATGGGAAAGCTGAAAAGTCGATACCAAAACGAACATTCACGAGTAGGGGATTGAATGCCTTTTTAGCAGGTGCCTTTTTAGAAGGCGATATAGAAATTAAATCATTAGCCAAATACCCTCAAATAATCAAAACAAATAAGCTCGCTAACGTAACCAAAATTAATTTGCATCTCTCTGAACTTGACAACACTCAAAATCTTGAGAATGGAAAGCTAAGTGATATTTTACTAACCTATCACATGGTTGAATATAGTGACTTCACACATGTTCAGCCTAAAAACCCTCAATACAAAAAATTAAAAAATGGTGTATTTCAGTCTCTCACGTTGAAACTCACAGATCAGCATGGCAATATGCTAAAAGAAGACCTAGGAAGAACCGTTGTTTTGCACATTCGCTAAAACGAGATAAAAAGTAAAAATTAATTATATATCATAATTAATAATGAAGTATGGAAAGAGGTTAAATCCAGAACGTTCACTTAGAACTGCCCACGGTGTAAAAGGTTCTCGTCAAAAAGTAATTGTCACACACAATCCGAGTGAGATCGATCAAAATCAGCTATTATTGGTTAGGTTTCCAAATTTAGGAAGTGATGATGTTATTATCCCAGGAACAACGAATCTAAGTTTTGATATTGAACTTGAGTCGACAGCTGACACGAAAAGAACATTGGTCAGTAACATTGGAAGAGCTATCGTTAAAAAGTTGGCTGTCAAGTTCGAAGGTAACGAGATATTGAGTATCGACGACTTTGATCTTTTTGGGTGTTACAGAGATTTATGGTTAACCAAGTTTGAAAAGAGAAACGCGATAAGACAGGGTATCATCATCGACGATGGGTGTACAGAAAATTGTATGAAATTGAGGATTGGTGCTTCTGATAAAAAGGACGATGATGCGGAAGACAAAGCCATTGCTGACACCTATAAAAACAAGTTTGTCATTCCACTCGACTTTGAGATGCTAGATAGTACTATCCCATATTATCAAGCGGGTTTAGGGAATAGGCTTTGCTACGAGATCACATTTAACGACTATAACCGAGTTATCTATTCTGACCCTCCAACTTCTGCCGCAGGTCAAAGAAAAAACCCAGACGGTAAATACAAAATATCCAACATCTCACTTGAATATGAGCTTGTGACACAACCCACGTTGGCTAGACAAATCGCTTCTGAATATCAAAACATGGCTTTGCTCTATGATAGGGTTTTGCGGCACAGACAAATTAGAGTAAACAAGTCAGACACAACGTGGAATTGGTCATTCAACACACCTGCCAAATCTTTGAAGGGTATTTTAGTTCTATTTGAAGAAGAAAAATCCTACAAACGAGAAACCTGCAAATTCTACAATCCAAAGATCGAAAAGGTATCTGTCATCGTCGAGGGTAAGCCTAACCAACTTTTTGCTCAAGGGATGCAGCCGTTTGAACAATACAATGAGATTTGCAAGTATTTTGCTGAAGGAAAACCAAAAGATAATAGCGTCGGCGAAAACCGAAAGCGCTTGGGATTACATGATGTAAAAGTCTCTGATTACTTAACAAACAAGTATGCTCTATGGTTAGATTTCAGAACAATTGATGAGAATGCTTTGCATGGCACCGGTCGAAAGATTGAAAATGCAAGTGAAGGCATCACTTTACAGATTGAAAAGACCGCTGAAACTGCAGGAAACTTAAACGCATATATATATCTAATAATGGATGCTCAATTAAACATACAAAACGGTCAATTTATGTCTACATTATATTAGTAAAATGAACACACTTTACATGAAAGAACCTCATACAGCATTATTCGTCGGACCAACATCGTGCGGCAAAACGGATCGTGTCATAAAATTATTAGAAAATGAATACTTTGATCACTTTGATTTCATCGTGATTATATGTCCCACCTTAAGGTGGAATCAGACTTACAGAGATCGGAAGTGGTTCTGGAATGACAGCTATGTGATTTTAATTGAACCGGAAGGATCTTTATATGAATATATTAAGAAAATGGACTTCTTTTGCGCCGGATACAAAACCTTATTCCTCATTGACGACATCATAGCTGATGAAAAATTGGACAAAAAGAGAAACCCTTTGCTCGAGTTGGCAATTAGTGGTCGCCATCGAAACCATTCGCTATGGTTACTTACACAATCATACACGGCTATACCTAAAAATTTACGACGGCAAGCTAAAATGTTATATGTGTGGTATCCAAAAGATAGAAACGATCTAGCCACCATTCATGAAGAGAACGATGTCATTGAATCGCAAGAAGAATTGAAAAATGTCAAGGAAAAACTGAAAGAAGGGAAACACACGTGCCTAGTCATGAGAATGGAACACCCAAGAACGCACGTGATTTGTTAAACAGATTGATATATTTGTTACAAGACTCTTGTAACAAAAACTGTAAGACTGTTATAAGACTGTTATAAGACTGTTATAAGACTACTATAAGAGAATAATTTACGTCTCAATACAGGATCTAGAATTTTACCAATATGTTTAATCCTCGATTCAAAGCGTACTCTGTCAACAGCAGCCTCTATCCAGTTACTTCTACGAGATTCACAAGCAGGGATATAATGGACCATTACTTTATCATTAAAAGTAACCCTTTTTGTATCTTGATGGGAAAATATAATATCATCATCTGAGGATTCATCATCGAACATAATTGTTTAAGTAAACAATGTTTATTTATTTAACAATGTTAGAATATATTATTAAACATCATCATCCTCTTATAATTATTTAAGACAACAAAATTATAAGAAGATAGTAAACTCTTATACAGCAAATTTCAACAAAATTATAAGAGAGTATAAGAAAATTATAACAAACACAACAAAATGATAGAATATGTCAACTTCGTGTTATTAAGCATACTGCTGATCTCGCTATTTTACTTTTATTTTGTGTTAAAAAAATACCTCTCTCTAATAAAAATGGCGGAAACAGCGATCGATAATTTAATCAACCAGAGTTATGATGTTCCGGGTGAATTTCCACCTTCAGATGGTAAAAGACAAAAATTACTCGAGTGTGTCTTAACCGGGAAAAGCAAGCTATACTTAGGGAAAATGTACACGGAAGAGCAAATTAACAAACTCAAAGATGAAGAGGTAGAAAAACTTTTTAGTATTTACGAGGCTAAACTATCAGGTCAAATGGTAAAATCCTTGGGGAAATCACCGATACGTATTTATTCGATGGGGGCTTGTACAACGTTAGGAATAAACAATCAAGATGCGTTGAGCAATGACCTGGAAACTGACCCCTTCTTAAACTCTGCCCTTCAAAGATTTACATGTGACTTATATTATAAATTCGGCTCATTATTAGCACCACTCAGTGTTGGACTTATTACCGGGAGGCATTATATCAATGAAAGAAATTTAAATAAATCCGATGATAATATAAATACAGTAGATAATAAAAATGTCAGAAGAACAGACTCCCATTCAAGTGACAACGAAGAACCCAAAAAAGGTTGAAGCGGGTAAGAAGTTGGCGGAATACAACCGTAAAAAACGAGAACAATTAAAACAAGTGTCACCTCAAAAAGAAGTGAATAAGCTCGATGACTCTCTCACCAAACCAAATGAACAACAACCTATGAACTACACCTATGGTGTAGGTGGAATAATAACTCTCGGTTTAGTTGGTGGATTTGCTTATTTTGTGTATAAAAAGAAAGAGCAAATATTACCCCGTGCACCATCCACCCCACTTCCACAAAAATCTAAAATACCAGTGAAAATCAATAAACATGAAATGGAATAAAAAGAAAAAAATGTATATATAACAAACATGGACAAGAAAAGTATCATCAACGATTTATATCATGCATCAGTCGTCTGCGTTTTCGCTATCGGCTACTCTATGCTAGGAAAAAAGGTGTTAAAAATGACACCTCCCTCTATTCAAAAGTTCGACTTGGAAGATACGGGAAAACTAGTTGCCATTATCGCCGCTAGTGAAGTGACAAAGGACTACTTAATCAAACAAAAGATTTTGCCTGAAAATATCAATATCTAAATATGGCTTCTATCGCAATGATGTTGGGTGGAGCTTTAGCTAACGCTTTGGCTTTCACAGGATCAAGCTATCTGTTTTCAAGTTTATCCAAAGACAGAATCGATAGGGAAAGAAAACGTCATGATCTGGCCATAGAAAAATTACAAAAAGCAGAGATTGAATGGCAGCAAAAACGACAGGAAAGAATCGATTTTATCAATAAGCAGCTCATGCTCGAAAAGAAGGCTGATTCAAAATTCATAGAACTAAATGATGCAATGAGAGAGTACAATAGAGTATTTATTGAGTATGTATTGAGCGACTTTTATACACCGAGTCATGATCAACATGAAAGGGAATTGACTTTTATAGCTATGAGTATGCTTGGAATTGGTGGAATTGTGTGGTATTTTGAAAGATGAAGACCATCAACAAAAATTATGTTACACGATACATGTAACATATACACTTTCAGATGGTTATCGTCTAGTGACAAGGTACGTATAGATCAACCCTACAATCAGAGCCCATAAATTTTGACTTAACCAACCTACAACTTCTTTTACTCTAGTGAGTATCCACGATACGATAGACCCAATTATTCCTGGTAAAGCCTCTGCCGCTTTAGATGCTAATCTACCTAGAAGTGATGCTAACGCTTTTAGTTTATTTTTTATCCATTCCTTTGCATCGTTCTTTTTATCACCACCTTTGTCAGGATTTTGCGAAGAGTTTCCAGCTGCTGATGGTAACAAAGCTTCCACAAGAACACCGATAGCCATACCAAACGCTGTCAGAATGCTAACGATTGTTATACCTTGTTCGCGGAATAGTGTTCGTATCCTTTCACCTAATGTGGTATCTTTGTCGAGGACTTTAGCAATGGTTTCTTTGATGCTCGTAACTTGACTGTTTAATTTACCTTTGAGAATATCAATGTTCTCTTTCCTAGCTTTCAACTCTTCACGTAATCCATCCATTCTCTCTTCAACCTCTTTTCGTTGTTCGTCCGTGTATGTTGCATCATTTTCCATCTCCTCCAACTTGTTTTTCTCTCGATCGATATAATGTTCTATTCGAACCTTTTTCGCAACCTCTTCCTGAAGACCTCCTCGTATGTTTCTCAGCGCCTTATCCAATCCTAACAACTCACGTACAGGATATTCAAATAGATCACCGGTCTGAGTCATTTCATGATCGACAGATTGTTGTCTTATTAATGAAATTAGATCTTCCGTACTATTTGCAATGTTCCCCGTAATCTCCTCAAGCTCTACATCACTCGATTTTGTGATTTTAGATGATGAAGGGAGTTCTTCTTGTATTTTGTTTAGCATAACTGCTTGTCGTGCTGTTATTTTGCCAATAGGTATATCAAACCCTAAACTACGTAACCCCTTCTTACCCAATATTCGAGCTATCTCTCCGGTAGCCTTTAGTATTTTTTCGCTCGTCAATGGTTTGGTATTGTCTTTGTAGTATAATTCACCATCTCTAATTTCAAACTGATCGGTATATAACGCCTCAGGGTATTGCTGGAGCCTTTCAGATAATCTTTTGTATATATCACCAACAAAATTTTTCAAAAGTTCAATTTTTTGATCTCCACCACCAAATGAGGTTTCACCCATCGCTCCGCGTGTATCTATTTGTTCACCACCCGAAGTTGGTATGAGAGGAAACGTTTCATCGGTTGTTTCATCTGTCGTCATCCCATGTTCTCCAAAGGGGTCAATATCAATGTCTGCCATTTTATTTATTTAGAGGATAATTTATTATTAATTATGTTATAACAAACCTCTAAATATGAATGTTAAAATTTATCCAAAACTACCCACTGCTCCTGAGGATTTGAATGAGCAGGAAAAGTTTAACGCAAGCGTAATAAATTCAGAATTTGAAGAGTTGATAAAACTTAAGAACAAGTTTAGCATCAAGCTCAAGAGATACAACAACGCGATAGAACGATCGATGCTACTAAATGCTAGCTCAAGCGCTATAACCATTGGCTCTGGCATCGGTTCAATTGCAACAGGGGCTACTATTATCAGAATACCTATTTCTGCAGGATTAGGTGGCGTAGCCTTAGCCGGCTCTATCTGTACCAGACTTACCACAGCTGTCATCAAAAAATATCAAAAGAAAGTAGAAAAAGTGATAAAATTATATGATATTGTTACATCCTCAATTTCTGTCTTCGAAACAAGTATCTCACAGGCGCTGACTGATGGAAGGATCAATTACAAAGAATTCCAGGTTTTGCAGGGAACATATTACAAAGCTTTAGAAGGACTCAGTTCTACAGATAGAAAGATGGGCACCGAAGCTCAAAATCAATTTCAAAAAAGTTTGATGGTAGAACTCCAAAACTTGAAAAAAGTCCATAAACGAAAATGGTTACTAGGATGTGTGGTTATGTGTTCCTCATTTGAAAAGTGATAAAGTGATAAATGAAACTGATATAAAGAGATATGATCACAAGTATATATAGACAATGGAATTTCCAACAGTTGATACATTCGAACAAACAATCAACAAGCAAAACAAGGAACAAATGGCAGAGATCATAAAGTGGCGAGAGCTACCTGAAAACGTGATTTATCATGTTAAATTTTTTTTCTACAAAAGCTATGTATGCAGAGTTGAAAGACGGAGCAGGAAATATATATAAGGTGTGGTTGCCTGAAAGACTTTCATTGAATTAAATGATTATGGTTGGAGCTCTAGAGAGGCCTTTGTCAGACCGAAAGGTCTCAAACAATCTCAAAAGAATTCAGAAAGACAATTCTTTGATTATGACGTTATATGGCGCTAGATAAAATCTCGCCGACTCATCTTTACTTGTTTCTAGTAAAGATACTTTTGTACGATTCACCAACCTTGCACATAATCAGGAGGTAGCTCTGTATCTTCAGGTATTGATATCAGCTCTTCTTTCACAAAAGCTCGTTCAGGTCCATCTTGAAGGTAATACATTACGCGGTTACCAGGTTGCTCTATTACCTCACTCAATCTATATGTCTTCTTTGACCATATGATATCTGTTGCTCTTTTTCGATGGTCATCGTGCTCTTCACCCGGTTGCAATAGATATCTATACAAACCATCTTGAGGTAGCTCTACTTCAGGTGGATAGCTCTCTTGTTTAGCGAGAGACACCTCTTTCAATTTGATGGCATCTTTCGGTTTCATATCGATCATCCGAGTCTTCGTATCGTTTAATCTATCCACAAGTTTATACAAATATTTGACCCACGTAGATGATACCTTTTCCAAATCGTTCAGTTCTTGAGCATCTTGTATTTTGAATAAATTTTCGGCAAGTATCTTGTTCAACGCCTCGACAAACGCTGTATGGGTATGCTTATATTTAGTAGTTACTCTTTTAATTTCAACGTTATTCTTCTCCAACAGCTTTGTCACATCGGCTTTGAATTCTGAACCGTTATCACATTGAAATACTTTTGGATAGTTTAAGGGTCCAACTCTATAGATATCTCTTATCATATCGGCAACCTCTTTCGCTTTCTTAGTATTCAAAGGTCGGGCTACTTTGTAACGTGAAGCAACATCGATACCAGGATAAGATGTACTTGTATTTATTACCATATAGCATATCACTAGGCATATACAATATATCAAATTGATGAATCTCATTCGGTTTAGTTACCTCATAATGTGGACGTTCAACATGTTTCGGTGCTGGTAAATGTACTTGCCACAAAGCTTGTTTTGATAGCCACTTCTTAATTACCTTCAGGTTTGAAACCAAATCCTCTTAGATTGCGAACAGCCTTTTGTCCTTTCCATAAGTTTTGAGGTTGATAATAAATCTCTTGAAGTTTAGTGTCTGACATTTTTTATTTATAAACAACGTTTTATTTTAGCTCATTTTGTTAAAAAAATGACATCAAAGTGGCTTAAAAGTTTTTATTATCTTTATATAAAGAATAAACATGACCGACAAAACAGAATCAGATTACCATCAATGACTTATTATGTTAGTAAAATTATGTGCATCACGAAAAATAAAATATGTTAAGCAAATGAATAAAGCTAAAATGATTTGACTTGAAAAAATGATAAGGATCCATCTTATACTCTCGATCCTGATACGAAACAAGCATTTTATACACGCTATTCAAACTGGATAAATAACAATGAAGAAAAATATCTCAGATATCGAGAGCATAATAATGAGCAGAAAAAGATGGT